>PISX010001410.1:0-197508 GCA_004024625.1 Mellivora capensis | reverse complement strand
TCAAAAAGTTGAAAATAGAACTACCCTATGACCCAGCAATTGCACTACTGGGTATTTACCCTAAAGATACAAAGTAGTGATCCGAAGGGGCACGTGCACCCGAATGTTTATAGCAGCAATGTCTACAATAGCCAAACTATGGAAAGAGCCTAGATGTCCATCAACAGATGAATGGATAAAGAAGATGTGGTATATATACCCAATGGAATACTATGCAGCCATCAAAAGAAATGAAATCTTGCCATTCGCAACGACGTGGATGGAACTAGAGGGTATCATGCTTAGTGAAATAAGTCAGTCAGAGAAAGACAACTATCATATGATCTCCCTGATATGAGGAAGTGGAGATGCAATATGGGGGGTTGGGGGGGTAGGAAAAGAAGAAAAGAAACAAGATGGGCTCGGGAGGGAGACAAACCATAAATGTCTCTTAATCCCACAAAACAAACTGAGGGTTGCTGGGGGTCGGGGGTCGGGAAAGGTGGGTGGGGTAATGGACATTGGGGAGGGTATGTGCTATGGTTAGTGCTGTGAAGTGTGTAAACCTGGCGATTCACAGACATGTACCCCTGGGGATAAAAATTTGTTTATAAAAAAATAAAATTTTTTTAAAATAAATAAATAAATAAATAAATAACTATTACTTCCCCATCTTCCTATGTTCTTTTATTTTGAAATAATTTCAAACTTACAGAAAATTTTAAAGAATAGCATGAACTTTTTCTCTCCTAAATCACTTGAAAGTAAGTTACCAACATCATCTCAAGTAATTCAGTATTTAATTTCTACAAAGAAGGATATTCTCCTACATAACCACAATAACCTTAAACATCATGGCATTTATGTTTAATTACTACCATCAAATGTACTAACCTTAATTAGATTTCACCAAGTTCAGAGTCATGGCATATTTAGTTTTCATGCATCATTCACTCTAGAACCTTTTCTATTCTTTCCTCTGCTTTCACACCTTTAAATTACAGATCAGATTCCTGTAGGATGCCCATCACTTTGTGTTTGTCATATACTTTAGGTTGTACATTTTGACAGAAATAACACAGAATTGAAGCTTCCTGTGGGTGGTACATAATGATAGCCATGTTCCATTATTGATTATATTAATTTTGATCACTTGCCAAGCCTTCACCATAGTAAAGTACACTTTTTCCTATTCACTTAAGTATTATAGAGGAAAGTACATTCAGATTATGTAAATACTCCATTCCCCCACCAAATTTTTACCCTTTAGTTTTTGTACCTATTGAATCTCTTGGCAGAATTAGCAATTACAATGATGGCTATCATACTGTAATCTTCTGATTCCCTCACTCCTTTTACACTGTAACTGGAACTCTTCTCTTAATTTACTTGTATTTTTATTTATCACAGGAGAAACTCAAAGATTCTTATTCAATGTTATAATCTATTACATTTATTTTGATGCTCAAATTGTTCCAAATTTGGCCAACAGGATTCTCTTGAAACTAGCATTTATATACTTTCAACCCAGCACCATCAATTTTAAGCACTTTCTCACTTTCTGGAATAAACAGATGTATCAGACTCATAGTGTGCTTCTCCTATCTCAGCCCTGACATTAGCCATTTTTTTTTCGAGGAGGCCTTTAACCTGTTAGTGGAGAATCATATTCAGGAACCCGGATCTAGATGCCTGGTATACCCAATGCTATGAGACTGCTGTTGCTCTTAGGCTCTTCCTTGGGGCAGAGCTGAATACACATTGACCTCAAAACGCATCTCTGTACCAATCTATATAAAAACTGACAACTGTGAAAAGTATGTAGTTTCTAAAAAAGAGTCTGAATTCATTCTGTAATAATACCATCAAAGTCACACCCTAAAACTTATGCTGATGGCTTCTTTATCTCACCTCTTGACCTCTAGGTTGAGGGAGACCTAGAGGATTTCCCTTTACTTACAGCTTTTATGAATGCTGGGAACTAGACTGACAAATATTCTTCTAGATGTTGAGCTAAGTTATTCTCTAGCATCTTTTTCCCCATTAAAGGAGGGCTTATTTTTTTACCTGAAATGATCCATATTTAAATATATTTTCTTCCAATTCAATTGAATTGCAAATTCAAGATAAACACAGCTTGAAAAGTCCACTGGCTACAAATGACCCCCTTTCAAAGAGAAATTATTAATTCAGGAAAACACCAAGGGAAATAAATACACAGTTCTGCAGCCAAGGTAAGCACACATCTGGATTGAGTCTGTATGAAAAACATTCCTTTGTCAAAATTCTGCAATCTGACAAGTACCAATTCTGTTAGAAACTACATGGCTTGCTATTTTTAATCAGTGCTTTCTGCAGTCAAACATCAGGTTTTTGAAAAACCTGGTGTTTAGATTACATTTTAGCCTATTCCCATTACTAAATGGTATGACACACATATTAAGCAAGAGATGTTTAAAAATGGACTCATACTTACATTTGGTGTGGAAACTTGAACTATATATATATGTTACTGTATGTGTTTTCAACACATGTATAATTGGATTTTTATAATGCATCTCTATGTATATTTCTACTCATTATTATAATTCCTTGGGAGTGAAAACTATTTCACCTTTGAAATGCTCCATAGATTCTAACACCAAGCACAGTAAGCTAAAGAATGAAGTACATATTTTTTAAAAGAATCACCATTCCATTCTGGCTTTCCTGAATTATTTCCAAATAAAATCATAAAAATCATAGCTTATTCTCTCATTATCTATTAGAAATAATATAAGATTTAGAACTAATGATTCTCATTATGTTCTGTCCTTTACTTGAGTAGGCCATTAGATATGCTTATCTCCAGTATTAACAAGACACATTCTTTTCTTACTGTTAACATGAAAGAATATTTAAAATAATTTCCTTATGGATCCTACAAAATAATGGGTAATAGTAAGTTAAGAGATTGAGTAATTTGGTTTATTTAACTCAACACCCAAAGAACAAATAATCCAACCAAGAAATGGACAAAGGACATGAACAGACATTTCTGCAAAGAAAACATCCAGATGGCCAATAGACATATGAAAAAGTGCTCACCGTCACTCAGCATCACTCAGGGAAATACAAATCAAAACCACAATGAGATCCCCCCTCACACCAGTCAGAATGACTAAAATTAACAAGTCAGGAAATGACAGATGTTGGAGAGGATGTGGAGAAAGGGGGACCCTCCTATGCTGCTGGTAGGAATGTAAGCTGGTGCAGCCATTCTGGAAAACAGTATGGAGGTTCCTGAAAAAGTTGAAATTAGAGCTACCCTAACACCCAGCAATTGCACTAATGGGCATTTACCCTAAAGATACAAATGTAGTGATCCGAAGGGGCACATGCACCCAAATGTTTATAGCAGCAGTGTCCACAATAGCCAAATTATGGAAAGAGCCTAGATGTCCATCAACAGATGAATGGATAAAGAAGTGGTGTGTGTATATGTATATATATATATACATATACACACACACACACACACACACATATATATACAAACAATGGAATACTATGCAGCCATCAAAAAATTTAAATCTAATTTAAAATTAACGACATGGATGGAACTAGACGGTATTATGCTGAGCGAAATAAGTCAACCAGAGAAAGACAATTATCACATGATCTCTCTGATATGAAGAATTTGAGAGGCAAGGGGGGGGGGCCGTGGGAGGTAGGGTGGAAAAAATGAAACAAGATCGGACTGGAGAGGGAGACAAACCATAAGAGACTCTTAATCTCAGGAAAGAAAGTGAGGGTTGCTGGGGGGTGGGGGGACAGGGATAGAGTGTCTGGGTAACAGACATTGGGGAGGGTATGTGCTATGGTGAGTGTTGTGAATTGTGTAAGTCTGGTGAGTCACAGACCTATATACCCTTGGGGCAAATAATATATTTTATGTTAATAAAAAAAGAAAAGGTGGAAATAGCCAAAACTAGTGGGTAATATTCAATAGCTTTTTCTATACATTAAATCGATTTTAATAAGGAGCAGGAAAATGAACCTACATTTATTTTATTTCATTACAATTTTGGGTTTTCTTTTAATTAATAGGGAAATAAGAATGCATTAATATTATTGTTATTTTATTGTGTATTTCACTATTTCTAAAGCCTCTGAGATAATATCTATCTTCTAAAATTTTCACTCAGCAAATAGTGAGCATGTTTTTTTTTTTTTGCTGATATGACTGAATATAGTTTGTGAAGTATTTACACATAAACTAAAAGCTAGAAAAATATGTTCAAATATTTTAAGATGTCTAATATTTATAAAAGTTAAGTTTAGACTTTGGTCATATTACTGAATTTCACTAACTTCAGAAAATGCTTTACAGATAGCTTAGTCATTCTATCCAGGTTTTAGAAAAATATAGCAAAGGTGGTTTTCTTATTTCTCAACACTTTCTATCCCATGACAAATTACTGCATTTACTTGGATGAAGGAAAGCATCAAAAGGAAATATAATAAAATGAGAGAAGCACCATATTCTAGCAGTCTAAATAATGGGCTCTAGGATAGTATTTAAGCATTTAGAGTTACTTTGACTAAAATTATTGTCTTTTAAAAAAAATCAAAAATAGGTTACTTAACATCTTCCCTGGGAGGTAGGGAAGCTGAAGGGACTCCATTCTAGAATGGTTCGGTCTCTACTCTTTTTCTGCTAGGCCCCATTTACTCATGTTCTCCGAATAATCCAAAGAAGCCATGTTCCCACCTCAAGGGGGAAACAAGAAAGTAAATCATTCTGAGTTTTGTCCTAGGCCTCAAACATCTGATAACACCTAAGAAGAGCTAGATCCTGACCAGGTTCCAGGATGTTACCTTCAGACAAATCTCAGCTGATGCCGGCATCAACACTTTGATCTTCAGTAATTTATGAAATAATATCTATTGTTCACCTGACACTAGCCTTTGATCAGATCCTAGTCTGGATTCCTGAAGGAACACATACCCTAGACCCTTTGCCAATATAAACCCCTAACCCCAAGCAACAATGAGACTCACTCTTCTTTCCAAGTCTCCCAGACCTTTAGCCTGCCATTCTGTCACTTGCACTGTTCAATAAATCTTGCTTTCTCTGGCTCATATTTGATTTCTATCCTGCATGAAACCAGGACCCTCTTGGCTGGCCCTATGGGACCCTCCCTTGGGTTCTTGAGTCCAGCCTGCCTGCATCACTTGTGAGGAAGAAGATTAGAGTAGGGAAAGATATTTTATACTTAGATATTTTTCAACTCATCACAAACTTTAACACTCAACATATAGAAAACAATTAGTTTAGAGAAAATAAACTGAATTACTGAGTGGGAAAGACAGGATCTCTTTTTACATTTATTTTATATCATTTATTAATTTCTATATTTATATAATATATGACCCTTTTGTATTATATATGGATTACAAAAATAGCATGGGTTGCTTTAAGATTAAAAGACAGGATAACTCAATGAGTTACTGACTGCATTTTCTTCCATTTATAAAGTTATGAAGGACACCATCATGCAGAAAAGCAGAGAGAATACAAAAAAGAATGATGTCACAACTCACAGATTTAATAATATTTGTACCTTACCACATATTTTAGATAATTTAACAAGTAAAACATTATGGGGGCACCTGAGTGGTGTAGTCAGTTGCACAGACGATTTGGTTTTGGCTAAGGTTGTGATCTTGAGCCCCGCATCAGGCTCCAGGGGTAGTGTGGAGTCTGCTTAAAACTCTCTCTCTCACCCTGCCCCTCCCACTCCCACCCTCCCCCACTCCTGCTCTCTAAATAAATAAATAAATACATCTTTAAAATACACACACACACACATACACACACACACACACACACACACACACACACACACACATATTATGTGGTTTTGGAGCTCTGCATGGTATTTTGATCCAGCCACTGAAATGATAAATGCTACTGGCTGTATCTTCTCCATCTACTTTTTTTTTTTCACGTGTTTAAACTTCCTACAGCTACAGCATGGGTGTGCTACTCTGCGACTTGTTATGTTTTTCACTCAACAATGTTTTCAAGTATATTCCATATTGTTTCCTAATCCATTCATCTTAATTAAAGTATAAATAGCTAGGTTACCTTGGAGAAGTTAACTTAGCTTCATGTGCTTCAACTTCTTCATTTATAAAATATAAAATATATATAAAAGGTGTGAGTTAAAATAAAATATGTGTGTGTGTGTGCGCGTGGTTGTGTGTTAAAAAGGTCCCGAAATTGGGGCGTCTGGGTGGCTCAGTCATTAAGCATCTGCCCTTGGCTCAAGTCATGATCCTAGGTTCCAGGGATGGAGCTCCACATCGGGCTCCCTGCTCCTTGGGGAGCCTGTATCTCCCCCTCCCACTCCCCCTGCTTGTGTTCCCTCTCTCTCTGTGTCTCTACCAAATAAATAAATAAAATCTTTAAAAAAATACTCCTGATATAAAGTAAAACAACATTAGTATTAGCCATTTCTTTCTCAGGTGCGTTTACTTACAAGTTGAATTCCTGGGTCAGTTAGTATAAATATGCCCAACCTTGCCATAAACGAGAAGTTATTCCTCTAAGGGACTGTACCAAACTAGATTCTTAGTCATATATGAGGAGGAATTTATCTTGCTTATCTACTGGTAAATATTTGGTATTGCAGAAGTTTCTTTGTTTGAAGGAACACATCCTTCAGAAACTGTGCCAGGCTAAAATGTTGGTTTAAACACAAGACCTATGAGGACCATCACCAATATGCTTGTCTGCTAATTCAAAATGATCCAATCTGATAAAATTCTACTCAATTACTCATGGACAGTGGTCCCCTGAGACTTCCCTTCTCCGCAGCACTAGAGATCATTTCTGTTAGATCTCCTGGTTTCTGAATCCTTGTCTTCTTTCTAGCTTTACTTCCTTTTTTGGAAAGGAACATCCCCTATTAGCTTCTGTGGCATGAAAGAAAAGGAGATAAAAAATTGTATGACCTTGGATATTTGCATATAATTCACATCTGAGTTATAACTAACTGAATAAAGAATTCTAGGTTAGAAATAATTTTTCCCTAGAATTTTTAAGGCAATATTCTATAGTTTTTATATGCTTCAAGTATTGTTGTTGGGAAGTTCAAAGCCATTTTGATTCACCACCTTTTGTATGTTACAGGGTTTTATTTCTTCACAGGAAGGATGTAGAACCTTCATGTTATCCTGATTGGTATGAAATTTCATAATTATGTGCTTTTATATGGTTATATTTTCATCTGTTTGGCTGGACATTATTTTCCTGTCATTCTAAAAACATATAACTTTCACTTTTGAAAAACATTCTACAAATACTTTATAGGTTAAATTCATCCCTTCTATTCACTCTCTCTTTAGAATTTCTATTATTTTAATATTTTTAAAAATATTTGTCATCTCATTGTCTTTCCTAGTGTTTTCTGTTTCATTGTCTTTTTGTTTTATTTTCTGGGTGATTTCCTTCCTCAATTTTATTTCTTAAAAGTTTATTGAATTTTTTTTTAAATATTTTTTTATTTATTTGACACAGAGAGAGATCACAAGTAGGCAGAGAGGCAGGCAGAGAGAGAGAGGGAAGCAGGCTCCCTGCTGAGTAGAGAGCCCGATGCGGGGCTCGATCCCAGGACCCTGAGATCATGACCTGAGCCGAAGGCAGAGGCTTTAACCCACTGAGCCACCCAGGCGCCCCAAAAGTTTATTGAATATTTTTAAAGTAATCTCTATATTCAATGTGGGGCTCAAACTCACAACCCAGAGATCATGAGCCCTGAAAAGGAAAATACAATGCAAAAGAAGAAATTCCAATAGTAAGATTACTTGCATTGTGCTTGAGAGAAATCAGAAAGTTTTAGAACACTGGTTATTAAAAAAAAAAAAATCCCAATTCCAACTCCCTTACTACTTATTACTAGTAATGTCATATACTACTTGCTCCTTTTCCCATAAGTTGAGATTAAATAACTTTTTTTTTTTTAACATTTTCCCACTAATGACTGTGCTGTTGGTTACAGTCATCTTCTACAGGGCCTATCCCCACAACATGCCGAACACCCACTGTCTGGTAACTATAGAAAGTGATAACATATATCAGCATGCAGAGGAGAACATGTACCATATAAATTCTGCCTTAAGTTCTTAAAGGTGTATATAGCATGTCAAATGGCACTGGTTAGACCTCAAAATATGTAACAATTTCAGAATTCGTCAACTGCGATTTTTTTTTCTTTTCACTTAGAATATTGAAATTGGGACTCTCACGTTGAGAGTAGTAGGCAAGACAAAATGGTAGACATGACATTTTAAAACATGCGTGGGCAGAGAACAGAACGTGAAAATTGAATCATTAGCATTTGCAATTCTGGCTAGCAACTTACTACAATGTGAGGAATACTTTCCCAAGAAGGAGATAAACTATTAATTTATTTAAAAATATCCTTTGAAATTTCAGAAAAGATCCTAGCAATTATTTACTTAGAAATCCATACAATTATCTCTGTACAGTTTTACTGCTAATCCCTGGCATTCACATTAGAGTGTTTAATACTAACAAAAGATCCTAACATGACTACACTTTCGTCATATGTATTAGATTTAATGATATTTGGTGTTACAATAGGAGAATTTAGACTGTAAAATTGTTATCTTTGTTGTCTTCACAAACACTTCTGGGAAAGAGCTGGGAAAGTGGTATCACTTGAGGATTAAAAAAAAAGTAGCCCACCTAATTTTTACCTTCTTTAACATGAACACACAGCAATACACAATGTAAAGGTATTCATGTTTCTAAATATGCCTATCTAAAGGACGCCATAGACTCTTCATGCTGCACAGTCCATAGTATCGATTCATAGCAGAAACACTTCTAAGGGAGTTGTGTGTATATATAATAGTACCATTTCTCAGTTGGAGTCTTTTGTTTGATGTAACACCAAAACCTGGAAGTGACTGTGTTTGCTGAGTAGAGAAAAGAGACAACACGCAGCTATCATCATTCAAGCAGTAACAATGCATTTATGCTAAAGCAGTAATTTCTTCCTAGTGAACTCTTACTCAGGCATTCAGCAATGCATAATCACGTATCCTTCATGCCGTTCACATTGTTGGGCTCTGAATACACAAATCACCATAACAACATGGGAAATGAAGAAATATGATCACTTTGAGTTTTGTTGTTCAATGATTTCAGCACTTTTCTTGATTCAATATGTGCCCAATTGTTCCTTATGAGCAAAACTGAATGATTTTCACCATTATGTTGCACTTTCTTCTTTAAAAGAACTTAGAAAAGTCTCTAGAGAGGTTTATATATCCCCAAAATTTCAGAAACCACTTTTATTGGTTTTAGAAATTATTATTAGAAAACATCAATCTGATGAAAACTACTCTGTTCATAACTTCTTTCTTCCTTAACAACCTTGAAAATTTTCATTAGATTTCAAGGTGTTCTTTCTCAGCAGTAACATTCTGATCACATAGGAGTACCCTGCCTAAACATGTTACCACACTCGAGGCTCCTACAGAGTCATTTCTCTCGTTCTCTGCCTTCATTCTGACCTCTATACTTAATGATACTGAAATGCTAACTGCAGATCAGGTGTCCTTTCTCTTAGATTCAAATTAAATTCTCTCTTTATAATATAAATGATTTTAAATCCAAATATTTTATTAAAATTAATGATGTTTCAAATTAATAATTTACATACGTATACTATCTCAAGTGTTCTGGTCAAATTCCAGTATTTCAAATACAAGTACTATTTACTTCAGATCTGGCTAAATCTAATTTCTCTTTTTTTTCTGAACTTAGTTCTTTCTTGAGTCTATGTGGTTGGTTTTTTTTTTTAACTTTAACCTGACTTATGTGTGTTATGCTTTTTTCTCCCACTAGATTGAAATTTCTAATAGGTGTAAATATATATCACTGTATTTTCCATAAAGCACAGGAACTCTGCCAAGAGAATGCAAAAACAAAACAAAACAAAAAACCCCATGTGTGTGGGAGAGTAGTGCACACAGGAACTAATTCTTGAGGACTATTTTTCCCCAAATCATTTGGATATGGCACCACACTCAGCTAAACCAGAGCCTCCTTTCTCTGTTCTCACCTCTTTGTGGTCCCTTCTGAAAAAAGTGTGGTAATTTGAGAAAATCATTTTCCCTTTGATTTAGTAAATGAGCTTTTCTTATTAATATTTTTTAAAAGATTTTATTTATTTATTTGACAGAGAGATCACAAGTAGGCAGAGCAGCAGGTAGAGAGAGAGACGGGGAGGGGGGGTGAAGGCTCCCCGCCGAGCAGAGAGCCTGATGTGGGGCTCAATCCCAAAACCCTGGGATCATGACCCGAGCTGAATGTAGAGGCTTAACCCACTACTCAGTGGTTAATTGACTGTACAATTTCTCTGAAGAAGCAAACTTTAACCAAGGTAAGCAATGTCTAACAACGAGCAAAATTTTCTTGGTGCAATACTACTTGGACCCGGAAGAGAACGTATTGAATTTAGCAAAACACAAGGAGCCATGGACTATAGCAGAAAACTCTCAAATCAAACAAACCTAAAATAAAAACAACTAAGGCTAGATTATCTCTTTGGAGTTGTAAATAATAAGTAAATTGAGAGAAGAAAGTAAAGAATCTTAAGCACAAGTGCTGATCATGCTCTTAGGAGGCAAAAGTGCAGTCAGAACTCCACTGGGTAGAAGTTGTTTCTGTAATACATTGGAAAGGCTCCAAACAGTTAGGACCAAGTTTTATAAAACATGTTGTCTGTGTGTGTACTTCGTAGTAAACTGAACTAAGTATCCTGGGCATGTCTTTCATTGAATAATTAAAACTCAGCATGGATAACGCCAAAACTACGACTTGACAAGCATTAAAAACTGAAACATAAAGTCACAGGAAAAAATATACCCACAGAAGTTCAAATATCATTGTACATATAATCCCTGTGTAAATATGGCTTCTTTTCTATGCCCAGACTCTATCTTTTCTTTTTTTCTAAAGGATAAAGTACAATCAAATATTAAGTATCATCAAAATATCTATGTGGCAGACTTAATTTGGTATTGACATAGCCAAGTAGACTTTTATTTTGCTTGGGAAACTGAAAAACAGTTTCAGAAACAAATATTTTTTTAATACTTTGTTTATTCAATATATGTATCTTGAAAATAAAATGTTTTTGAAAATAAAACTTCTTCCATTACTTCAGCTTGTCAGATTTACAAAGCAAATTTTTCACTTCTCTGAAACTATTTCACAAACCACAAATCATGAAAATAGAAACTGTGTGCCCTTTTGGTGGAAGACTATAGTTACTTTAAGAATTGAGAAAATAGACAAATCACTTTCATCCAGGATGATTATAAACATCCTCATGGAAATCTTTTTAAGCAACTGAACTAATAAATGAATTCAGTCAGGTTGCAAGATAAAAAAAATCAACATAAAAATTCAATTGTTTCTATACACTAAAGAAAAAAAGAAATTCTATTTAAAATAGCATCAAAAACAGTAAATAGGAATAAATTTAACCAAGGAGGTAAAATATCTACATGCTGAAAACTAAGACACTGATAAAAGAAATCAAATAAAACACAAATTAATAGGGAGATATTGTGTATTCATGGATTAGAGAAGTAATATTATTGTTAAAATATCCATGCAATAGATTGGAGAAAATCCAAAGCCATCTATAGATTCATGCAATCTTTATCAAGATTTCAATAGCATTTTTCACAGAAACTGAAAAAATAATCCTAAATGCTTATGTAACTACAAAAGAACCCACATACACAAAGCAATCCTGAGAAAGAAGAACAAAGATGAGGCATTACTCATTCCAGACCACACTGCAAAGCTATCGTAATTGAAACAGTGTGGTACTGGCATAAAAACATTCATAGAACAATGGAACAGGATCAAAAACCCAGAAATAAATCCGTGAATGTACAGTCACCTAATATTTGACAAGAAATCAAGAATACTTAAAGGGGAAAGGATAGTCTCTTCAAAAAATGGTGCTAGGAAAACTGGATATTCACAAGCAAAGAATGAAACTGGACCCCTATCTTAGACCACCCACAGAAATTAAATTGTTAGGGATTAAAGACTTAAATGTAAGACCTAAACTCATAAACCTCCTAAAGAAGATATGTGGTGAAAGATCCTTGATACTGGTCTTGGCAATGATTTTTTGGGCATACAAAAAGCACAAGCAACAACATCAACAACAAAAATGTTGGGCTACATAAAAATAAAATGTTTCTGCAAGCAAAGGAAAATCAACCTAATGGAAAGGCAACCTATGGGATGGGTGGAAATATTTGCAAACCATATATCCAATAAGAGATTATTATCCAAATATATAAGGAACTCATACAACTCTTATAACTCAATAACAAAACCAAATAATATGATTAAAAAATGGGCAAAAGACCTGAGCAGACATGTTTCCAAAGACAGATGAAAGGTGCTCAGTATCACTAATCATCACAGAAAGGCAAATCAAAACAATGATACTACTTCATGCCTCAAAGATATAATAAGTGTTGGCAAGGATGTGGAGAAAGGGAACCCCTGTACACTGCTGGTGGAAACATAAACTGGTACAGTCACTTTGTAAAATGTTCCTATGGAAGTTGGTGAGAAGGTTCCTTAAAAAATTTTTTTAAAATTACCATATGATCCAGTAATTTTACTTCTGGGTATATACCCAGGAAACAAAATCATTATGTCGAAGATATATCTATAATCCCATTATAGCATTGGGCCACCAAATACGTTATATAATAAATATATATAATGTATATAACTATATTTTATAAAATGAACTATTACATAAATATACAAAAGAAATAAATCCTGCCTTTTGTAACAAAATGTATGAAACCTGAGGGGATTATGCTAGATAAAATCAATCAGATCCAGAAAGACAAACACTACATGATCTCACACGAGGAATCTAAAATATTCAAAACTAGTAGAGAGCAGAATGGTGGTTGCCAGGAGGTTGCAGGAGGCAGAAGTAGGGAGATGTTGGTCAAAAGATACAAACTTCTAGTTATAAGAGCAATAAGTTTGGGAATCCAATGTGCAGCATGGTGACAAGTTAAAAATACTGTGTTATATACTTGAAAGTTGCTAAGAAAGTAAATATCAAATGTTCTTACCATACACACATAAAAAAAGGTAATTCTGGAAGGTGATGGATATGCTAACCAATCTTATATGGTAATAATTTCCCCATATATATTTATATCAAATCATCACACTGCACACCTTAAGCTTACACAGTGTTATATATATGTCAATTATAACTCAATAAAACTGGAAATAAAAAGGAACTGTCTACAGTAGAAAATTATGTTCTTTTTTTTTTAAGATTTTATTTATTTATTTGAGAGAGAATGAGTGAGAGAGAACATGAGAGAGGAGAAGGTCAGAGGGAGAAGCAGACTCCCCAAGGAGCTGGGAGCCCGATGCGGGACTTGATCCTGGAAGTCCAAGATCATGACCTGAGCCGAAGGCAGTCGCTCAGCCAACTGAGACCCAGGCGCCCCCCCCCCTTTTTTTTAAGATTTTATTTGTTTATTTGACAGACAGAGATCATAAGTAGGCAGAGAGGCAGGCAGAGAGGGGGGAAGGGAAGCAGGCTCCCCGCCGAGCAGAGAGGCCAATGTGGGGCTCGATCCCAGAACCCTGGGATCATGACCTGAGCTGAAGGCAGAGGCTTTAACCTACTGAGCCACCCAGGCACCCCGAAAAATTATGTTCTATACATGCAAGTTCTTTATACTTTATTTGTCAAATACAGGCTAGATGACTGTTTTACAGGAGCACTTTCAGGTGATTTAAAGATGAATTAGAGGCGCCTGGGGGCTCAGTCGTTAAGCCTTTGTCTTCAGCTCAGTTCCTGATCCCAGGGTCCTGGGATAGAGCCCTGCATCAGGCTCCCTGCTCCATGGGAAGCCTGCTTCTTCCTCTCCTACTCCCCCTACTTGTGTTCCCTATCTCGCTATGTCTTTCTCTGTCAAATAAATAAAATCTTTAAAAAAAGTAAAATTTTAAAAAATGAATTAGTTAATCATTAAGATTCCTTCCAAATAGTGCTCAAAAAGTGATGGGAACATGTTAATGAATGGGAGCCAATTTGAAAGGGTCCCAGGGGCTAAATTTGAGAAAATTTTGAGAAAAAAATAAGTACTGACAGCAACACATTATAATCCATAAGATAAGAATCTAGGAGCCTATATCAATTGTGAAAAGAAAAAGCTCTTCCTTATAATAGTATTCCAATTAAATTCCAATTAATAAATGTAGTAGGAATGATAAAAATAGAATATCACCATTTGGCAAACATCAGAGCAGTAAGAAGCACAAACAAATGCTAAAATTAATAGGTGATTGTTAGATGAAAAAGTATAATGATACACAAGATATCAACATAGTCTTATAGTATTTCTCTACAATATACTTAATTACAAAAGGAAAAAAGTAATTTTAAAATGGAGAAATCACTTTAAGTGATCAATGTTAACGCCACAAGAAATGATATGCTTCAATACCTTGTGCCTCCTGATATGATACACTGTCAAGGGCATGACATCATTTGCCAAAAATGCATAAACTGAAGAAATTTTAGACAAATTCAGAATCAGGGATATTCTACAAAATAATTGGCCAGTAATCGTCAAGCTTATGAATGACAAAGACAGACTCTGGAACTGTCTAAATTACGAGATACTTCAGAGGCATGACAACTAATTGCAATGCGCAATCCTGGCCCCCAAAAAAAGACATTAATTGGGCAGATGATGAGCTTTGCATAAGGTCTATAGACTAAAGCAGTATATCAATATTATTTTCTGGGTAGTAAACACTGTAATATGGTTATAGAAGGTGTTGACATTTGGGGAATCTGGCTAAAGGTTATATTGAAAGTCCATACTATTTTTGCAAGCATTATCGAAGTCTGAAGGAATTCTAATATAAAAAATTTAAAAGAATGAATGAATGATGGGCATCTGGGTGGCTCAGTTGGTTAAGCGACTGCCTTCAGCTCAGGTCATGATCCCAGCATCCTGGGATGGAGTCCTACATGGGGCTCCCTGCTCAGCAGGGAGTCTGCTCCCTCTGACCCTCCCCCTTTTATGTTCTCTCTCTCTCTCTCTCTCTCATCCTCTCTCTCTCAAATAAATAAATAAAATCTTAAAAAAAAAACATGAATGAATGAACGAATGAAATAGGTTCTGTCAAAAAGGCTGAGGGGGAGGTGGGGGAGATGGAGCTCCCTATAATAAGCAGCACCCACAAGAAGAAATGCTAAGTATCAGTGGCACCGAAACAGTAAAATAGATGCTTGGAAGAATGGAACTGCAATAGCTCTATTGCAGGTCTAGACTGCACTGGTCCTCCCACTTCAAGCTAAGGCACTTGCATTTCATATAGGCATTAGTGGAGAGCCAGTGAGTGACTGTGGTGGCTGATGATGAGCTCATGGAAGAGGCAGTCTGCCCAAGCCCACGCCCCTTCCCCAAGAAAACTGTATCCAGTAACTGGTCAAAGAGAAGTAGAAAGCCCCAGGCTCATCACTGCAGCTCAGGACAATGGTGAAAGGAGATCCCAGATTCAGAACATCCAGAGAAGTCAGCGGAAAGCTCTGTTAAGTGTAATTACACTCCAACCTCTCCCTCTTCCCAATCTTCCCTCTTTTCTTTCCCTTCTGTTTTACAGGCAGTGATTCCCAAGAGCACCCCTAATAAATCCTGAACATCCTAACATCCATCTCAGAGTCAGATCCAGTCAGTCACAGAAACAAGGATGGTGCTGCGGATTCAAGGCTGGGTGATACCATTCACCGGCAAGGTGGCAGGCAGGCGCAGCAGGTATATGAGAAAGGAAGATAGAGAAGAATGAAGAGTGGGTTTCAGCACACTAAAACTGAGGAGACTGTGGGCACCACGGAGAAAGGTTTAGCAAGCCACTGGAACACACAGGGCTTAAATCTAGAAGCAAGTCCAGAAAAACGAATGCAAACATTGCCCTTATCCACATAGAGGAGATAGTTCAACTCCTTTCGAGTAGTGTTGTTGCTGTCCTTGGCGCTGTTATCCTGTGAGGAAATCCAAATAGCCTAAGATCTATCATTTGATTCCTGATAAGATTTCTTTTAAACTAAATTCTCTTTGGTCTGTGTCTAGTCATGTGTTCAAATGGTCTAGCTGAGGATTTAGATTAGCATCTTGGACAAGTTTTGAGCAACGTTAAACCATTTCATCTGCTCAAAGATACAATAATTGTTTCTTTTTAAACCTTCCAATGAGATAAGAAACACCCCCCCACTCAAATAAGTCATTTCAGGGACAATACAGAACTCGGTGAAGCCCTGAATCTTAACAAATAAAAAGTTCAAGGTTTTCAAAGAAAATCAGGCTATCAGAATTCAAACAGACCTTCTGGGAGTGATTTAATGTATTTTTTTCTGCCTCTGTGGAGGATGGAACCTGAATGGTACCTAACTGCAATCTGAAATACAATAGAAAGCCTATAATAATCTATATATAAAAATACTTTGTTTTATTATTCTGAGTACTTACCAAAAGCCATTTTAAGCAGTTTTTGTAAAGACTTTCTTTCTCTGATAATCTGAATTTCAGAAATGTCATATTCCACATTAAAGTTTTATTTATTTTATATGACCACAAATTTTAATCTTGCACATTCAAACGTAGCTCCTCATATGGAAATTAAACAACATGTGCGTTAGAAAGTGAACTCAAGAGAAAAATATGTTAATTCATTAAATTTACTCATTTGCTCAAATAGTAAGTGAACTAAATGCTAATAAGGAAACAGAGTCCTTGGGAATAGGGTTATGGCAATCTGGGCAAGAATTAAAGATTACTGAGTGCCTTCTATGAGCTGGTCATTGTATCATGCTAGGTTCTTTAACAAAGTATTATCTTCTTGAATTCATATAATCACCCAATTGTTACAGGATGGTTAACCTTCTTATAACCATCCTGCAGATACCCACGGTACTAAACAGTTTAACTGAGATCTAAAGAGGCTACAGGATGCCAAAAGTCATATCACTGGTAAGTTTTCCACCTGTGCCTGTTTTTTTTTTTTTCATGAATTTATTACATAATCATTCAGTGAGTTACTTCAGCATTGCTACAATAAGAAACACACAATTTGATTTATTTTTGTGATAACACCATCACAGTAACTTTATATTGTCTTCAAAGACCCACAAGGAAGACAGAATAATGCAAGAAAGAGGTCTCCATTTTAGATCAACTTGCAAGTTTTTCATATTAGTCCACACTGAATAACAATCCCAATTCATCCTAATCTTTATTAGCTTATCACTATTTGCTTAATTTCAAAAGTATCTAAACTGTCAATATGTACCAGGACCTGGTTTCAGTCAAATATTTTCATTTTCGGGACGCCTGGGTGGCTCATTTGGTTAAGCGGCTCAGGTCATGATCCCAGAGTCCTGGGATCGAGTCCCACATCGGGCTCCTTGCTCAGCAGGGAGCCTGCTTCTCCCTCTGCCTTTGCCTGCCACTCTGTCTGTGCTTGCTCGCTCTCTCTCTGACAAATAAATAAATTTAAAATAAAAATTAAAAAGTTTTTTTCATTTTCATTTATTTATATTAAGCTTTTACTACAAAACTGTATGTTTATCATTCAGGAATAGAAGTGGGAACAACAAGTATGAATTATGGCTTTTCTTAATAATAAACACTTTTCAAATAATTCAAAAACTGTTATTCCAAACCAACCTTAAAAAAAAAAGATCTTGCTCCATTTACATTTGTAAGATATATATAGTTTAAAAAATAGTTAATACCCAAATTACACCTTAGAAGGTTTCTCCAAGAATTAAACATTTTTCAGGGACATGCATTAACTCATTTTATATCTAATATTGGAATCAAAAAACCAACCTAGCATTTAGGTCCTTAGTCACTGGCTTTGCTCTGCATCAAAACTACAGTTTGGATTTATTGAATTAACTGCGCTCTTTCTATATACCATGTTCCTTGTTGAGAACTTAAGAAATTATCTAATATAATGATCAACAAAAATTTTCTGATATACAATATTATACCCATTATATGAAATACCAAAACCTAAAGTGGTATAGCAATTTGCTCTAATCCTACATCTTATAAGTAAAAATCTACAACCCCAGGCCATTTGCCCTCAATACCCTTGGTCTCAACAAGTGACTGTAAGAATTTGCTACTTGCTTCTCAGTGACACACTGCAGTATGTTCAGTAAAATATTACTACAGAACATGGGTAGACTCGTTTGAAGAGTGCAGTTCCTCCACCAGCCCTATCAACAACACTAGACATTGGTTAGAGAAACAAATTCTCCCGCCTCCCCATATTACCCAATCAGAACACTGGAGGTGGGGCTTATAATCTGCTTTCAACAAGCTCCACATGATTCAACTGTTTCAATAAACCACATCACTGGGAGAAGTGAGAAATCCCGGCCTTAGAGGTGAGAACTAGCACAGTAAAAGGCTATTTACTCTTCAAAAACTATTTTCCTTTCTTTACATATCACAAAAGGTAGAAAATAAAGTGTTGAAGGAATTTTTCTCCAATAGGATGATTTCCTGTAGTTTCTTTAGCGACAGATATATATAAAATTCATTTATACGTAATGATTGGTAAGTGCCAATTGCCAATAAGAGCAAATCATAAATAATGATCCAGTATAAGCAAAGATATCTTTAAAAAGTATTTTACTTTTTAAAAACACTAACCCAAAAGAGGACAGAAAATAATTTTTTTTTTAATAATTAATCAAGGGCTGCCTAGTGGCTCAGTTGGTTAAGCATGCAACTCTTAATTTGAGCTAAGGTCATGATCTCAGGGTGATGAGACAGAGGCCGGCACAGGGCTCCACGAACAGCAGAGAATCTGCTTAAGATTCTCTCTCTCTCTCTCCCTCTCCCACCCCCAACCCCATACTCTCTCCCTCTCTTAAAAAAAAAAAAAAGTAGTAATAATAATAATTAATCAAGATTTTTTGAATGAACTTTTAACATTAAGTGTATTGGCCATATATGTGTGTGTGTTACACACAGACACACATACTGATGAGCAGGGTGTGTACATTAGTTTTGAATACAGTTGGATAATTGGCCAACGGCATTATTTAGTAGCTTCTTAACACTGTCCAAGGGAAATATTAAATATTTAAAATCTAATCCTCTTATTCCTATTCTCTATTTTAAAGAAAAAAAGGTAAATATTTATGAAAAACTTGTTGACTCTGCTGATGGTTAACTTTTTTGAAGACCACTGTTTGAACGGACTAATAAATTAACTCAAAATACAAGTTAAGCATAATCATAATGGGGAATTTCAAGCATTCTGCACAAGTATTTTGTTATGTTTAGGTATTTTGCAGATATCTGCCATATGACCACTAATACTGAGAAAAAAATAACGAACTGGAAATGCAAGTCAATGTCCCATATTCACTGATGGCACTTCACAGAATAATTAAGGAAGCCTGTTGTTTACATCCTCTATTCATAACTATTTTCATCACTCTATGAATTAAATTAACAGTATTCACTCTATTATAACTACATAGAAGTGATTCAAAACAGTGTGAAAGCTTTTGCCTAGAAAAGTGTGTTTTGTGGCAAAAGGTTAATTTCACTATATTCATCCCATTAGAATTCAAAGACAGCTATTTCACTCAGATGCTGAAACACATGAATTGGGACTGTCAAATGCAAATTCCACTAAAATTAAATGCCTACTTAAAAAGAATTGCGCTTGCATTTCAAAAGCATCACATTTAGCTGATGGCATGCAAAATTGTCAGAATATAATATTGATTTATAGGATTTCCACTGCCAGGAAACACTGGGGAATATAGGAGAACCAGAGGGATTCAAAAGAAACTTGATCTTTTCATGGAGAAAAAGTATTAGGGATAGAAATCTTACAAAAATAAAATTAATGAGATTGTGGCGCTATTTCAATGAATCACGCCATTGGGAAAAATGAGAAATCCTGGCCATGGAGGGCAGCAGCCTCTCTTTCTTCCCATTATTATCCCATCTTTTCAAAAACAGGATACAAGAATGCATTAGCATTCTTTTTTTTTTTTAAAGATCTTATTTATTTATTTGACAGAGATCACAAGTAGGCAGAGAGGCAGGCAGAGAGAGAGGAGAAAGCAGGCTCCCTGCTGAGCAGAGAGCCCGATGTGGGGCTCAATCCCAGGACCCTGAGATCATGACCTAAGCCGAAGGCAGAAGCTTAACCCACTGAGCCACCCAGGTGCTCCTGCATTAGCATTCTAAAATGACACCTCCATACAGCCATGTCTAAACCAGAAGCCATTTTTCAAGCAAAGAGAGCATGAAGTGGAAGGACGGAACAGATTAAGAATGAAGGGAAAGAGTAAAGAAAAGGGGAAAAGTAAGGAAGTGGAGGGAAAAGCAGGCTGAGAAACTGAAAAAGGTAATGAAAATGACGGAGAGGAAAACCAAGGAGAAAAACAGAACCCACAAAGAACAGAACAGCCTATTTGCATGTACTGTTTTCTAATTGCTCATCATTCTTCACGTAATTTGGTAAAAGACAATGACTATTAAAGGGAATAGCATCCACACCGCCCCTATTCACTGAGGGTATTTATAACCTGTCAGATACAAATATTCTACCTTATTAATTTTTAAATCATTAACCGGTTCTTGCATTTCGAAGAAGGTAAATATATTTCCTTCCCAGCCTCTGTGGCTAGGTAAGAACACATGTTCTCTAGCAAACTTGCAAAGTGCGCTCCTCACAATTAGTGCTCTAATGAAAACATCTGTAACAGGCTGAGCAGAACACAGAGTGCCTGTCTGCCACCGAATGAAGGAGAAAAAACAACTGAAGCTATTCTGCCATTATGGTATACCCACACATACTCTTTTTCTTAAAAAAGAAAATTCAAGTATGATACAGAAGAGTTGAGAGTTTGTGGGGTATTTACAGGGTGGGAGGATTCATGAAGCCATTCATTAATGCATTAAAAAGTCTTGCTTTGTGTTAATAATTGCATTTGTTTTGCTTTGTCTGTGGATTTTGTACTTTCTCTCAAACACAGATTGCAGGATATGCTGAATTTCCTGGGCACGGGATTGGGGGAAATACAGTGGCACTCCCCTATATGTAAGAGGGTAAATACAACTTTGAGCTAAATCATAAGCAAAAACTGAATGTATCATTTCCTTCGGACTCCAACATCAATTCAATATGATCTTTCAACAGAAAAAAAAAAAATTAAAGCCCTTTTTAAGAAAATTTGTCTTTGAAGTGGTTATGAGTATTTGTATAATATCGATTATTAATAATTGCAGACTAGGGGCGCCTGGGTGGCTCAGTGGGTTAAGCCGCTGCCTTCGGCTCAGGTCATGATCTCAGGGTCCTGGGATCGAGTTCCGCATTGGGCTCTCTGCTCAGCAGGGAGCCTGCTTCCCTCTCTCTCTCTCTGCCTGCCTGTCTACTGTGATCTCTCTCTGTCAAATAAATAAATAAAATCTTTAAAAAAAAATAATTGCAGACTAGCAGGTGGAAATAGATGGCTGGAGGTCTTCTATTATGACGACTTATCAGTCTATTATTTCAAGTGGGTAATTATCAAAACTATCAATGTACATAATGGTAGCAGTGCATTTTAATTATCAAGATTTAACAATAAAATGATTAAACCATTAGCAACATAATTTTCTTTATCCCTATTTTTTTTCTTTTTGCAACCTTGTCAAAAACCCCTGGGTATGTATAGGTAATAACAAACAGATATATATCAAACATATAAAACTTAAACAAGACCAAAGAATTGGAAATGGGCATTTATTTTCAATTACTGTTAATCCAAACACAGAGGTAGAGCTGTCTTTTCTTCTCTGGACCTTTTGACATTTGCAGCAACACATTCTGCATTTTACTCTGTCATCTGTGATATTGGAAATGAAATGCTGTGTCTGATCAGAAGCACCAAGCATGAAGCCAAGCAGAAGATACATAAGTATCTTATGGTCCATTGCTCACAGTGATTGAGCTAGTGGCATCTAAAAGGGACACAGAGAGGTCTGACACACACCACCATCTCTCCCTCTCAAGCTCACACACATACCAATACCCAGGCACATGAAGAAACAGCCTTCTCCATCTGGCAGCTACTAATTGACTAATTGAGCATTAAGGACTTCAAAGAGTGCTAAACATGGGTAGGATTGAAAAATTCTCCCCCTCTGAACTGACCTAGGATAATTTCTTATAACTTTGTTAGTGTTAATATCTAAAAAAGTTGAGGGGGGGCGGTTAGTATCTATGTTAAAATTTGAGCGCATATAATACCATTTCACATTTCATATACCTGAAGCATATATTTTGTTAAATTCTGTCAAAAATAAATATATAGAATATAATAATGTGTTACAGTCCACACATTTTTAAAATAAAACTGATCTAAAGTAGCTCTAAGTTGTGTTTTCATTTTTTCTCTCTCTATACCAGGAGTGAGTAAACAAAAAAGCCATGGGCCACATTCAGCCCATCACCTATTTCCGGATGGCTCATGAGCAAAGAATGAATTTTGCATTTTTAAACGGTGGGAGGAATGAAAAAAATGATGTTATATGACAGATGAAAATTAAGTGAAATTCAAATTCCAGTGTTCATCAATAAAGATTTACTGGAACACATTCATGCTTACTAGTTTATATATTGTCTACATCTCCTTTCATGCTGTGATGACAGAAACGAGTAGTTATAACAGAGATCAAATGTATCCTGAAAATCCTAAAATATTAACTGTCTGTCCTTTTCAACAAAACATTTGCCAACTCTTGATTTATACCACGTTCATTTACTTCAGCCAAAGTAGAAACAGTACAGTCTCACAGTTTTGGTTTAAACCTTTTTCAGACATAGTCTCTCCAAAAAATTAATTCTTTTTTTTTTAAATTTATTTATTTGTCAGAGAGGGAGAGAGAGAGAGAGAGCGAGCACAGGCAGACAGAGTGGCAGACAAAGGCAGAGGGAGAAGCAGGCTCCCTGCCGAGCAAGGAGCCCGATGTGGGACTCAATCCCAGGACACTGGGATCATGACCTGAGCCGAAGGCAGCCACTTAACCAACTGAGCCACCCAGGCGTCCCCAAAAAATTAATTCTTAATAACTTATGAAAACATAACTATTTCCTTGCACTTCCTCCACCTCCAACCTCTTCTGAAAAAAAAAATATTTTATATTCTAGAGTGCTCTAAGCCAAAACACAATTTATCCAATAAAAAAACTTAAATATCCTTTTAGATTTTAAAAAAGTAGTAAACTATATAAATGAGGAATATAGGATTTTAGTTATATAAGCTACATTAGGTTTTTAATGGGTTAGATTTTACACCAACATACATTCATATACAAGTGGCTCAATCCAGTGTGCAATAGCCTTTGATCTGGAAATGGGGAGGATTTATATGAGTGCTTCTCATCTGAAAATGGGTAGATAAGATACATCAATGAAAAGAGTCTACATTTTTATGAGTTTAGCCATATACTCATTTTCTACCATTTTCATCTTTTTTCTATCACAAAATTTATATGAATAAATCAGAAATAGCTCTGAATTCCAATAATTTGTGTATGTCTTATCTCTTCTAGTAAATTACAACTTTGTGAGAATAGGTATAGTCTATTACGTAGACTTGTATTTCCAAATGATCAGTGAATATTCATAAAATGAAAATGACGTCACTGCAGATTTCTCCACCATCCAGAAAGACTGGTCTCTGCCCATCATTATTGGTGTTTCCCTTTCCATACAGCTGTACATCTATGGATGACATTTTCTGGGTCCCTTGCATAGACATTGAACCTTGTATTCTCTGCCAAGAGAATGTGAGCAGAGTGACGAATATGATTTCTAGGAGCTTTAGAAGCTTAAAACGCCTTCTCTTTCCAAACTCACTGACTGAATGCAGAGGACCCTGGACTCTACAGCAGGAAAAGACCAAAAGAAGGAAAGAATCTGGACCCTAAATCACCGTAAGGAAATCTACCTTCCAATCAGGACTGTCCTGTAATTGAGAAGCAAACTTGTGCAAACCATTGCCATTCACAGATATGTTAGAGCAGATTGCATTTTCCTAACAAAAAATAGTTGCCAACTCTATTTTTACTGCTAAATAAGGAAGATATGCTCAGTCCTTATCCCTATTAACTCTTCCACAGAATGAATAGTATCCATCACTTGCTTCCTTTTGAAATTCCTTTTAACTCTGCATTTTCTTTCTTGATTAGAACCACACTACACAACACCACCACCCCCCTCCCCCAATCTCCTGCTCCCAGGTTTCCCTTGGGTTTTCCTGGCTTCCTTTCATCCCCCTTGGCCCACTCCTCTTCTGTTCCAAAGTTCATATTCCCCAAAATGCTCTTAAGCCCTTTTCATTCCCAGAGCAAAATCAATCACTTCAAACTTCTGGAAAAAGGCTTACTGTACTGACTAGGACCCTCATGTGGAGGAAGGTGGCTTTTTATGACTTAGGTTAAACTATCTAGGAACACATAGGAAACATGAAAATATTATACCTTCCTGATGTAACTTAAATGTCACTGTTCTAAAGTCTTTCTATAAGGAGGCAGTAATACAAAGATTTCAGCTAACATGGTCATCTTTCTTGGTGTCTTCAATCATGATACACAGTAGACTGTACTTTATTTATCCTATGCATAACTGATGGGAACCAGAATTCTTTATCCCTTCAAAAAATTATTATTAAGAACTTATCAGGAGTTAACACAGCTCAAAGTACTGGAGATACAGGGGTGAAGAGGAGAGTCAATATGTTTGCTTTCATGGAGCTTATTTTAAGGAATAGACAGAAGATAAAAATATAAAATAATTTAAACAAAGGCTATAAAAACTGTAAATGCAATCATGGGAATTCATGGAATAAAATATAATTAAGGGGCAAGGGTAAGTTTGAGAAACAGTAAACATTCTCTAAGACATAAAATAACATTTAAATGGTGAAAAGGAGCCAGCCATACAAATATCTGGGAGGGGAGTATTCCAAGAAGAGAAAAACTTAAATATAAAGGAGGCAATAATCCTAGTAAGTCAAAGACTGCCAGTGTGGCAAGAATACATAGTACAAGAAGAGGCCAAAGAAGTAGAGAGGAAACTGGGGTTGAAAAGGAACTGGAATTTCAGATATTCCAAATACACTGGAGGGAAGGGAGCTGGGTGAATAAAAGACTTAGGGAGACCTACATGTCTTTACCAACTAATAAAATGGATGCATTTGGAAAAGCCATTTAATTTCTCAGGCTTTTGAATTTACTTTTGCAAAATATGGGGGTTGGAAATGCTGGGCATTAATGTGGACCTAGGAAATCAACAGATCCATAGACCTTTTACAAGTGGTATATCTAAAACACAACTTTAGGAAAACTCTGAAACTTCTGAAGGCTATCCTTCCATTTTTTTTTTACTGTGACAAATTTTTATTCATACTCTTGCTGTAATATTTTAGCATAACTTATCTTACCCTATCTACCTTCCCAGATAGACCAAAAGCTACTTGAGAGGTTGAATTTTTTCTATTAATTTTTGGATCTTCAGAGATTAGCGCCTACTTGTCATTCAATTAGCATATATGTAATGAAACATCAAATTGAGAATTATTTAAATAATGGCTATTCTATACAAAGGAAACTGAAAAACCTCCCTTTTTAATTCCTTTTATAAGTGTGTTCCCAAGGGTAATGTTAGATTTTTATGTAGAAGAAACTATGAAGACTACGTTTCATTATTTTATAGCAGCATTATTTTATAGATGAGAAAACTGGTTACCAGGGAATTTCCAAAATGCTCATGTATTTTGTAATATAGGCAAGTATAAGTATAAGAGTATGTTTATGGAGATGGAGAGTTAAAAGACATCTACTCAAACATCAACTGATGGGATCATTCCAACACTTGGAACCATATTACTGGGAATGGGACAAGCCTTCCTGGTCTCATCTGAAAGCGCCTATGGCTGGTGATTGTCAGTCTGTGCTTCTCAGTGTGCAGAGTAGCACCACTGAGCTGAAGGCCAGCTCAACCGGCCGTGACATTTGTTTATCGAACTTTGGACCACCATCACTGGACCAGCGGAGTGCTGAAATGACAAGCTCCTCCTTCTGTAAGAAATCTGCTTTGATGTTGCAAAGACAACTGAATTTTTTTTAATCAAATTCTCTCACATTTTCAAAGAAGATCCTAAATTCCTTAGCAGAAAGGGCAAAACAGAATAGCTGGTGAACTGAAAAGGGCTTCTACCTACAGTAGACTGCCTGGTCTGTGATATTATTCTATAGAAGAAACTGCAAGAGGAATGGACTTTTTGCTCCACTGCTTTAAGTCTTTTAAGTCCCTTTCTATATTTACTATCTTATCTTTTCAAAAAATTCAATTTCTTTGCACAGTGTTCAATCTCTTTAAAAATAAAAAAAAAAAGCCCAATGTGTGTGGTACCACACAAATCTTTAAACTGAAGTTTTATTTACTTATCTCTATTCCACATCAACCTACACAATTTGGCAGGACCCCTCATTTGAGCTTCTGAATTTGAGCTTCTGGCCAGCCCAGAAGCAATGAAAAGTCTGACAGTATAGGTTTCACTTGCTCACCAAAATAAATATGGGAATAAATTAAAAGGTCTAAAAACATAAAATACAGTATATAAACTTCCAGTTCTTCCATTGATATTATATGAATTTATTTTTAAAATATCTAATAAAATGGAATACCTAACTTATTCATTCATGGCAGGGATCCCAACTATCAGCTTTGTTTTCAAAGCTGTCTCTGTCACCATTTTTCTTATGCACGGTGCTACTGTTCATGTGTGGCAAAATAGACTAACACATCATCGAAGGCAGTAAACACTGTTTGAGAGTCATGTCACATATAATCACTTTAATTATATTGTTTTACTCTCTTCTGGACTCGTAACTGTTAGTATTCTCCTACATTTGTATTCCTCCTCTTTTCTACTCATTCTGGATGGTTACTGAAGATATCTCGAAGTCTTTCCTTCCTTCTAATCTTGTGTGTGTGTGTGTGTGTAGAACCCCTAGAAAGATAGATAATTAAAGTATTATCCTGTACTCATTCCCCACGCAAATTTTACACTGCGTCATAAACAACAGTTCTCTCTTCCCTGGCCTTTGTATTATTTTAAGATTTTATTTTTAAGTAATCTCTACACCCAATATGGGGCTCAACTCACAACCCTGAGATCAGGAGTCCCATGCTCCATGGCTTAAGCCTGCCAGGTGCCCCGCCTTTGTGTATTTTTAAAAGTTAATTCATCACTTGGACAAAGAAATCTCCAATGAAGTTGGCACCATATTTTTTTTCCATTTTATTTTATTTTTTTCAGTGTTCCAAAATTCATTGTTTATGCACCATACCCAGTGCTCCATGCAATACATGCCCTCCATAATATCCACTACCAGGCTCACCCAAGCCCCCACGCCCCTTCCCTCCAAAACCCTGTTTGTTTCTCAGAGTCCACAGTCTCTCATGGTTCATCTCCCCCTCTGATTGGCACCATATTTTAAATCGTATTTTAAGGGTTTCTGTTTTCAGATTTTCTGCTGATTCTATCATACCACCTACAAAATTATATATGAATTTCCTAACTCATTCTTATTAGACATTTGGTATTTGACATGGTACCATACAAAGTAAGGAATTCAGCTCACTTTAGCATCTTCTATATATTCCCCACATCCTTCTCCAATTCTTTTGATTAAAATATTATTTTTATTTTTCTGCTAGTTACCATATATTCTTAAATAATATTTTTGAACTTCTATTTCTTAATCCTTTTTCTCTCTTAAAAAAAAAACATGGACAATCTACCTAGAAAGACTTAGGATTCCTAATGTGTGCTCTGGCACCTCAAAATAATATTCTAGTTTTTCTAAATTACACTTAAGTATTTCTAGAATGTCTTCATATTGCACTTAGTGTCTTCCGACTAAACATAAATGCCAAGGAGAAGTTATATTATACTCCAGACCAGCACCAGCCAAGAGGACTCTCAGTGTCACTTTCAGTGACAAAGGAAATGTCCAATACCCTCACTGCCCGCTGGTAAGGAAACGCTGAGAAGTTGCTATTCTTGCTCTCAAACACTGGAGGCCTGGATGACAGCCAGATGGAGCTGAGAAAAATGCAAGGTAAAGAGAATGGGTGATATTTCACCTTTCATCACTTATCTCCTGCTCCCCTTCAGTTCCAAAAAATTCATATGTCTAATTTGAAGTTTATACTAGAGTAATATGTCTTAAACCCCATGTATTTTCCAGTGTACTCTTAACTTCACCTCTACATGAAGTGCCTCTGTGACAAGAGTACAGGCCTGACATAATACTCGTTAAAGGGTCTCCCAAAGTTTTAATGGTTTCCAGTCTGCACTAACAGTCACTGTAATGTTGCAGGGTGAAAACAGCCTTTAAAACACCACATGTAGTTAGTGGCAAATACTGGACAGTTTTTTATATATAATGATTATGTCAGAGTCTTTTATTCATCAAACAGTATTTTGTGAGAGCCCCTATAGTGTCATAGGCTAGCCTACAATTTCCAGGCCTAAGAGATAATAAAGGAGTGAGAGGTATAATGAAATATACCTGTGTTTCAGTTTTGGCTCTGCTTTTCACTACTTTGGGTACTCTTTTTTTTTTTTTTTTTTAGATTTTATTTATTTATTTTTTTGACAAAGAGAGACAGCCAGAGAGGGAACACAAGCAAGGGAAGTGGGAGAGGGAAAAGCAGGCTTCCCACAGAACAGGGAAACCAATGTGGGGCTCAGTCCCAGGACCCTGAGATCATGATCTGAGCCAAAGGCAGACGCTTAGCAACTAAGCCACCCAGGAGCCCCTTGGGTACTCTTTTGATACTCAATTTCTTTATCTCTAGAACAAGAATGATAATGCTAAATTTGAAAGACTCTAAACATGGTTTTTGCAAATGAAAACTGCCACACAGTAGCTGTTCAGTTGATGGTAGCTAATATTGTTAAGTTGTTTTTGCATTAATCATAATTACTTTTAAGTTATTAAATAATTTGTTACACATAGGTTTGTAATAAAGATTAAACGAGATGCAGGATACAGGCATTTAGCAAGGATGTGATACACAATACATGACCAGTAAACATTAACTTGTGCTCACCAAACACTGCTGTTTACCCAAGCAGTGGCCTTCTAAGTGCATGGGCACTGTCCGCATATTGGGGCCCCTCTACATACATTCCACTAAGCATTACACTTCCTTCAGGGTGCCTATGCTCCATAGGGTAATTATATATATCTATATATATATTCTTCAGCTATCATGTTTTGTTTTTCTTCTTTACTTCTGAATTACCTGGAAGCCCCCATAAGATCCAATTCCCACTATTCGGCACATGATAGATTTATGCTGAACTAGATACTGAGTTCAGACACTGCTGAAGCAAGAACACAGGGAAGATTTTTTCTGTTACCACGTGGGTTCTAGTTGATCCAGGGCTCAATCTCTGCTGCTAAGTAACCGTCCATCGTCTGCTCCTAGACACACCTGCCTTGGAGTACTGGACGCTTGTGTTTCCCATCCCGGCCTTTTGTATATATTTGCTTGCACCAGTTACACAGGGGCCTACGAAGCTCTCCTGTGCAGGAACAGTGGCTGGGACTGAGGCCTTCAGGGTATAATATAAATTATATAATTTATACAGACATAAATATTTGCCTGTGAAGTAAGTGGCCCCAAATCAAGACCAGAATGCAAGAGAAGAAAGTGATGGACTTTCACTTTGGACTTGGACTTTGGACTGATGAACCAAACTCGACATAAGGCCTACTTCTGAGCACACGCTGACCACTTGAGCACCACGGATGCTCCCCGGGGGGAGACACCATGGGTGTATAAACTTGCAAGTAAGCATGTGTGTCTAAGTGGAAAAGCTGTGCAGGTAAGAGTGTTAAGCATCTAAGCACAGATAATCTGTGTACCTGATTAAACACACACAGAAGAGGAGGAAATTCTCCCTTTCAGGTCACTAGAATACTTTTTCCTGCTCCTCTGTGCAGGCTACACTAAGACCAGAAAGAATTAGAGCAAGACCAATAAGCCTGTAGCAGACGTTTTGCACAGGACTAATGACATCAATTCTTTCCTTCACTGTTCGCCGCAACACGAGCAGCTCATGGACACACCACTGTGGGGCTCTCTGCAGAGTAGAAACCATGCAGTTCCCCCACAAAAGCAAATGTGTACTTCAACTTTTCCAGCAGAGGTCCTGGTACATGACAGCCAGAACTCATTCAACAAAATATGTACCTAGTTCTGAACAACCATGAAAATATCTTGAAGGAGCTATCTGGAAGAATGAAACTCTCACTGGTCTAGCAGATTGTTTGCAAAACCACTGCCATATGTTTATTAATGCACATGACACCTGGTGTGTACGCAAAGGTGTGTGTGACCTGATATACCTATTGCCTGTCTGCTGCCTTTTTTCTAATTGTTTCTTAATAGAAGACCTCTAAACAAAATTTGGGCAAGCACAACATAATGGTTCTCTATAGCTTGTCTTTCATAACTATCTCCTAAATACCTCTAAACACAATGCTATAGAGGCTAGGGGCTGTGGCAAATCATGGTCCCCAGACAAAATCCAGCCAGTCATCTGCTTTTGTAAATAACATTGTTTTGGGAACACAGCCACCAAGTAGTGAGTAGGTACTGTCCATGGCCTCTCTCAGGCCACAATGGCAGAGTTGAAACTGCGGCAGTACTCAGTACTTAGCCATAAAGTCTGCAATGTTTGCATCTGGCCCTTTAGAGGAAGAGTTTTGGATCCCTCTTCTACATGAAAAAGATACTCATTTGCTTAAAAATTGAAAACTGGCTCCAAACTATTTCTAAACTCACAGAAAGAAAAAATCTTTTTCAGTCAATTTCTAGGTTTAACTAGGTTCTAGTTAAATTATATTAACACCGGAGAGAAATCAGCTGGGTTATCTAAGTATCAGCCAGTCAATACAGTATAAGATGATAAAGTGCTATACCTGATTAACTGATCTGTACTCAGTATTAAAAAACCGTACTCAGGTGCCTGGGTGGCTCAGTGGGTTAAAGCCTCTGCCTTCAGCTCAGGTCATGATCCCAGGGTTCTGGGATCGAGTCCCTCATCGGGCTCTCTGCTCAGCAGGGAGCCTGCTTCCCTCTCTTTCTGCCTGCCTCTCTGCCTACTTGTGATCTCTCTCTCTGTCAAATAAGTAAATAAAATCTTAAAAAAAAAAAACCGTACTCAGTGCACCCCTTTGTTTTATGATTTTACTGTTTTCTATTAAGACATGTGGGAATTAAATTTTTAAAAACCAGAGTTCTAAAGACATACCAAAAGAAAGCTTAATTGCATGCTATTCTTTTGCAGAAACAGATACTTCATTTAGTTAAGTGACAAGGATAAAAAATTGTATGTGTTTTAGTAACATTTTGCAGTAAGTTGCACTGTTTTGCAAATGTTCACTAAGGTTTGGTTCTTGATTGAGATGATAGTATTCAAAATAAAACCACTAAAAAGTTATTTTAATTCAGAAATAGTGGGCTGAGGCTGCGGAGAGTTTCCCATTCTGATTTGGATTTCAAATGGAACCTTAATAAATCAAGATGAGGCTCATGGATTTTCTCATTTACTGACTCCACTGCTGGTGATCAGAGCAAGAGGACAGCCTGTTGTTGAGAGCCCTCTTCCTCGGGATTTTCTAATCTTCCAACAGGCAACCACTTGACATAAAAAACCAGCCTGTCTCACCTAATACACTGAAATAAATAAACCTGTGTCTCCCTGCCTAAGTAGATGAGCTTTCAGATTGTATCTTTGCAAATCAGAATCCTACTGTGCCAAACTATTCCGATTTCATGAACTGTACAATATCCAAGGCAGCTCAGCTCAGACAGCAATGCTTTAATTGCTTAGTGATGCCTCAGGACAATAGGAAAGAACTTTTAAAAATCTAAATAAATATTAAGCACCAAATCAGTTTTTCAACAATATGACATCTCATTTGATCTTTATATTTACTTACTCTGTTTTAACCCTTCATATTTAGGCACTGCATACTGTTTCCAAGAAATCTCAACTGTGTTACTGTTTAAGACACTGCACTTAGTTCACTGAAATAAGCAGGTTAAAGGGAATACAATGTTAATCTACTGTAGGATATATTAAAAAAGTGAAGCAAAGAGTACACCATACTACTCAAAATGGAGTATAAAAACACATATGGGAAACCACAAAGTTAAATGACACTCAGGACATTTTTCTTTCCTCTAACAAAGATTTTCTAAGATGGCTAATTTCATTGCCTTACACAAGAACAAGCACATGCAATTCTGGATAAAGGATTTTTGAACAAGGAAAAGTAAAAGCGAATATATGATTCATAGTCATTTAGATAACCACCAAATTAAAAAATAGGGATAAATATATTTTAGAAATTGCTAGTTGGCTTTTATTTATCACTTTTTCTTTTGAGTTCTTTCTTTAGAAATTTTCTTTCTTTTCTTTCTTTCTTTCTTTCTTTCTTTCTTTCTTTCTTTCTTTCTTTTAGCAGGTTGGGGGGGGTTGTGGTGGTGGTGGTTGTTTTGTGTTAGCCAAACAGTTTTTTTATGAAGAATTTCTCATGGATGCCTCTTTGGTGAGTTAGCAAATCCTCTGTACAGCCCATGGCTCCCTCCCACACAGAGCACTCCACATGCACACACTAACTCTGTTTCTCCTGAAAGCCATCACTAAATGCGTATTTCATGCTCACCTTTCTGATTTTAGGAACATTCCTACCTTCCTTCAAAATATCCCATAGCTCCTAATCTGTGGAGTACAGTTGGGGAGTGGGCCTGAAATCCTGAACTCCATTATCTGTAAGATGTTTTTAATTAAAAACTATACAATGTTAACATTCATTTTACTGTAGTCTTTTATCTCTTAGCTCATCTTCATTTTGATTAAAAGCAGCTGACTGCAGACTACATCATCGGTAACCTTTAAAACCCTCAAGCCCACATATTCTCTGGCATTGCTTACTCAGTAAGAAGGAGGTTTTTGGACTCAGATTCAAGCTCAGGTTGACAGGTGCATTTGTAACACTAGAACCTTCAGCAATAACAACAGGATGTGTTAAAGAAAAAGAGTCTACGAAACAGACCTATAGTATTCTATCTTTCATGTGTTCAGTAATTATTTTATGTACTAAAAAAACTGTTACTGGGGGGGGCACTGAACTATGCACTTGGAGTACAGAGAAAGAGATGTGATGTCACCGTCCTCAAGAATCTCACAAAAGGAGAGTTCATATTAACAAATTATTTATACTAAGTAATTTTATAAATAATAGGAATAGGATGTTTAAAGTTATCTAAACAGGTTATATAAGAACTTCGCAACTGTATAATTCATTTTACATTCTGATCAAGACAGTGGGCACTGTCTTTCGCTTGCTTAGGTTTGTTTCTCTGTGATCTAAAACACTCATTACAAACTCTGTCCCATATTCAGATTCTAATTCCAGGTACCACAGTGATTTCAAGCAACAAATTTACTCCATTCTTCAAAGAATGATTCATTTTTTTCCATATTCAGAGGATGAGATCATGTTGCAACTTCCTAATTTACCATGAGCACCTTGAAGACAGTGTTTTGTGTCGTAGGTACATACCTATTCCCAGAGTCCACGGCTATGCTTGGCATATAAACATTTTCCAATTCAACAACATTAGCTGCCCATCATCCCACCACTACAATATTTTCTTTTTCATTTTCTTTCTCATTAAAATCTCCCGGGAGAGGAGACACAGGGCATATCATAGAGTATAGTGGAATGGGATATAGGGACAGCAACTGGTGACTGAAGACTGAAGACAACTTTCAAGGTAGAGTTGTAAAGAAAAAAGAAATGTTCCCTCAAAGAGGAAATAGGAAAGTTCCATTGATAACCTCCCCCCATAGTTCTCTTTATCACTCAACTATAGATAATGGATGTTTACCCCGCTCACTTCACACAGGCCGACACACCACTCCGACAAAGGTAACTAAGGTTCCTACAGGTATGCTAACAGCCCTGTTCACTATGGCGACTACAGAGCTCCTTGGGACTTTGTGGCTGTGCCTGCAGGGGTCACTACTGTCCAAGAACTGACCATGGGGTTCACTGCTACTGCCAGCAAGGGAATGAGAATGTAAATGGGTTCACAGGTCACTTTATGTCAAGTGGAAAATGAATAATAGTTTGGTTCCTGTGGGCTTGAGAAAAACATGCATCACTGATCCCTCAAGGATTAATTTCTCGTGATAAATGCAATTGTCTAAAATAATAGTGGGGGAAACAAATCATTCTAAATGCAACACCCAGAGTAAGTGGATGAGAGCTGCCCATTTAAAAAGGACAAAGAATTCAAAAGGAATGGCCAGGGGTGCCTGCTAGCATGGGGCCAAAGTTGCTCTTTGGTACCTGATTATGATCCTCTCACAGCTGGAGGTCAAAAATAAAAAGCCACCCACGTGTCTGGGATATTTATGACTGAGATACTGTGATGTGGTCTCTTAAAGGGAAAAAAGAAAAAATACCACATCCAAACTTTGGGGAAAATTAGCCTGGGATTGGCTTAAATTCTGGTATTAAACTGAGTGGGTTATTAAACTGAGAGTTTAGAAAAAGACAGTTTGCTTCCTGCATGTAGTATCTGCCTATTGTTGGCAGTTACTAAAGAACAATTATTCTTTTCATTAAATTTCTTATCTATGGGTGTCAGATTGTTGCTAAACTTTTTGAATAAATCCTTATAACCATAATATGACATAATTGCTTATAACCATATAATTCCTTATAACCATAATATGACAAAATTATGACATAATTTTTAAATGCTACAGCATTTAAAAAAAACAATCGTAAACACTGCAATAAGGAGAGTTACTGTTTCTGAAGGCTATACCATGGTCTAATCAATACGGTCACTGCACAAGGCAAATACAAAAAGCTCAGAGCCCACCTAACAGGATTTTTCAGTCTCTGGCCTCCCTCTCAGACCCAAGCTGCCAAAGAACCATAACAGGCCAATCCTGAGAAAATACAAACATCCCCAGAATGGGTAATAAGAATGTTTAAAGAAAGCACAGTAACTGTTTGCAGAGGGAAGGATATGTATTTTGGACCTGAGTGGGATTATTAAGTGTTGTACATATACATCAGGGAGAGCAAGAAACTGTGGCTCATATTCCTATTTCCCCAGGCAGGGCTGCGTGTGTTAGGAGAGATTTTAGTGAAAGGAAAGAAAAAGATAAGGCAAGAAGATGTTGCAAGAGTCAGGTGTAGCCTGGAAGATAGACAAGAGGGAGAGACAGTCTCTGGTCCCTGAGAAACTAACACTTGGGAGAAAGTAGTAGTGTGGTTGACGGTAAATGGCAGCAGCAGTCAGAGGTCCACAAAAGAGACATGAGGATATGTAAGAGGGGACAATCCACTGTGACCCAGGGTCAAGAGGAAAGGAAATGCCACCCATGAGTTTTGTATCTCCTACTTTCTTCTGAGGATGGCCTTTACTTTCCTTGTTTAAAGCTCGAATCCCTCTAAATCCCTCATAATCCCTTCCTTAACCTTGGCTTGACAAATGGAGTCCCATATTCTGTGCATCTGACCTTAGCCTTCTTGATGCCTTTGCTTCTCCCTTGATCATGAGCTCCCTATTTAAACCCTGCCTGGAAATCTGATTCCAGCTCATATTTCTTTCTTTTTCTTAATGGCTTTGCTTTGTCGTCTTGACTCTGGATTGTATATCCCACTTTGAGAAAAGTCATAGCAATATGAGAATGATCTGAATCTTTTCCCACTTTAGATTATAAAAGTCATGGTCCTAATTCACAGAGCCATAAAAAGTCTTGGGGAAAGACAGAATATGATGGAAAAGGCAATCTTATCAGTGCTGAGTTAAACTAAGAAACATAATGTGAAGAGGATGTCTAAATTTAAGCTTATTTAGTAATCCTAAAGAAGGGGGGTTTTTATATTTCAGTTGTTCATTCAATTAATTTGAATTGGACACCTCCCAAATACCAGGTAACAGTCTAAATACTGAGAGCATGTAAAATACAGATGACAACAACTAAGGTCATATTTAATTAAAAATACATGAAAATATCCTGTAAGAAAAAAAAGTATCAGTATATAAAAAATTAGATGTATCATTTCCTGTTTTATATATGATATTTGATAACAAAAAGTAGGCCCTTAAACATACTTTTGTTTACTCCCTTCATACATCTGGATCCATGCCTACGTGTGTGTATTTCTGGAGAGAGATCAAACAGCATCTTCTCAGTGAAGTGCTTTTATTCCTGCTCCACATAAAGTTAGCTGGACCTTAATGAGGTAACTGTGCACCACTCCCTTGGCACATTTGAGAGACACAGTAAGTGCTAGATTCTGGTCCCTCTCTAAATCTTCCCTGACTGTTCCAGGTAGCAGAAGCCATACAAATAGATGATTTTAAAAATGGATTTATATAGTAAAGTTGCATCTAACAGGCTAGATTCTAATGGCTTTGGCAAAGGATAAATTCTGTATATCTACATCATTACTGAAAGTTTCATTAAATCACACATAAAATATATAATAAAATACTGTATAAATGGTTTTGTGCTTATACATATAAAGCCATCATTTCATTATTAATTGTTCTATTCTTTATTTCTATTCTTCTTTCTCTGGCCCTCAAATCATCTTTCACTGTTAACCCCAAGAATGCCCTTCATATCATCATTCTCCTCTTCCCTGGCTGCATAAACAATGAACCTAACTTCCTTTTCTATGGCCTGGAAGAAAGTTAACATCATTTGCACATTTTTACTACTTAAATAAATATATTCTTCTTTCCTTTTTTAAGTGGGCATATAGTTAAATCCATTTAAGTTCAATTTTTTTTGAAGATTTATTTATTTTGAGAGAGATTGCATGAGCAGGAGGGAGGGGCAGAAGGAGAGGGAGAAGCAGACTACCCACTGGGAGCCTGACACAGGGCTCCATCCTAAGACCCTAGGATCATGATCTTAGCTGAAGCCATTTAACTGACTGAGCCACCCAGGCACCCCTTAAGTTCAATGCTGCTACAAGATAATGTCCCCCTACACAATTCTTGTTTCACTACTCTTTCATTTATTGACCGATCTCAGTTATATTTACCCAAAACACAGCAGTCTGTTCAAAGGTTCATCCAGAATATCAGCCTTACATGGGAGGAAGCTTGTATTCTTTCAGTTTTTTAAGGGAAGGGATATTAATCAACATACATACAAGCCTATATCTTAAAAAGGGAAGTCCTAGAAACTGCCCTGAGTAGGAAAAATAATGAATTGATTCTACATTCATAATAGTATCTGTTTTCTGATTCCACAGTCTTTTCGTAGAGTATTATTTAAACTTTTTCTTCCCTTTGGCAGCATAGGCAGGAGATAATTACAGATTGCAGTGTACTTCTGGCTTTAAGCCCAGCTGAAACAGAACGTGGAAGGATGCACTTTCTCTTTCTTCCAAGATAGACCTATAGGATATGCTCAAATCCAAGAGGAAAAATCAAACTAAGTAGTGGATAAGTAATAGTAAACAAGATTATTTCCAATAAATGGAAGGAAACAAGCTGACATTTTCTGGAAGGGGCCTTGTAGATGCTTACACATTAGTATATTACCATAGTTATACATGGAATAGATTCTAATAAAGGGCAGTGCAGAATATCTCTGCACTGTCTTTAACTTCATTTCTGAATATCAAGGCTATACATAAACCAGAAACAATCAAATGTGAAAGTTAAAACAACATATAAAAAACTTTGTATTATAGCTTTGCCTCAGCTAGAACATAAATGATCTCCTGTATCTATTTCATTTTTAAAGTAATCTGTGTTGGGATTGGATGTATGAATTCATTTGGAGGAGGAAAGCTATCAGTGGGAAAGACAAACTTGGCCATAATAAGATGATATAGAAACCTATCAATCACGGCCAGTGTTCTGTAATATGTAAATTATCAACATATTGACTATTATATACTGAGATGACTAATGTATTTAATATTGAGTATCCATGTTAACTGCCAGAGGCTATGTGTTGATGAATCCCCATCAGATTTATCTCTTTTTCTACACTACATAAATTGACCTGCTAATGGAAAACAAAATAAAACAAAACGTTAAATATTTGATGCAAAGGAACTATTCTAAGTTCCTCAGATCTCTCCCATAAAAGAATGGTAAAGGAATAATGCATTTTAAAAAATGTAAAATGCTTTAAAAATTATCTCTAGGGTTATCCTACAATGTGCTCTTTTACACTTGATAAACATACTTAACTTACTTAAACTTAACTTACTTAAACAAGTAAGTTAAACAAACTTAACTTACTTAATCATACTTAAACTCCATACTTAAAACTGCCTTATTAATTTAAAACAATTATGATTCCCTTTGCCTTGTTTACCCCTAGGGAGTACTGTGGTTCAAGTAGGTCAAAGTTTATAAATAACAACTTTTCTCATTGGAAAGCAAGATTTTTTTCTTTGCTCCTTGTTAGTAAGGCACTGAGTGACTTTTTCAGACAATTTGCGTGTGGCATGTAGGACTCTGTGCCAAGAAAATCGTAAATGGCTTTTGATGGAAAAATCCTAAAATGAAGGGGATAAATAGACTTTGTCTTCTTAGATAATGGTAAGACTTAGCAAACACAGATGAATATTACCAGCCACTAAAAGCAAATACCTCTTAGCAACAATGCCAAATAATCTAGAGTTTACTGGGGGGTCAGACAGTTCAGATAATAAAAAGGGGCTCAGTTATAATGGCAGGGGATAAGGCTAGAACTCTATTAATAATGCTGTTCAAGTGGGATCCTCCCTATATTTTGTCAGGGCAAGGAAGCACTTATACTAGTCAGATGTCAAATAAGGCTGTATAAGTGGAAGGTCCACTCATGAAAACGGAATAATTCTCAACAAAAATTATGTTACCAAGAGATTTAAAATCTCCATTCTGTTTCCTTCTGCAAAAGGTAAGCAACTACCCAACATTTCCCCTCTCCTTGGACTGACACTGGGGGGCTTTGCCTGGTCTCAGACATGGGTGGTATTCTGAATCAGTGAAAATATAATGGAGTAGACAATCATTGTTTCTGAAACAATTTGATATGCACATATAAAAAAAAAGTAAACCTAGGCAAGTATTTCACATTAGATACTAATTTCAGATGAATTAAAGTTGTACAGGTGATATTTTTCAATTTTAGAGAAAAAAGGAGTATCTTTTTGATATTTGAATAGAGAAGAATTGTTCTTGTAATACACATACCATAAAAGAAAATACTGGTCAATTAAAGAACTTTTTATGAAAAAAACAAACAAACAAAAGATACAGGCACAATGTGAAAAGATACAGCACAGATAAGGGGAAAAAACATTTAAAAGTCCACTAGATCCATCAATTACAACAGAGAACTATCTTCTCTGATAGTGTGAATCCTACCATCAAGTTCCTGATTAAACAACTCCCTTCCAGATGTAAGAATTTTTATGTAAAGAAGTATGGTTTTCTTTTTTTCTTCTTTTACATATAGTTTTTTCTCTCTTTCACTCACTTGAAAGCATAATATGCAAAATTTTTTTCATCCATGAACTCTTCACAGGTTTAATGAGCCATTAGCGTAGCATTTCCATTACACTGGTCACATTCATTCTGCTCCAGCAAAGCATATATTTCAAAATGTAAAATGTGCCCATTGTGTGTCCATTCAATGTGACATCCTAATTTTAGAAAAAAAATAGCAGTTACCCTTAATGCCATTTTATTAAACATTAGAAGAAATCATTGTGTATTAGATTATAAGTTAATGAAATTTTATTGCCAAGGCATATAAATGCAAGAAATAAAATTTCAAAGCAGGAAATAAGACTGCAAAGACTCAATCTATCTACGCATCAATTTAAGAAAAAAGAGTTGATGTTATCTGGAAATGTCATACCACAGAGTATATGGCAGTATCCTAACAGTTGATTCTTTAAAACTATCTGCAAAAACTAGAAACAATGTGTAGGTGTGCCCTTTCATTTACACATTTTTAACACTCTGCAAAAGACCCATGGCAGCACATTCACTAACTACTGTTAAGAGCAAATCCTCTTCAAAATGGCATTGATAATTCTTATAGTTTTCAACTATTGTAAACATAAGGGATTTGGAGCTTTTGTTATTTTTAAAATAAATAAGAGGCTGCAGGTTATTCATATCTACAAAAACATTTACATTCCACTTAACATTTTGAAGTTTTGGGTCTGATTATGATTTGCTACAGCTTACTTACTAATTTGTCCTTCTTGCATCTAGCTTCTTCAATGTCAGTTTTTCTGTTATACAGTGATTTTAAGAACAGAGCTGAGCCTGTGCATTCATTCAGCATTTTGCCAGCTTGGTTTCAGGTACTAGGCAAGGAGGATTAAAAGATGGATATGACCTCTCCATAGCCAACAAGTTCACAGCCACTCTGGAGGTAAGGGCAATAATTAAGTTAATATATAAAGATTTTTGTTCGGCTGGGAATATAAGGTCTGATCTCATACGATACATGAGACATTGTTCTAAGGTCATCATACATGTTGTAATTTTTCATCTTCACTACAAAGCCATGTAAAAGGTATTATCCTGTAGTTTCCAGAAGAGGAAAAAATAATAGCTAGCATTTACTGACTGAATACCAAATGTCAGGGTTTTATGTAGAACTTTATGCCTTTTATCTTGTTTTATCCATAGAACAATCCTCTAAGATAGTATTCCTATCGTCTTCTCTTCAAACATGAGGAAAGTAGCTTAAGTGAATATATCAGTCAGGTTTCTCCACAGAAAGAGAACCACAGGGATATAAATAAAGAGACTTATTATATGGGAATGGCTCCTAAGATCATGGAAGCTTAGCAAGTCACAAGAGCTGCAAGGTGAGTCAGCAAGCTGGAGACCCAGGTGAGCCAAAGTTATAATTCCCATCCAAAGGCCAGTCAGCACAAGGCCCAGGAAAAGCCAATAATCCTAGTTCAAAGGCCATCAGGCAAGAAGAATTCTCTCTTGGTTGGGGTAGGGTCAGCCTTTCTGTTCTATCCAGGCCTTCATTAGGGAGGGTAATCTGCCTTACTCTACCAATTTAAATGCTAAGTGTTTGAAAAAGATTTTATTTATTTGAGAGAGAGGAGAGCAAGTACCACAGGAGCAGGGGGAGGAGCAGGGGCAAAGGGACAAGCAGAGTCTGTGCTGAGCACAGAGCTAGATGAGGGGCTCAATCCCATGACCCTGAGATCATGACCTGAGCCAAAATCAAGAGTTGGAAGCTTAACAGACTGAGCCACCCAAGTACCCCTTAAATGTTAATTTTATCCAAAAAAAAAAACCTCCTCACTGAAACACCCAAAATAAAATTTTCCAAATATCTAGGCACGTCACGGTCCAGTCAATTCAACACATAAAATTAACCATCACAGGTATTAAAAGTAACAGAGTCAGTAAATGCTGAAGCTTGGACACAAACCAGAAGCCTTACTCTTAAAAAACTACGCAATACATCTTTTGAAAAATTAAGAAACTACTCCAAGTCACAGTTAGTAATGGCTCCATATGCAACTCCAAAGTACATGTACTTTCTACCATAGTATGGTGATTCTAACCCTTGAAACAGTAGTGGTCTTTGATTTTTATACCTTCCTGAATAGCAAAAACGCTCATAAGACCACTTACAACTCTTCTATTATTGATTATTCAGATCTAAAATAGCACTGACCATCCATGATGTCTCATTCTATCTAGATACTGCCCTAGCTGAAACCAACCTTGAGAGCTGAAGAATTCTTTGATCTGTTCCAAGAAATCCAACAGAAGTAATTTCATATGCCACTGAATATAATCTTACACCATGAACACAGATCAACCACCATCTCATAGCCCTGTCACTTACAATAAACATGCATGCTTGCATTTCCTTTTTAAAAAATGATGTGGAAATGAATATTTTTAAGTACAGAAATTCTGAAGAATCCACAGAAAAAATCTGTACTAACGGTATGAAAAATGTCTACTGAACATCTTTAATCACTGTGCTCTTCTAAGTGCTATTCTGAAACAGTAAGAAAAGGATTTTCCTGAATAGATGGCAAAATTAGGAATACCTAGCTTAGAATGTTATTAATCATGTGTCTTGAATCTTTTATCAGCATATCTAAACAAAGATAAACCATGTATATGTGCCCTCAGATAATACAGCTGTTCCAGAAAGTTGATGGGGGCACCTGTTTTCATATGTAGGCACAATTCTCTAATGGACCTCGGAGATTTGCCTCTCCGAGCCTCTGATACCTAAGGCAAGATCAACATTGTTATCACTTCTCCTCTGATGAGGCACATTTTGTCATATTAATGACCTCCTGGCTAACAGATCCTGAATTTTCTAAATCCTTCACACATACTATCTTCAGTGTTGCTGTACATTTCTTTACCAGGCTTAGCAAGAATTGATTCACTTTTTAGAAAGGCCAACATATATAATCCAAACATAGTACTCATCTCCTTTAACAGAGCTATGGTCTTTTCAACTTGTTTGCCTTAGCTCTGCCCCATGTGATGGACCCTGAACAGGAAGAAATGTTAGGAGACCTGGTTCAAGTCCTTAAGTCACTCAACTTAAAAGCAAGGGGAGCAGGACAATTCCCTACTCTTCTTTAAGGAACAGATTAGGAAAGTGAGGCTTGAAGTTCACACAGTTTCAACTAATCAACTTTATTGTAAAATAATTGAGAATACGGAATAAGAAATTTAGATTCCTTGGCAGGAATAATTAGGACTGAGCACTGCAAGGGTATTTCTAGCCCTGTTTTTTGATGTTTCCGTAAGACTTAATAGTTTTGTTTTTGTTTTTATTTTGTCTTTTCATTTTAACTAAGTAGCAAGAGAAAAACATCCACAGTTTTACTAAGACACCTTGTCAAAGCCAAGAAAAGCCTTTAGTAAAAATGACAGCAGGCCTCTAGGCTAAAGTAGAAAATGCAAACTTGGCCCAATCACAACCTGTAGGCTCCCATTTCTTGAGTGTTAACTCGTAGCAATGAGACAGAACCCCAATGAATCCATTACTCCATGACCACTTCAGAAACTACTGAAGAAATCTCACTTTTCACCCATGGCACTAGTTCTGGTTCAAATGAATTGGAAGTCCATTTGGGGAAAACTCATTTATAAAGATTCATCAGTACCATGTCCTGAGATTTTAGTTTCCCATCAAAACTGCCCTTCAGGTGGCCATGAGTACCTAAAGGTTCCTTGACATGTCCCCTGCATCCCCACTTTGTTCTCAGTTCCACTGGTTTAAACCACGACACATCCTTTCTGTTGAAGAACGTGTAACACATTACTGCCATCTTGGGAAAAACTGTGAAATGGTGACCACTCAAGAAAGCTCTCCTGATGACCATTCTGTCTGGATCCACTGACAACAGAGGGCATATGGCAATGAGGCTGTGCATTCCATTGCTATTCTGTTTGAAAAGCAGCAAAGATGCAGGAAGAAATATGATTGGGCCATATATTGTCACCACCAGCTTCCAGCCTCATTTCTACCAGAACCTTAGAGAATATATCTAAGATATTAAGCTTTAAAAGTATGGTTATGGACATGTGAACTGGTGAGAGAGACAGATGACATGAGAATGAAAAGTTCTGGACCATATCGGTTCAGCAAGTAAACCAGAGCAATCAGAGGGGAGGCTGAGGCAAAAGCTAAGGACCAGTAAAACATATTCCCAGGCATCAAAATAGCTGAGCGACGATAAGGGAATAGGCATGTGATCTGATGGCTTATTTCTCTGAAGAGGAAATGCTCTGAGGTGAAAGTTTACATATACCCTGACAATTTATTTATTCTGTCTTAATGTCATGATAAAAATATTTGATCCAGACTTTATACTCTTTGATTGGCCTTTAAAATTGTTTTATAATTCTATGTGCTGGTAAGTATAAATGGATACAAAGATGAAAATGAAGCTTAAGACCCTTACTCTCACAGTCTGTTAAAGACCCTAGAAGAAGCTCTTACAATGTATTTTCATATTAGGTATTTTTGTAAATTGCAAGAGTATGTATTTTAAGCATGAATGGCTATAACCATCATCTTACTTCTGCTTTCTCCCCATCTCACTTCCTCTCATGCTTGGTAGCACTAGAACTGTTCCTTCTATCTACTCTGACAATATACACAGCAGTATGACATGAATTACAGAACCAGAGGTTGTGATCAGAGGAACAAGTCCTTTGAAACCTAGCACCATTAGCATGAGTGTTGTTAAAAAAAAAAAAAAGTACTGTAGTGTACCAAGACAGAAGGTAGTCTGCAGATTGTTTCAATAACCAAATGTATAAAATTACAAAGTACTCAATTCAATACTTCGTCAAAAAGGAGTTCTCTAATACTTGATAATATAATATATGCAATTATAAATTATAATATATGTTTATAAACTCAAAACATTGTTTTATTGAAGAAATGGAATATTTTATTAAGCACTTAATGCCACGTAACTACAATCTGAAATACATTTTAGAATCTTACAATTAAAAAAAACTGAAAAATTCAAACTCCTGATTGGGCCCTATTTAAAGGTTATATTCTTTAGTCAGACTTAATTTATAAGAACAATGAGAGAAAATTCAGATGCAAAATTAATGGAGCAAGAAACAAAGGTCAAGATGAGCAATGAAATTAACAGAAATTATTCCAGGGACGCCCGAGTGGCTCAGTCGGTTAAGCATCTGCCTTCAGCTCCGGTCATGATCCCAGGGGCCTGGGACCGAGTCCCCATCATCCAGCTCCTTGCTCAGCGGGGAGCCTGCTTCTTCCTCTGCCTGCTGCCCCCCCGCCCCCCCCCCCGTGCTTGTACTTGTCCGCGCGCGCTCTATCTCTCTCTCTCTCTCGCTCTCTCTCTGACAAATAAATAAATAATTGTCTTTAAAAAAGTAGAAATCATTCTGACACTGAGAAACAAATCACAACAAAAATTCTCATCAGGGACAGATATGCTTCTTTTCTGTAAAGGGTCAAACAGTAAGCATTTTAGACTTTGCATGCCATCCTGTCTCTGCCACAACTCTCCAACTCAGTAGTGGCAGGGAACGGCATCCACAGGCAATAAGCAAAGAAATGGGCCTGACTAACCTGGCTTCAATTCTAGATCATACTAGAAGAAATACTTTATTAAAAGAAAGAGATGAACAGCAAGTAGAAGAGGCTCTAGGATTTTTTTATTATCCAAAGAATGAATCAGATTAATATCTTCATTGAAATGTATCTTTTCCTCATTTGACAAAATATATTAATATCAGCAAAGATATTAATTTCATACTATGCTAGTATAAGACAACAAAAAATGCTGTAAATTTAAAGTGTATTTAGGATTAATCACTGTATCCTAAAACTTCAAATGTTCTGAAATCATATATACAAAGGGGACTTGACCAGTGTGTTCATAGACAACCATCCTAAGTTTACAAATTTCTATGACACTACTAATAAAAAGCTGAAAAACTAGAGAAAAAAAAATTTTTTTAATTAACCACCATTCTAGGGGAACGGCCAAATTATCTTTCCTTTTTCTACATAGAAAATTTTATTAGAAGTCATTGTCATAAGAAATGATAATGAAAGAGGATTATAGGAACACAATTATTTACAAAGATGGTATTAGTAAATTTTGTGAACATATATATTTATCTCCTCTTTTTAAATTATCAATTTGAGTAATTTCTTTTCTGAATTAGTATTCATTTTTAAACTTCATTATGTTAGCAATTTTGAATTTTTTTTCCTAATGGAAAGCTCCCCAAATTATTAAGGTTCCCCCAAATCTGGAAATGATTATTAACACTCAATAATTAATCTCTAGATTTTGAATGCTTTATTTAAAATGAAGATTTTTAACACATTTTATATAACAGTTGCTATTAATCCTATAAATACAAGGACCTAAGGATGACTTTATTAAATGGACTCATAAAAACACATTCAGGGACGCCTGGGTGGCTCAGTGGGTTAAAGCCTCTGCCTTTGGCTCAGGTCATGATCCCAGGGTCCTGGGATGGAGCACCACATCAGGCTCTCTGCTCAGCGGGGAGCCTGCTTCCCTCTCCCTCTCTGCCTGCGTCTATGCCTACTTGTGAGTTCTATCAAATAAATAAACTCTAAAAAAAAAACAATTCAGATAAATAATCATAGAAGATGATGAAGTCATTATTTCTGTGCTTTTAAAGACAACAGAGAAAGAAGAAGAAATAGTAAAAGTCTTTAGGCCTTCAGTCTGGTGGATTCAGCCTGAGGGGTCAAATGTTCTTCTGATGCCAATGGTAGTAAAAAGAGTATTTTTAAGTTAAAAGAAAGAAAGAGAGAACAATACGAACAGTATCTTTTCAGTTTTACTTGTAGAAAAACCCTCCCAGTGTCTCCTTTTGAATCTAACTTTCTACGTCCTAACTTGGATAAAGGAGACTGATGGTCCTCTAGGCAAGGGGACATTTTGGCACAAGGGCGATGTAGCTTCTGTGTGGGGATTGTTCAAATATAGAAAGAGGAAGATTCTTATATCTTTTCTGTATCTGTGGAAATGTAAAATGTAAAACGAGGGATTAAATAAAATGATCTATAAATGTCCCTACACTTCCAACGTGGATTCTAAGAGCAGCAACGCCATTGTTAATAGTGTCTAGTTGATTGCAATTAATTGCAGAAGTCAACAGAGACTAGAACTGATCAGCATGAGTCTGATTCCAGTGTCTGCACTAAAGATAGGTTCTTAATTCATAATGAAGAGGGATAGGATGAGTGAACTAAGTGATTCACCAAGCGTGGACAAAGAATAAGATTTTTCAATTAGGGCTATTTCCCAATCTCCCAAACTAGCTTTTACTTTTTCCCTATTTTCTATTTTTGTTAAGAACCCAATTTAAGATTTGATAAACTATAAATACTTAAGCCTCAGAAATCCAACTAATTTGTCCTGGTGAAAACAGAGACATCTCTGAGCTGAGTCCAAAAAATACCTTATGAAAATCAAGGATGAGACACCAGTCATTCTTATTTAGTGATACATAAGTCACATAGGGTTACATTTTAACTTAAAACATGATAGTGTTCTGCTCTCAGAGAGTTCTCCAACTAAGCAGGGATCCAGATGTTTTATAAAGAAGGGTACAAATGATAACAAATACAAACACACATTTACAAATGGAATTCTGATGCCCATTGCAAATGTTCCCAAAGTGAAATAAAACCGGGAGGCATTTTTCAAATGTCAGTGAGACCACAAGAGATGCTCCTATGACTATTATGACTTGTAATTTTTTTCTTATTTAAAGGTAGCAGGTATTTACAGAAGAAAAATATAAAAAGAATGCCAACAAAAAAGCAGAAGACAAATTATTTATATCTTACCACCTGAGACAACTACCATTAAGTTATTTTGTTAATTGAATGTAAATAATTTTTAAAAAGACATTAAATAGCAAAAAAAGTTATTGTGTATAACTTTAAGATTTCTTTATACACATGTATATCTACATTAATAACATGTATCCTTGCAAATGTAAGTATATTACTATTGTTTGGTATTTTACTTTTGTCACTTACCATTATTTCTATTAGAGATACCTTTTCATTTACTATCATGTTTCAAACCACACTCTTTTTTATTTATAGTTTTAATAAAATCTATAATAATGGACACTTTGTTTCTATTTTCTAGAATTATTACAAACTATGTTGCAATGAAAATATTTTAATGCCCTTTTAGAGCTTCTCCCAATCTTTCATAAAGATAATTAGAACAAATGGGTCAAAGTGTAAGCCCATTTTAATGTCCTTAGATGTTGCCAAACTGCTTTTGAGGAAATAGCACCAATTAACATTAGTAGTTAATTAAATTAGTATAATTTTTAAAGGATTTTCTTATTTATGTATTTGACAGAGAGAGATAGTGAGATAGGGAACACAAGCAGGGGGAGTTGGAGAGGGAGAAGCAGGCTTCCTGCTGAGCAGGGAGCCCGATGCTGGGCTCAATTCCAGGGTCCTGGGATCATGACCTGAGCCGAAGGCAGATGCTTAATGACTGAACTACCCAGGCACCCCAAATTAGTACAATTTTCATAGTGATAGGATGAACACACATTATTTTTTTAATTGGCTACTTCTGTGTATTTTTGGTAAATTTTCCATGCATATTTTTTTGCCTTTTTATCCTCCGGAGTATTGGTCTTTTTATTATTAATTTGTATAAGTTACTTATGTTTTTATATTACCTGATACATTTCTAAACATTTTCTTCAGACTTTTTTGAACTATTTTCTGTCCTTCAACTGCATTCTCCTGGTAGTGCCTTCTTTCTCTTTCTCTTTCTCTGTCTCTCTCTCCCCTCCTCATCTCTTTCATTCTCATTTATTATTTAGTGGGGCCACAAAAAGTCTTTTATTTGAATATGATGAGAGCCTTCACATAACCTATCTTTCAGCTAGAAGAAAAAGGAAAACGGGCAAAGGTTTTCTCATTGCTCTTGAGTCATTGCACATGTAAACCTGCTTTCATCTACTCCCAGTATTTGACTGACAGTGTGGCTATGTAGAGAATTCTACGTGGTATTCTCCCCTTATAGAATCTTATAGAATCTTGAAAATATTGCTCTTTTGCATTCTAGCATACAGTGCTGCTTTTTTTTTCCTTCATTGAAGTATGGGTGACATATAATGTTATGTTAGTTCCAAGTGTACCATATAGTGATTTGACAGTTCTTTATGTTACTCTGTGCTCACGACAATAAGTGTAATCACCATCTGTCACTATACAATGTTATTACAGTATTTTTGACTATATTCCCTCTGCTGTACTTTCCATCTCCATGAAATTATTTTATAATTGGCAGTTTATAGATGAAGGGGATTAAAAGGTACAGAGGTTGAAACAGTGATGCCATAATGATTCTTACTGACCAAGACAGCCATAATGTTCCCCTCAACTTGATTAAACTCTAGAGGGGATTCTTCTTGACTCTTGGTCCCTCATCTCTTTTCTTAGAGCATTTTATTTTAGAAAACCTACCATTGTAAATTCTTTACCTGCCCCTTAGAGATGAAATCTTTTAAAAGCCTTTGCCATCCATCAGGGAAATACAAATCAAAACCACAATGAGATATCACCTCACACCAGTCAGAATGGCTAAATTAACAAGTCAGGAAATGACAGATGCTGGCGAGGATGCGGAGAAAGGGGAACCCTCCTACACTGTTGGTGGGAATGCAAGCTGGTGTAGCCACTCTGGAAAACAGCATGGAGGTTCTTCAAAAAGTTGCAAATAGAGCTGCCCTATGACCCAGCAATTGCACTACTGGGTATTTACCCTAAAGATACAAATGTAGTGATCCGAAGGGGCACGTGCACCCAAATGTTTAGAGCAGCAATGTCCACAATAGCCAAACTATGGAAAGAACCTAGATGTCCATCAAGAGATGAATGGATAAAGAAGAAATGGTGTATACACACACACACACACACACACACAATGGAATACTATGCAGCCATCAAAAAATGAAATCTTGCCATTTGCAAGATGTAGATGGAACTAGAGGGTATTATGCTGAGTGAAATAACTCAATCAGAGAAAGACAATTATCATATGACCTCCCTGATACGAGGAATCTGAGAGGCAGAGTGGGGGGTTTGGGGGATAGGGAAGGAAAAAATGAAACAAGATGGGATCAGGAGGGAGACAAACCATAAAAGACTCTTAATCTCACAAAACAAACTGAGGGTTGCCGGAGGGAGGGGTGTAGGGAGAGGGTGGTTGCAGTATGGACATTGGGGAGGGTGTGTGCTAGGGTGAGTGCTGTGAAATGTGTAAGCCTGATGACTCACAGACCAGTACCCCTGGGGCAAATAATACATTATATGTTAATAAAAATAATAACTTAAAAAAGCCTTTGCCATTTATACAACCCAAAAATGTCTTTTTCAAGAACCTGGGAGGCCTTTGAAAAGTAAACATCAAGGTAGCTAGCACGCCTATCTCCCAGTTTGTGTGGAAGAAGACTAACTTTGATGGGATCCTTGCCCCAAGATAAACTACCGTCTGTGATAGAGATAGGAGAAAGTTTACTTTTCCTTTGGATCAAGCCAATTAGCAAGCACTGGTGGCCTATATCACACAAGGCCAGCTCTTAAAAACTCTCCAGGCTTTTGTTTCTGTGGAGTATAGTTAAGACTGAGTTCTGGCCTCTCTTCTCTATGACAACAGCTTTGAATAATGTCCTCCTTGCCTGTTTAACTTTGTCCAGCACAATTTTTACTTTGAGACTACATTTATTCTTTTTATTAAATCTGAGGTTCTGAAAATCCAAAGTAATATTCCTTTCTGTGTGTCATGATATACATATATTTGAGACACAAATATATCCCATGAATAACTTACAATCAGCACTCTATTACTCAGCCTCTGTCCTTCTTTCCTGTTATACCTGTGCTTCCAAATCCTAAATTTCTGAGGTGGCAGGGGGAAAGGTTACTGATGTCTATCCCTACAGCTTTTGTGACTGAACCTTTCTCTACTCATTTAAGTCAGTTATAAAAACAGATACAATGAAAATAAAATACAAATGCAATACAAATACAAATACTAAGTCTATGAAACTTAGTTGAACTCCCTTAACTGCTATTATTCCATTGGATATTCTCTTTATTCTTATGGATCAACGCTTTTTTTTTAAAAAAAAATATTTTATTTATTTATTTATTTGACGGACAGAGATCACAAGTAGGCAGAGAAGCAGGTGGTGGTGGGTGGGGGAGAGCAGGCTCCCCGCTGAGCAGAGAGCCCGATGTGGGGCCCAATCCCAGGACTCTGGGATCACGACCCGAGCCGAAGGCAGAGGCTCAACCCACTAAGCCATCCAGGCACCCCGGATCAACGCTTTTTTAAAAACACTTTTTCCCCTTCTACTCCCAAGGGGGAGACTGCCAATAGTTATGATTAAAAATATGGGGAGGGACTAGATCATGTAAAAAAATCTCTGTAGATTTATGGATTTTATTCTAAATGAAGTGGGAAGTCACAGAGTTCTGAAGTAGGAGATTTGACATGGTATGATTAATGCTTTCAAAAGATTACTCCGGCTATTGTGAAGATAATGTATTATGGGTGTTCAAAACTGGATGCAAGACAGACAGACCAGTATGGAGGAACTGCAGAAGTCCAGATGAAAGATGATGTTGGCTAAAATGAAATTATTAGTGGAGGAGACAGAATCAAGTGGAAGCATTTAAGATTCAGTTTGATGGTTGAACTGACAAGCCTTAAGGATGAAGTGGAGAGGAAAGAGAGATGGAGGCTCCTACATTTTTGGCTGAATGGCTAGCCTATTTTACTGAGATGCTAAAAAAGCAGCATGCACCAAGAGACGTATATTCTCTTTGTATTTCAACAACATTTTTGGCACATAAAAGTGAATGGCAATTTAGCTTTGTTGTACATTTCAATCTTCAAATCTTGTCATTTATTGATCTTTAACAAGGCTTTATAAATTAAATCCAAATTTTGTCTGAACTCTTCTTTATTTCCATTTTCAAGTTCTTTTGGTACTTCTTTCTTCCTCCATTTTTAGTTGTTTTCATTCACTTTCTTATAGAAAATCTAGTTTTTAAAATCAAATTTATTTGTAAAATTTAGTACTTGTGTTTATGACATTGGCCCTTACTATTGAATCAGAAAATGACCACTTCTTACCACTGCACTACACCACCTTAGTGCAAAACCATCATCTTCTACCAGACTACAAAAACCTCTCTACGCTGTGGCCCCTGCTATCCTACGTGGTACCTTCAGATGGTTCCCACAGTAAACTCTTTAATTGCAAGTCTGATCACATTATCCCTCATCAGTAAATAAATAAATAACAGGATAAAATAAATCTCCAGTGACTTTTCCTTATGCACACATTAAAATACAAAATGTTCATCATGGTCATGAAACCCTATATGATCTCAAATCCTGCCCCTCTCCCTGCCCCCCCTCCTCACCCTTCAATGTCATCTTCTAAAATGCTACACCACTGTGGCTGTTCCCAGCTATGCTGGCCTCTTGATGATAACCAACATGCACTCCCACTCTATAAACTACTGCTTCAAGGTCGCATCATTTCATTTAGTCCAATTACCATCTTTTCACAGAGAATTCCCATGATAGATCAGTTACTTTTGACACGGACACCACAACAACTTGGTGAATACATTGTTCTAAGTGCACTTCTAGAGAATGTAGCCAAGGAAATTTGTAAATGAGATGTAAAAATTATTATCGACAAGGCTAGATTTTCTAATTTTGTGCCACAAAGCTCTATTTGGGGCGCTGTTAGTTGATTTAGTTTGTTTGTTTTTTTTTTTTAAGATTTATTTATTTGAGAGAGAGAGCATGTGTGTGTGCATGATAGAGAAATAGAAAAAAAAAAGTTTAGATTTCAAATCTCTCATATTGATAGCCATTTTCAAATCACATCAATTGTATATAGAATACAATTTAATGAAAGAGACTTAAATTCTTGACTAACCTTGAAGAAAAAGTTACTGAAAATGAGCTAATCAGGGGGAAAGAATCGTGAATATATATTTTTCCTCTCTTTATAATTTTCTTTTTGTCAACTGCCATGCACCATTGAAAATCATTTGAAATATCGTTTGAGAACTTTAAACAGAAGAGAAAATTAAAGATTTTTAATAGAAGAGAAATACTCATTTATAAATTATTTTACCTAATTTTAGATGAGGCCAACAACTGACACCACAGCTGAGGAAGCCATCAGCATGTCACTGACATATGACAACTAAAAACATGTATTTCTTAAATATCACATTTAGCTTTAGGCCCCCAAAAATAGGGTACTAAGATGAACTGCCATTCCATAATCAAGAGAAAAACGCCAAGCCCAGGTAAGTCCTTTTATCTGACATGAACATTTTAAGTCTGTAGACCTTGGAGGAGAGGTAAGTTACAGAAGAATCACAACCCTAGACATTTGTTCTCTGCCTTAATGACATAAGAATGATGTTACTAGGTCAACTAGCCTAAGAAAATAACAAACAAAAAAATGATGAGCCCACCATTACCAGCTAGGTTCCAGGGAAATGGAATGTGAAAAGCCAAAAGGAAAGGAACTTCTACAATCTCTGTGGAGCTTAAACTCAATTTCAACCCACAGTTTGGGCAACAAGGTAATATGGGAATGACTTCTTGTCATTACATTTATAATAGCAACACACACACACACACACACACACACACACTACTAAGATCCCTCCATTCTACATTTTTTAAAAAAGGAAGATGGAGTACAAAATATGATGCATGGTACTTTTTTCATAGCATTAACAGAAGGTCAGATTTTTTAGAGTATAGGCAGAAAATTCTGTATGGCAATGGGGAGCTCTGTTACTCTTTTCTGAATTTACAAATTGGTCATAATGCTGTAACACTAGCTTTCCTATAAAATAACCAGATCTTAAAATGAGTTTGGCAACATTCCAAAGTCTGCTGCAACCATCATTCCTGTGAGAATCTGACAAGCCTACAATACCCATATGAATTCAAAAGAGCTGAAAGCAAAATGTCTGAAACTGAAAAAAAAATCTCATTTATGATCAGTTAAGGAAAAAGTTATAGGTATTGAAAAATATAATCTTCAATGCAATTTGGTTTCCCTTGGGCTTCCATTTTTCTTGAGTTGGCTTAGTTTTCCTGCAGGAACTAAAATCACCAAGTTCTGGCACTAAAGGAAGTGCTTTTCCTACTGTATCTGGTTTCCATAACTATAAAATCAAGATGCATTTGTGGTACCCAGATCCTTTTATTATAGGCACATTTAAAAAACTGATGGGTTAAGAATTGAGTATCATCAAAAAAGAGAGTACCAAAAAATCCGAAAAAGATTCTCTTTCATATGGGGACACTGAACTGGGAGGTAAATGAAATCACATTCCCACAGCTATTATAGTGATGCTGAATAGACAATCGTTTCAAATTATTTCTTTCACTGGAAGAAATATTTCAAAGAAGAGAAAAAAAGCAAACTTTTTCACATCTTCTTTGTTATTTATGTGTTGCTCACAAATGGATGAGTGGCAATTTTGATTTGCTACAGACACATTTGCTATACTGAATTCTTTACTTGCTACTTGTAGTTGTGAACAAATGGATAAGGAATGGATTCCCCAAGTGGAAAATGAGCCACACAGAAGAATTCAAAATGAAATGCTATTGTGAATTTCTAAGCTATCCTGTAAAAGTGAGGAGCAAAATTATAGCCTGATCCTTGCTTATGCCTATTGATGCTGTTCTATATGAGGGAAGGGGGGGGGGTGTAATCTTACTCCTTTAGGGGTGGATTTATAACTGATGATGTGTTTCTTCTTTGGTCAATGTCTAGCATCTGCTAAGTTTTCTATTGTTTTCTGTATTGTTAATGCTAAATATTCAATCCCCTGGACACATTTCAAAATTATATTTTTTGTTTCTTCAATATCCTACAGTAAAGCCTAGTCTGCACTGATGCCCCTTCTGTACCCAACCTTAGGTAGGACAATGATGAATTCATAAATTCATCTCCAGTAATTCGTCAGAATTTTCATACTTGTGAGACCACCAATGTCTAACACCTGGCCTGGTGTACCGAAAGCCCAATCAATATTTGCTGAGTGAGTGAATGAGCCACTATATTGGATCTAGAGACCCGAGAAGATTTACAAGGATGGTTGCCATAACATTTTGGAAACATGGAGTCCAGCACCAGCTCAGACAACTCCACAGAAGCGAATACTGCCCTCTTCATCGCAGGAAAGGAACTGGGGGCTGCTGGGGGTGGGGGCGGGCGGAGGCATAGGACGGCGGGTGATGGACGTGGGGGGGTAAGTGCTATGGTGAGTGCTGTGAATTGTGTAAGACTGACGATTCACAGACCTGTAGTCCTGCGGCAAATCATACATTATATGTTAATTTAAAAAAAAAAAAAAAAGAATTAGAAGAAGAAAGGAATACTTGGGACCAAGGACGAGAGAAATCTAGGGACGGCCAGCCGAGGCGGTCACAAGTCCAGACAAGCGCAGGAGGATGGAGGGCTCCGAGAAGGACCGTTCCGGGCAAACCTTACACGTATAAATTACACATATGTATATAAAATACCTGGCTGGGCCTGGGCGAGGCGCCGCCGCATGGTGACTCTGAGTGCGGGGAGCGAGTGTGGGGACACGAGGCCTGGGGCTTGCCCCACAGGCGTCTGGAGCATCACTCCTTCCAGAAGACGCGGGAACGAGGGCCTCCGGGACTCAGCTCCCTGCGCTTCCGGCTCCTGCAGCGCTCCCCGAGATCTCGCGAGATCAGGTCTCCCCCGCGAAAAGCAGGCGCGGCGCACCTGTGGCTTGTGGCTTCCGGTACCCTGAAGTTCAGTGCCTCCCAGCCATCCTCCTGCCCTCCCTCGGGACCTGAACTTAACTGTCCCAGCATCTCCCCCAGCACCGGGCAGGATCCAGCTGCGCCTTTCCTGCCTGCAGGCAACACAGACATCAGGAGAAGATTCCTGGGTGGAGGGGCTGGGGTGAAGAGGTCAACTCCCCCATGGCAGGGGGCTGAGAGTAGGACTGAGAGAAAATAGAAAGCCATGACCTTTGTTTTTCAAGGAGAAGGCATGAGGGGAAAAAAGAAAAAATTAAATTAAAAAAAATGTATATATGCATACGCACTAATGACTCATTTTATAAGGTTGATCATACTGAAAGAACATCTAAAACTTTGGTATAAAGTTAAGGAATAAATTAAAAATAGGAACTAATAGAAAACTAAGAAATTAAAACATGAGATAAATATTAATTCCAAGAAAAATAAGAGAGTTTTAATGACGGTATCATCATTTCCTACATTATGGGGCTCAGATGTAAAAAAAAAAAAAAAATACTGTCAAATTCACATATAATAAAAGTTTGATATTATTATACTGACATACTTTACAGAGAGGTGGAATAAATAAAAGCCAGTGTGAAATATTTTAACCAAAAAAAAAAATCAAGAAAATGCAAATAGTCTGTTTATAAATATGGATGCATATATTACAAAAATAGCAGAATGCAGGAGATTGCCTCTAGAGAGTGGGAATCAGGGGTAGGAATGAGTGGCAATGGTGTATTTAGTTGTAAATCTTTTAAAACAATTTGTTTTTTAAAATCATACATATGCATTACTTTGATAAAAAAATAAAAGACAATGCATGCTAATTTACAATGGGTAGTATAATTTATATAAATAAGATTTTTATACTATGTTTTAAAGTTAATCTGTTAGATATATCTATATCTATATATCTTACCTGCAACCTAAGCTTTGCAAGAGAATATCATTATACATGTTCTAATTCTGGAGAAAACAGAATCTTTTCATCAGATTTACTAAATCATAGCCAGAACACTGGGGTCATGGTCAAAGATTAATTGTCAAAATATGTTAAAACGCTGAAAATTTAGTTTTCAACATTAAGTGAATAAAAGCAGTTTTCTACAATACATTTTAACAAATATAAACCCTTTCCTGGTTTCAAGTTTATAAGCCATCAGTCCTTGGAACTATTAAAACATATGTCCAAATCTTGCAAAAGAGCCCTTTGCCCTTCCCAGTAAATAGATTTAGAAAATTAAAGTTTTGATGGCATAAAAAGAATAGGATTCTATTAAAATCATACAGTAAATGGTCTGCCAAGATTGCTTCTTTATCTAAATAAACAAAGACTAAGGACTAACCCAAAGCTCTTATGTCAACAGTTTCTTTGCTGGAAGTTTCTCTCAAGGATTTCTCTTTTAGTGTTAGTGAAAATATGTGGCTTCTGGGTTCACAAATAATCTTCAAGGCCGAATCAAAGTTATTTTTTATTTTTATATCTATATCTATTAAGAAATAGAATCTCAAAAAATAGCACATTTCTTTTTATAATGTATTTATCTTCTGATAATATAAATAACTTGTAAGTTTTGTGATTTTGTACAAAGAAACTGTTCTTTTTGTTTTCTCATAGAAAGAGTTCTTTACAACTCTACAATATTTATATTTCCTTCATAGCTATTATATCATTCTTAACATAACCAAAGCAATTTAAATGATTTCATTGTTTAAAAATTATTTTGGGTAGATAAAAGTTGAAGCTATAAAAATATAGACTACAAACCTGACTGTAGACAGAACAGTGAAATTGTACAAAGACCTCTGAATAAGTCATTCATTCACTCACAAATATTTATTGCGAAGGGTCTATAAGGTTATCAGGCAGAATGCTAAGTACACATTAGTTCCCTACCTATGAAATTCATGGTTTGCATGAAGAAGAGAACCAAAAGTTCAATTTCAGAGATAAAACTCAATTGGAATTAAAACTTTTTTTAAAAAGTTAAGTTTTTAATTTTTATTATTTTTAAAAGATTTTATTTATTTATTTATTGATCAAAGAGAAAGAGAGAGCATGTACAAGTAGGAGGAACAGCAGGCAGAGGGAGAAGCAGGCTCCTCACTGAGCAGGGAGCCAGATGTGGGACTTGATCCCAGAACCCCGGGATCATGACCTGAGCCGAAGGCAGACGTGTAACCCACTGAGCCCCCCAGGCATCCCTGGAATTATAACTTAATTGCAGAGAGGAAATTTTTCTACACAAGGCAAATGGGTATAATTTTGTGGTTCCGTTTGCTCTACATATGGGTGGCTAAGAACAGATGAAGGAGTAATACTATTAGAGGAACAGAATCAGTTTAAAAAGTTAAAATTTTTGTGTATTATCTGTAAATATACACACGTATATGCACACACACACACACACCCTCAGATTAGTGTTAATAAACAGTCTGAAATGTCCTAATCAGAAACACAAGAATCTATGATTGGTTATATAATAATTAAGTATTCTATTTTTTTGTTTTGTTTTTTTTTAATTTTAAAGTTTTTAATTTTTTATAAACATATAATGTATTTTTATCCCCAGGGGTACATGTCTGTGAATCGCCAGGTTTACACACTTCACAGTACTAACCATAGCACATACCCTCCCCAATGTCCATTACCCTACCCCCCTTTCCCGACCCCCCTCCCCTCAGCAGCCCTCAGTTTGTTTTGTGAGATTAAGAGTCACTTATGGGTTATCTCCCTCCCGATCCCATCTTGTTTCTTTTCTTCTTTTCCTACCCCCCCAAACCCCCATGTTGCATCTCCACTTCCTCATATCAGGGAGATCATATGATAGTTGTCTTTTTCCGATTGACTTATTTCACTAAGCATAATACCCTCTAGTTCCATCCACGTCGTTGCAAATGGCAAGATTTCATTTCTTTTGATGGCTGCATAGTATTCCATTGTGTGTATATACCACATCTTCTTTATCCATTCATCTGTTGATGGACATCTAGGTTCTTTCCATAGTTTGGCTATTGTAGACATTGCTGCTATAAACATTCGAGTGCACGTGCCCCTTCAGAGCAGCATGTTTGTATCTTTAGGGTAAATACCCAGTAGTGCAATTGCTGGGTCATAGGGTAGCTCTATTTTCAACTTTTTGAGGAACCTCCATGCTGTTTTCCAGAGCGGTTGCACCAGCTTACATTCCCACCAACAGTGTAGGAGGGTTCCCCTTTCTCCGCAAGTATTCTTTTTTTTTTTTTTTAAGATTTTATTTATTTGTGAGAGAGAGAGAGCGCGAGAGTACACACAAGCAGGCAGAGGCAGTGAGAGAAACAGGCTCTCCACTGAGCAAGGAGCCCGATGCAGGACTCCACCCCAGGACCCTGGAATCATGACCTGAGCCCAAGGCAGCGGCTTAACCAACTGAGCCACCCAGGCGTCCCAGTAATTAAGTATTCTAAAAGATTGGTGAGTTAATAACTAAAGAATTTTACTCCAAAGGCTGACCACCAGAGCCAACTACTATAAGTACTTCCCCCAGTATCATCTTCAGTCAGAGTAATACGCTTGGTAAATAAGCACAAGATTTTTTTCTGATAAAATGGTGAAGTGGCTGATCTTTCTGGTTTAGACTGGATAGAAGTGTCAGAGAAGCATTCCTCCCCCCATAAGAATAAGGTGAAGGAGCCTATCGAAAATGACCTATAATATATAAGAAAATGACCTTTGGGCTATATCCCCCTAGCTCTAAGATTTTAATGGGTCCTGCTCAGAAGCTCATTGGAGGATTTCATAGCTTGAGTCTGACCAAAAGGTTAGCTGGATATGACTGCTAGAATATTATGGCTTGTCTGGAGTAAATGTTCAACCATTTATAAAAGTAAATTCATTTGTATGTTTCAGTTTAATATATAGCTGACCCTTGAACAACATGGGTTTGAACTAAACAGATCCACTTATCCACAGATTTTTGTTGATAAATACAGTAAAGTACTATAAATGTTTTTTCTTCCTTATGACTTTCTTTTTTTTTAAATTTATTTATTTGAAAGACAGAGATCTCAAGTAGGCACACAGGCAGGCAGAGAGAGAGAGGAGGAAGCAGGCCTCCCACCAAGCAGAGAGCCCGATGTGGGGATCGATGTGGGGCTCGATCCCAGGACCCTGAGATCATGACCTGAGCTGAAGGCAGAGGCCCAACCCACTGAGCCACCCAGGTGCCCCTCCTTATGACTTTCTTAATAGCTTTTTCTTTTCTCTAGATTTGTTGTAAGAATACAGTATATAGTACATATAAGATTCAAAATATGTGTTAATCAACTGTTTATGTTACTGCTAAGGCTTCTGGTCAACAGTAGGTTATTAGTAGTTAAAGTTTGGGGAAATCAAAAGTTAAACATGGATTTTCAACTATGGGGGGAGGGTCAGTACTCCTAACTCCTGCATTATTCAAGTGTCAGCTACATATTTAAATAAATCTGGCTCAGAAGTTCTTAGTACCCGACCACTCTGTGAAGGTCAACGAAATCTGGCACCACTCCTCAACCTGTAATATTGACAAGAAACAATAAAAATCTCTAGATGAGGAGAGAATGTCTTTCTAGAAAATGTCTTAAAAGTATTTTATGTCTTGCTCTGAAACTCTTCATAAACTTCTGATTATTATAGCTGCTAATGTTATCTTAGAAGGTATAAGTAATGTATTTTCAGGTATAATGTAGTAATTAACTTATGAAAAATATGTAATACCTAAGAATACAATTAATTGTAAGGTTATACTTCATAAATGGATATTTTAAAGTTTTTTGATAATTCATATATGCATTTTTAAGAGTTTATATTTATGATTATGTTGTGCCATTAAAAAGAGAATGAAGGGGGCACCTTCATTCTGGGTGGCTCAGTGGTTGGGCCTCTGCCTTTGGCTCGGGTCATGGTCTCAGGGTCCTGGGATCAAGCCCCGCATCAGGCTCTCTGCTCAGCAGGGGGCCTGCTTCCCCCTCTCCCTCTGCCTGCCTCTCTGTCTACTTGTGATCTCTCTCTGTCAAATAAATAAATAAAATCTTTTAAAAAAGAGAGAGAATGAGGAATTGAAATTCAAACTTTACTTTCCCTTCTACCTGGTATGCAAAAATTAGCTGAGATACAACAAAAGAGTCAACCATTTAGTTTTAACATTCACGTCTTTATAATTGGTTTGACTAATACTTTTTTCACTTTACAAAAAAGAGAGCAGACTGGTTGAATAATTATTGAAATTGGGCTCCTAACTTAAATTATTAATTTGTCAAATATATTCAATGTCTCTTTGAAACACAGACTAGATTTACTTTTTTTTAACTTTCCAGTTTATCACAGGGTATAATTTTTAGAAATAAAAAAATTTAATATAACTTTAAACTAAAATATAACTAGTGTTTCTGTTACAAAAAATTATAAAGAAGATAAGTAAAAGAAACATTTAGGGCTCATATATTTTCTACTTTTCTAACATATTAAGCTTAAAGCTGATTGCACAATTTTGATGATTTCCAAATGGATATAATTTAGGATTAGGCATTGGAATTACTATTTCTTTAGAGAATCTATACTTAAACCTAAGCCATATTTGCACAATCTTTTATCTGGAGGCTTGTGCTTTAATTTATCTAAATAGTTAGTAATTATTAATATCCCTTAACCAAAGAGATTGATGAAGGCCGTTGTTGTGGTTGTTAGCTTACAGTGAGTCTGAAATCTGCTAGGAAATACCAGGCTGGATTTCAACAACTGAGGAGCATTTAAGGAGGGGACTATTTAAAAAGGGATGTACAGGACATAGAGACCACGTGGAGAAATGCACATCCCAGGAATTCTTTTACTGCCATTCCTTAGCCTTGCAGAACCTGGAGAGAAAAGGCTGTGTGGACCAGGCCACCTGAGGAAGTCATCAAAAGTCACCATTAATCAAGAGACTCAACCATCCTGTAGCATCCCTGCAGGGAGCGGGCAAGGAAAAAAATACCCCCAAATAGCTTGCTCCCTCCTCCAGCCTCCTGCTAATGTTCCTATAGGCAGAATCCCACTGAAAGCCAAAGAGCAAAGGAACCTGTCAATGTCGAGCAGAAAAGGGTAGAAGTGAATATGGAGAGGAAAATGAAAAATGTTGTCGGAAAACTAAACGCTAACCTTCTGATTGACTAGCGGAGAATTTTCTGGTTCTTTTTTTTTTTTTTTTAAGATTTTATTTATTTGACAGACAGAGATCACAAGTAGGCAGAGAGGCAGGCAGAGAGAGAGGAGGAAGCAGGCTCCCCGCTGAGCAGAGAGCCCGATGTGGGGCTCGATCCCAGGACCCTGGGATCCTGACCTGAGCCGAAGGCAGAGGCTTAAACCCGCTGAGCCACCCAGGCGCCCCAATTTTCTGGTTCTTTAGAGAACACGCTTGTGGCCCATATGTGTACTGGCTCCCTCGACGGTCCCTCAGATGTGTCTGCGTGTGTTCCTGAGGTTGCCATGATGGAAAGATAAAACTACATTTTGCACGAGTCTTTCCACGTGTGGTTTGCAACATACCCATCAGTGAACGTGCCCAAGTCAGGCACCCGGGCCGAAGCGCATGACGGGAGCCCTGCAGCGGACGCAGCAGGGGTCGGGACGCAGCCCGGGTGTCCCCCCCGCCGGCTGCCCGCCGAGGAAGCGGCCCGGATCTAGCACGTGGGTTGGGGAGATTACATCTGCAGGCCTGTCAGTTTACTAGGTATAAACCTTGAAGAAGTACCTTCCCCTCCGATACCTAAGATTGTTTCTGTTGTCCTCACCTGAGAATCCCACGCAGTGCAGCGCTCCACACACAGCACTCAAGGCTTTGTCATTCTGGCAGGCCGTTTGCCAGAACATTCTCATCGCTCTCAGCCTTCCATACAAAACTCATTTCGGTACTCACCCTCCCTGGGAGCCAGAAATAAAGGTTGCATTCCATATGTGAGAGGGAAATTGCAAGTGAGTAAGTGTTCTGATATACTCATTATTTGCAAAAAAAAAAAAAAAGGATAAGACAATAGGTGCTCCTATGAATACAATTCCCTTTGTAAAACACACATATTTAAACGAGATAAACTAGTTCTTACACTAGAGCTTGCCACTATCCACCAAGTGGTGGGGAAGACGGATCCCTAGCAATTCCTATGATGCTGTGGAGATCGGAAGCCTAAGTAGAACATGACCCACAAACCAGAAAACATACATTTTTTTTTAAAAGCTATTCTTTTAAACTACATTCTACGCCTGCCTACAATCAAAATTATTGACATGCTGAGATTTTCCTTCAGCGTTCTGGGTTGAAACACTTATATATCAAAGATATAAAATAATTCACAGTGATGAGCTTTAAGACAGCTTAAACAGAGACACATACACAAAAACAAGCAAGCAAACAAAAACCCTCTTGAGATCTTTAAGTGAAAACTATGTGTAGATTGGTAAAATTTGTTTTCAAATGACTTATAGGTCAAAGATTTAGGTAAGAAAAACTGACTTCCTATTCTTATGAATAGAGAGTGACATATTTACTTCAGGATTTCTCTGCCGCCTTACATTTTCATCTTCAGTGTAGCTACTGGCTCTCAAAGTTCTTAAAGGGAAGTAAGAATGAGATCTTCATCTTTGATGACCGTGAAATGCAAGTAAACTATGGCCTCTAAGTATCTTGCACTGATTGTTGTAAACATTATAAATCTACCACAGAGCCCCAAAACAGAGCCCAACTGCATTAGAACTTTCCAACCTTCCACTCAGAAGTGGGAACGCTATTTTGTGGTGCAGAGCTGTACCTCAAACACTAGGATTAACTCTGCTAAGGAGTTTAAAACACATAATTTTTGTAGACGACGACCTGGAAAGGTCAAGAATGGATCGAGAGATGAGAGCGCTGATAAGGCATACACTTAATTCAGGCTTTCTGAACCCCACGGCTGGGACAGAACATAGCCGGGATATCATTGTCGACTACAAAAATTCACTCACCTCAGATTCTATAATTTATTCCAAGAATTTCAGCAGAAGGAAAAATAAACTTAAGAGATACAGTTTGGGGAAGCTACTAAAGAAGACGTTCTCAGATGTTTGTGTGGATCAGAATCACGTGGAGGGCTCGTTAAAGTGCAGATTCTGGGCCCCCTCTCCAAAGTTCGTCATTCAGTAGGTCTGGCATGGGGCGCAGGAACATGCATTCTAACAAGTTCCCGGTTATGTAGATGCTGTTGGTCCAGCCATTATACTTTAAAAACTGATATACTAAAAAAAAAGAGGCTTTTTAAGCTAGAGAGATGTTCTCATCAAATGAGAGGAAATATTCAGTAATGGGGTAGGAACTATTTCCAATGATCAGTGCAAAAATAATGAAAACAAAATCACCAACACAGTGGAAAATACATAAAAGCAGCCAAAACAGTATTATTTAGAGCGGGAAAAACAGCCAACAAAGAGTGAGATTTCTCATTCCCCAGAGCAGATACCATTACATTTCTGTTTCCCCAAATTCTATTTCCACAAGAAAGAACTATGTGTACTTATCATCTAGGCTACTTATTTTAAGAATGTTCTTAAGCACATCTCGTATTTCAGGGCCTGTGGCAGACAATGGAAAAGAGAAGACTAAGACTCAGCATCTTCCCCTGTGGAAGTCAGTCCATTACTAACGTAGCAAATTCTATAATGTTCACAGTTCCCTGTTCATAAAAAACACTCATTAACCATGCTGAGTGGATGGTATGTTCATCAGAATGGAAGGATCAGCAACACATTCTGCTGATTCCTGATGATGTACTAGATACTCTGCAAAGCATCCTTTCTTTTTACCCTTGCCCCATTCTGTTTGGGAAGTAATTTTATTATTCCTATTATAGAGAGGAAACTGAGCTTTCCAAGATTAAGCCACTTGCCCGAGATCACACAGCTCAAAGTGTCAAAGCTGGAATTAGAGCCCTGATCTCTATGGCTTCAAAGTCCCTTTTACATCCGTTATGCTGTCTCGGAAAGTGATTGAAAACAAATTTTTCTTATGTTATCAAACATACATTCCTCTGATCTTTACTCTAGTAATACACATAAGAAATAAATATTTTTACATGGCTCATTCATTTTCCCCCATTCATTTGCCAGAGTACAAAGTGTCAGATATAACTTAATGAGTTAACCCCCTGTGCTATTTCTGAGAAATAAAAAGAACTAACATTGAACATATTCCAGGCAATGTGTGAAATGTTGCATATGATTTCACTTTTGAAAGGAAACCCTATAAGTACTGTTATCATTTCCACTTTACAAATGACGAATTAGAATCGGGAGATTAGGTAACATTTTCATAGTCACCGAGCTAATAAATGTTAGGTCTGAAGTATGAGCCCTGTTTTCACTAATTTTAAAACCCTAACTAAACACCACTATTCCTGACTGCCTGTCTTCAATTTTCACATGCGTCTAGATTGTGTGCTGTCTAGAATATTCATCATTACGTTCTTACCTTTACCTTTCTCTAAAGAAACTTGCCTGATAAGGCTCCAAAAACAGTTATGCGCAATCATCAAAAAAGTGCTTGTGGTCAGTCACTCAAATGGCATATTGGTAGTAGATTTACTACAATGTTCAGGAGATGGGCGGGGGCTTCTGTTCATTTTATACATGGGTATGTGCCTGTAGTTAGTATGCAAATGTGGCAAAATTTATACAGCACCAATGCAAGCAAAATCAATATGGTTCCAAAAGGAAACCTGAAAAGGCTAAACATTATAAATCACCATTTCTTCTTTCCATTATTAAGCATTTCCTTTGAATATAGCATAAAACATGTGAAGGAATTATGGAGAAAATGTACAACTGACATATAGAGATTTCACTTCCAAGTTTGACAAATATATCAATATTGCTATACACACATTTATTTATGTAGTAAGAATGATTGTTCTCATCATGTAAACAGAGATTATTAGCATTATTATTAACATTATATAATTTATATATATAACTATATATATAGCTATATATATAAACATATATAGCATTATATAATTATTTATATAAATATAAAAATATTATATATAATAATATAATGTTAATAATATTAATAATTATAATAATAATTATTATTGTAACCGATACAATATCTTCTTCTGAATGGATACAATAGAATGAAAATTTCCATGATGGACAGGAGAGACATTAAAGGAGGGCTTATATTCAACTAATGGTTTTCTCTGTTCTCTTGATCTAACTTCCACCATCTATTTCTTCCTCTAGGTTCAGGGATGTCTCTCACCTAGAATGACCCTCTACACTAGCATAGTATAAGCCTTGGCCGGAGAGCCATGACTTGAACCTCAAGTTAATGGTGCTTCTTGGTCCCAGTACTTCCTACTCTTGCCTTCTTTAGGAGGCTCAAGCCAACCTTGCCTTCTGGTTCCTCAAAAAAGCCATGCATATCACTACATCAGTCCCACCTGGGATTTGTCACTCAGATCTCACCTCACATGTCATATTCCCAGAGCATCCTTTTTTCCCTTTTATTTTTGCATTTAGCCATAGTTTATTTAGAGTAAAAATTATTCCTTCTTAGTGTATAGTTCTATGAGTTTTGACAAATGCACAAGCCATGGGTCCATCACCATAGTCAAGAGAAACAACAGTTTCTTCACCCACAATTTACTGTGGTGAAATTTATTGTGCCCATTCATAGTACACCACAGCTTCCATCTCACACCCCAGGAAACCAGTAATCTTTGTCCCTATATTTTATCATTATCTAGAGTGTCATATGTGTGGAATAATGTAATACACAGCCTTTGAGTTTGGGTTGAATGTCCATTCTTTACAACTTACATCATGTTGCCCCATAATTACTCCCCACCATTGTATTATCTAATTTTTTTTCCTTTATAGCACTTATTATCCCCTAAACTAATCATTTTATTGGTTTATGTGTTCATTATCTACATCTTTTGCTCTGTGTGGCAGCAGTTCCATATATTACACTTTTGAACAAATTAGAAAAAAAATGTTTTTTTTCAGGTTTACAGTCAACTCATGTACTTAAAATTTAGTCTTCAAAGGCATTTCCATGGTGAAAGATTAGATTAGTCCTCAACCCTCAGGGTGAGCAATTCAATATTTAATGAAACAATTTAAGTATAGAGATTTTACATTTTCAATTAAAAAAATGCAATAAAGGATGTAAGGACAAGATGTAAACTATATGCAAAGTGACTTTGTGAAGATTTTGTTGTCTACAATATAAAGTACCAACAGAAAAAAAAAAGAGAAAATTAAAATTATATTTGTCCCCTTCTCAGGGGAGAAGCATGTCCATGAAAAGCAGATTCCTATATATGATGAGATCTAAGAGAAGTATTTATAAATACAAATCAATGGAATATAATGTACACATAAATTATGATACATATTGAAACAAGATACCTGTGAATTTTTAATTTCAGTATGGTAAATATATTATAGAGTAAATAGGGAAAAATAAAACATCAGCCATAAATGCTGCTTTAAAGTTAAGTAAAATCAAGTGCATTTAATTTTAAATCAGACAAGCAAAAGATAAAGTAACTAACAATACCTTTCATCTCTAGTATTTCATGAGTTAAATAGTAGTCAAGGAAATAAATATTTTAGACCCAATTACTGTACTAATTCAATGCATAATTAATGAAAAATTTAAGAACTTCAAAGAGATTAAAAAGAACATTTCTGGGATCGTTAGACAAATACATCTCTTGATATACAGTCTTATATAGAGCCATAGAGAGAAAAAAGAAATCTGATGGTTGGTGTTTCTGATTTATTTGTAAAGTAGTGTTTGTTGTTGTTGTTGTTGTTGTTTTAAAGATTTATTTATTTACTATGTATATATAGAGAGAGCACATGTCAGTGCTAGCTGGGGGAGGGGCAGAGGGATAGGGAGAATTTCAAGCACACTGTGCACTGAGGTCTGAGCCCCATATGGGGCTCAATCTCCTGATCCTGAGATCAGACCTGAACCAAAAACAAGATTTGAACACTTAACCGCCTGGGCCACCCAGGTGCCCCTGTGAAGGAGGATTTCACATACAATCCTAGATACTTTTTACCTATTAATCTTATTTGTTTAAAAGGTATTTATTTTTAAAGATTTAATTTATTTATTAGAATAAGAGACAGAGCACGACCAGGAGGAGAAGCAGAGGGAGAGGGAGAAGCAGACTCCCTCCTGAGCAGGAAGCCCGACACTCCCAGAAGGGCTCCTGACACGGAACCCAACACGGGGCGTCCAGGACCCTGAGATCATGACCTGAGCTGCAGATAGTTGCTTAACTGACTGAGCCACCCAGCTCTATTCTGTTCTGTCTCGGTTTCATCTAAGGTGCCAAAAGTAAGCAACAAAACATTAAGTGTCTATAACCTTGATATTAAAAAGCAGAGTGTTCTAGAATATTTACATGGATTAGTAAAGGGCATTTCTAAAATCTCTCTCCCATCTTATCCTATTATATCTCCATAGCAATACATTTGAAAGAAATACATAATAAATGAGAAAAATATTGCCAAAATTGATTTATTCCCTCATTCTTTTTCTCTTTGTCTTCCCTAAATTATTTTATGTGGTTGTATAGTCCTTACCTCATAAAGCCAGATTTTATGGTTCATAGTTATTATGTGGTCCTGATTTCTCTATTAATTTTCTAAAGTTCCCTCATGTGTATATGTGTGCATTAATTCATCCTTCCTTTTTTCTTCTACTCTTCAAACAGGGATAAACCAAAGTCAACACTCAGCCTATTTTTTTTCCTTTTCTTTCTCTTTCTATTTCCTGCTTGGCAAGTTAACACATCTCTGCCTATCTATTTGTTTGTGTGTGTGTGTCTGTCTATATATCTATCTGTCTATCTATCCATCTATCCATCTATCTATACTGTAGAGATTCATGTAAATAAGACGTAATATATTCCATGCAAAACCTACCCATGGTTGCATATTTCTGTTAATTTCATGCTCAAAAACACACCATAATGTATATCTAATTGTTTTCCCTATAATCTCAGTCTCATTCATCAGAACCTGAGCATATAATGCTTTTTCTACATGTTTTTATAGATTACTTTCTCTTTTATATGTTACTTCCTTTGCATTTTCATTCCAGTTAAGACCTTTTTTAATACTTTAACCTCTCATATTGTATTATTATTTTTAAGATTATTTATTTATTTATTATTGATGGACAGCATGCACAAGCAGGAGGGGCAGAGGATAAGGGAGAGAGAAACACAAGCAGACTCCGTGTGGAGCCCATCCGGGGGTGGGCTGGGCTCAATCTCATGACCCTGAGATCATGACCTGAGCCAAAACCATGAGTCTGTCACTCAGCAAACTGCACCACTCAGGTGCCCCTCAGATATTATTTTTAAAATAGCTAAATCTATTTCTTATTGTCAGGCTTTCCTATCCACTTAGGAAACCATAATTTCATGAAGCTTTACTTTTTGTTCTTCTCTGTTTAAAAATCCTCACCCAACTTCTAACTACCAAATCCTATAGGAAAAAGCACAAACCCGTTATCTTCTTAACTGGGGCTTCATGGGCCACTTCTGTGTGGAAGAGGCACAGATTTTGTGGCCTCGCCCACTAGCTGCACCCCTACAGACACCATGCATTCCAGCTAACATAACCAGTAAGTTCTTGAGGAACCATTCGCTTTCCACATACACTTCTGAAAAGTGCCCTCCTCATCTGTCTATTCAAAGCTTAGTTAATTTTCAAGGTTCAGGCCCTCGTTTTCTATGAAACTCTGCTGACTTACCTAAACCAATGTTTTTCTTTAGATCCCACTGCCACGTACACTTCTGTTATGAGAGGTTAGGAACCTTGTAATGACCAATAACAAAGGAGCCGATAATTTTCCTGAAGATATCAATTACATACAGCTTCAAAATCGAAAATCAACAAGTGAAGGAAGCAAACAAACACTGTGTAATCTATGAGTACATCAACTGCTGTGCAATGAAATAATAATAAGAGAGCAGTAACATTTCATATGTAAAGTCCCTAGCATAGTGCCTGGTTTGGTGTAGGCACTCAACAGTGTTGTTTTCATTCCCACTCTCAAATGAATCATATTAAAATAAATTTTTCCTGGGCACCTGGGTGGCTCAGTCTTTAAAGTTCTACCTTCGGCTCACGTCACGATCCCAGGATATGGGATCCAGGCCTGCACTGGTCTCCCTGCTCAACAGGAAGCCTGCTTCTCCCTCTCCCATTCCCCCTGCTTGGGTTCCCTCTCTCACTGTCTCTCTCTGTCAAATAAATAAATAAATAAAATCTTTAAAATAAAATAAATATTTCCTGGCTAAAAAAAATAATGTATGAAGTGTAAGAAAATTAGGCTGCAAAGAGGAAAAATAAATATAAATTTTATATAAATTTTATCAGCACATCACAGAAACTAGACTTAGGAGTGTTAGTTGAAGTTTGAGGAAGATATAGGATATAGATATAAGATATAGGATATAGATATAAGATAAAACATGGTTTTAGCAGTAAAGCTATGTCGTGATAGTTTGATGTCACCCTAGGATATTCCCCATATTTAAACATGACTTTAAAACAAAGTTTCATCCCTGAGGCCCCAACAAACTCATCACTTCATAGCTAATGCAGCATTTTCCACAAAAATATGACATTGCTTTCAATTTTCCCTATTCTGGGTAGTGAAACACAGTGTTCTAACTTTTAGTTATCATAAGTGATATATACTTATTATAGAACTATAGGACAAATATCTATATATATGCATATATATATGAGAAATGTAATGAAATTTGCTTAATCTAATAGGAGTAGAAGCAAGAGACATTTTCAAAAAGTATTGTGGTTACATCTACTTTTAATGCATTGGAAGCACCTGTCAGCTAGAACACCTGCATCCTAACAGTCTATTTTAAGGAAATTTAAATCATCCTTATGCTGACGAATACAGCCATATTCCAAATATGTACACCTCATGAAAACAAATACATATTCAATTACTCATTAAAATCAAACATTTAGAAAACATCATGACTCAGGACCCAATACATATTTTTAAAATAACAACATTTCTTAATGAACGGATTGTGCACTGTACCATATGCAAACATTTATCTCATTTAATAATGATGATCACTATAAAAATGTCTCTTAATCGAAGGAAAGAAATCATTAAACCACAATTATTTATTCCTGTCTATGAAATAAAATGTGTGTTTGAGGTACTTGAAAACCATTATATATTACATACATAATAGATACAATGTTCTTCAACATTGTAAACCATATTTTATTGTTTTCAGTAAATGTTAAAAATTGTTGTAGTTTTACTCTCCTATAATAATGCCCATTGGTTTGTCATCCAATTGCCCACTGGGTTCCCATGCTTCACAAGGAGGGTAAATGACCCCTATAAAAGAAAGTTGTCTGACTGTCATATTAGATTTCTTTGAGTCTCTGCATGAAAAAGCCTTGAAAACTAGTCTTTGAGAAAGATAAAAGTAGTTTCTAAATTCTATAAGCTCCCTTTAAAAATCAAGACCTAGACTTGGCCAACTCTGATCAAAGAATATTACTCCAATCTTTGCTAGAACGAACTCAGGAGAGATAAAAGGTAAGGTCATTTCAAATGGGAAGAAAAGTAGAACGAATTCTATATCAAGAGAAATTGAAAGTGAAGAAATGAGAATGTGGATGAAATTTGAGTCCCTAAGAGGAAAGATTACCAAATTTTCTGGGTTTGGGGTAGAAGGGTGTTGTGGATAAAGGCAAAATTATAAAGCCCTTAAAGAAATCTTCACAGCCCTCAAAGGTGTGGAAGAATCCGAGATGCTCCTTGTGAGGGGAAATTCTCTCCTTCCTCCTTCCAGAGAACTTCGGCAATGACAAGAGATCTTTGTGATTATCACAATGGGGGATGGGTGTTGTTACTGGCATCTGGCATCTAGTAGATCGAAGCCAGAGATGCTACTAAACAATCCACCGGGCAGGACAATGCCCCACTAGAAAGAATTATCTGGCTCAAATTGTCAATAGTACTGAAGTTTACAAATACTACTCTAGCCTAGTGTTCTGTTTCATTGCCACATCCAATATGGAACTGTAGTGCACATGGACTTAAGGTAGTTTTCTAAATAGATTAGCCTGAAATGTTATTCTTGGTTCCCTTCTGTCTCCTCATAGCATACATGGTTCTAAATTTGGTTGTACATTCAAATTTATGACCAGCATAATAAAGTTCATAGTTAGTAATAGGGGCTGAAGGACCATTCTAAAAAGATAAATTCTTTCCTTGAATAAATGTGAAGCAACTGCACAATAAAAACTTTGCTTTGTGTTATCTACTGAGGGCACAGCATCGTATAAACCTGACATACTTGGTGGAGAATGCAGAGAGAGATTATAGGGATGGGACCAGTATTTCACAGAGGGTCTTCAGGGACATTCTCTCCAAAGAGTTGACATGTGTTGAGGTCCAAGGAGAATAAACAGCAAGTGTAAATACCCTGAACAGGAATGTGTGGTATGTTAGAGGAACAGCAAAGAGGCCAGTGTAAATGGAGCAGAATAAATGAGAGAAAGGGTGGCCAAACATGTTGCTTATAGGTGAGGTCCCCAGGGAATGGCTGGCTACTATAAGGATTGTGGATGTTTTACTGAACAACATGGAGCAATGGAATTTTTGAATACTGGAGCGATGTGATCTAATTTACATTTTTGAATGACCACTTTGCCTCCTGTTCTGAGAAGAGATTATGAGAGAAGGATGGTGCAGAGGTTGGAAGTGGCCCCGTGTGGTAATAAAAGATGTGGTGAAAGTGCTCAGATTCAGAATACACGTTGGTGATGGGGCTGTATTATTGACAGACTCAGATGAATCCAATAATTTTCCATGAATAAAAGAACAGAGCTGTTATTTACTAAGAAGGGGGAGCTATGGATCAAATTATTATGTCCCTTCTCCAACTCCTTTATTGAAATCCTGACATCCATTGTAATGGCATTAAGGAGGAGGGGCTTTGGGTAAGTGATTAGGTCATGATGGTGGAGCCCTCATGAATGGGTCTGGTGCCCTTATAGGAAGAGATAGAAGAGAGCTTGCTTCCTCTCTCTCTTTCTCCCTGACCTGTGAGGATACAATGAGGATACAAAGTCTGCAACTTTCTCACACTATACACAAAAATAAATTCAAAATGATGAAATACCATAAAGTGAGACAGGACACCATCAAAATCCTACAGAACAGCACAGGCAGAAACCTCTTTGACCTTGGGCATAGCAACTTCCTACTACTAGACATATCACCACAGGCAATGGAAACAAAAACAAAAATGAACTTCATTAGGATAAAAAGTTTCTGCACAGCATAGGAAAGGAATCAACAAAACTAAAAGGCAGCCTACAGAATGGGAAAAGATATTTGCAAATGACATATCTGATAAAGGGTTAGTATCCAAAATCTATAAAGAGCTCATCAAACTCAACATCTAAAAAACCAAATAACCCAGTTAAGAAATGGGCAGGAGACATGAATAGACAATTTTCCAAAAAAGACATCCAGACACATGAAAAAATATTCAACATCACTTGTCATCAGGGAAATACAAATCTAAACCATGATGAGATACTATCCCATACCTGTCACGATGCCTAAAATTAACAACACACAAAAAATAAGTGTTGGCGAAGATGTGGAGAAAGGGGAACCCACTTGCACCATTGGTGGGAATGCAAACTGGAGCAGCCACTCTGGAGAACAGTATGGAGGTTCCCTGAAGCGTTAAAGATAGAACTACTCTACAATCCAGTGATTGCACTACTAGGTATTTACCGAAAGGATTAAAAAAATGCAGATTCTAAGGGATACATGCACCCTAATCTTTATAACAGCAATGTCCACAATAGCCAAAAATATGGAAAGAGCCCAAATGTCTATCAACTGATGAATGGATAAAGAAGATGTGGTGTGTGTATATGTATGTGTGTGTGTGTGTGTGTGTGTGTATATAATATATATATATATTCATGGATGTGTATGTGTGTGTGATGGAATATTACTCAGACATCAAAAAGAATGAAATCTTGCCATTTTCAATAACATGGATGGAGCCAGAGTATATTACACTAAGTGAAATAAGTCAGTCAGGGAAAGACAAAAAACATAGGATCTCACTCATATGTGGGATTTAAGAAAGAAAACAGATGAACATAGGGGAAGGGGAAAAAGAAAGAAAAAGGAAAGAGGGAAACAAGCCATAAGAGACTCTTAACGATAGAGAACAAAATGATGGGTGATGGAGGAAAGTGGATAGGTGATGGGCTGGATATGTGATGAGCATTAAGAAGGGCACTTGTTGTGATGAGCACTGGGTATTGTATGTAAGTGATGAATCACTGAATTCTACTCCAGAAACCATTATTGCACTCTATGTGAACTACCTAAAATTTAAATAATAATAAAAAAAACTAAAACCAACCAACCAAACAAACAAACAAACAAAACCACCTGAGCTTAAAACTGGTGATGACAAAGCTTCCTACCCAAGCCTAATGCTGGATCAATATTCAGGTAATAAAACATATATTATAGAAGAAGAAAGAAGAAGAAGAAGAAGAAGAAGACGACAATGACGGGGAGGAGTAGGAGGAAGAAGAAGAAAGAAGGAGGAAGAGAAGGAGAAGAAGAAGACAGTGGTCTGCAAACCAGGAAGAAAGCTCTTACCAGGAACCAAATCATTCAGCATCTTGATTTTGGACGCCCTAGCTTCCAGAACTTTGAGAAATAAAATATGTGTTGTCTAAAGGCACCCAGTCTGCAGCAATTTGTTACAGCAGCCTGAGCCAACTTGAGGGGAGACTGGGCAGGAGCCGGGTTCTGTTTCATTTTTTGTTGTTGGGGAGAGTCAGAAAATTAACAATTAACACACTAAATTTGAGAAGATTATTGAATCCGAATGATCAAGTACACAGATGACTAAACAGGTCTGGCATTCAGGAAAGAGATCTGGTCTAATTATAAACTTGAGGATTTTCAGAGGAGCGATGGCATTTATAGCCATGAAACAGTGTCATCATCTAGGCATTGATTCTAGGCATTGATCACACTATGTGTGATGCAAAACAGGATCTTATTCAATTCCTCAATGACTGCTATTTGGTCATACTCTGTGTGGCCCATAAACACTTGGCACAAGGAAGTTTGGCTTCATCAGAACTGGACCATTACCCGCTTCGTGACACAAGGCCATGGATCATCGTCTTGAATGTTGTAGCAATGGGGAACTGATGAAAATGTGTCCAAACCCTTAATCCCAGTATCTTATGATCCCACTGAAGACAGGTAAAATCAATTGTGGTCCAGCCATCAGTGTACATTTTCTATTTAATTATTTGGTTTTTAATATGTGATTGGATTAATATGGTTCATAATATCCATTCTGCCGTGTAAAGTAGACATAGTCTGAGCACTTTAAAATATTTAAATATGCATTCGAAAGCCATGTCTGTACACAGATGTATTTACTTTAGCAAAAGTTAGCCAACATGGTATATACTTTAGTATAAATATTAAAGAAAGGGAAATGTTTAGGAAACAGCAGACTATGAAAATAAAAATTTATGGGAGAAAATAAGTTGATATTAATTCAGTGAAAATGATAAAATGTTCTACAATGCCAAAGGATTGTGGAGAGAGAAAGAAGGAATAATAGAACTTAAATGCAAAACTTGAAAGGGCTCAAAGAACAACGAATATATTTCCTTAAAGTTCATGTTGTAAAAAGCAGGAGAATAAATTATCCAATTATTCTTTTTTTCACATCATTGATTTTAGAACCCTGATATTTTGTCAAGGATTTCATACAACTGACTCCACCTTTTAGTTTTCAGCATCCAAGTCCCCACATTTCACTACTCACTCAAAATACTCATTGAATATTTCACTTGAAGTTTTTCCTATTGAAAATTTCATAAAAGATTCAGAGCAAAGACACAATTTTAGAAAGTGTTTTTGTTTATTTCATCTCTCTGGTTTTGATTTTATTTTTCAGTTTTAAGTCAGATTTCATTTTCTAGAACATATATTGAATGTTCAATTATTCACAATATCGATAAACTGTAATGTATCCAATTCTCTCCCTGGGTGCTCATATATTCAGAACATCTGAGAAATTATATAGAAAGCTATTTTTAATTGCTTCTCCTTTTTTTCTGAGACCAGAGTACAAAAGTTCCTATAGATGGAAATAATTTTTGTTTATTTTGTTTTCTATGGAAATATAACACTTAATTGGGCATATGGCTTTTACTCAGTAATAATTGCTAAGGCTTGGGTGAATTAAGCACAATAGAGAATTATTTTCTCTGTATTATTGATCTATTTATATTTTGGTAAGTAGCTGCTGTTTGCACTAAAAGGATTTTCCTGTATTTTAGCCTCAGTGTAATATCTTCAAAAATAGGTTTTTATTCTTTCAGACTGTTGACATGATAGACCCAGAAATAAAGCAACGTTATTATTATTATTATTATTATCACTATTTTAATCAGAATAACAGTTATTAGGTTCTATGTTTTCTGAAAGATAGTTTTAGAATGCAAAATAACACACTTTATTCAGAAGAGATTTATTTGTTCAATGAATAATAAGTGAATACTTATTATGTGTCTCTTATTGACAGGAATTATGCTAAGCACTGAATGGGTAAGACTGTCTAAATTCCCAAGAGCCTCAGTGCAGGTAGACGTGAGAGCCAAGTAAGAACATGAGCATAATGAAATTCAGTAGGTACCATGTGCGTGGAGAGCAGTTTGCATAGAGCTCTCTGTGAGTTCCAATCAAGCTTCCGAGAAAACTGACAGAGCTGCTGCCTCAGGGAAGTCTGGAGAGAAATGCAGAAGTTGAGCAGATGAGATGGGGGAGGTGTGTGAATGTGTGTAGAGGGGGAAGGTAATCAGAAAGGATGCCGGAAAGGGTGTGGGGGGGGGGATATGGATGGTATCAGTTGATAAGATTCATCTTCTTAGGCTACGGCCCAAGTAAATAAGGTCCTATCTGCCATTCAAAGAAATCTGGATTTCATTCCAGGGAGAACTAAAGGGCCTAGAGTTGCTGGGAGTGGGATGATGGAGAGGAGAGTAAAGGGTTGGCTACATGAATATATTACATTTTTGGAAAGATCTCTAATGTTAAGTTGACTGCAAATGGCCAGGACTAGAAGCAGAAAAACTATTTAGGAAATTATTCAACTATTTTGTGGTGGACCCTAATAGGACTTAAACTAACACAGAAAGATAGAGAACATTAGATCTGTTCTGTAAGTATTGTGGTAACAGAATTGATAGGACTTAGTGATTGAGTATGTTATGGGACAGGATTAGAAAATATCCTGGCAACCAGCAAGCTCCTGACAGGATGCTTAATTCCCATTTTTATTTTATTTTATTTTTAGTTTTGAAAAGCCATTTAAGAGGTACTAAAATTATAGGCTGAATTATTTATTTGTGAAATATAATTAAATACTAAATAAAATATAAGTGATTTATAATCGGTTATTTGAGAGTAAGTTGAATTATATTAATATGACTGTTTTCCTCTAACCTTTCCCTTACCCATCACCAAAGTCACATCTATCTGTTACAGATTAGGAGCTGGTTAATATTCAAAAGCTCCCACAAATTGTACCACTTTGCTCTTACAATGCACTATTAAATAGAACAGGTTGCTAAGAACCTGTTATGGGTGCTAGATGTTGACAAAATTCCCATTGCTATTTTCTGCTTCTCACTCACTCAGGGTCCTCTAGATATGGTCGATTGTGTATTACCGAGAAAGAAAACCTCCAGCAGAGGACCTGCCTGATGCCTTAGCTTTGCTGGTCACTCTTCCTTCACTCTTTCTGGAGTTGGTTGGAGATTCCACACAGTTATGCATGAAGAACATAACTCAATTGTTGATGGTTGTGCATTCTTTGCCACAAGCCACCCTATCTTATCTGGAGTAATTAGGTTAAAAGTAAGCCCAATTTCTAGTTGCAAATTTAAAACAAGAGTCACAGAATACAAGTTCCACGTGGGAGAGTGAAAGGGACAGGAGTCAAGAATCAATCTGGATTCTGGCTAATGTGACTGCAATGTTCTACATCTAAGCATGCAGTGCTGAATAGAACAGATTTGGGGTCTGGCCTGGGGCATGATGAAAAATGAGGATGCATTCTAATTGAATATGTCAGTTTCAGGACCATGAATAAAGTCCAATAAACTCATCCTATAGGCAACTGGGTACATGGTTCTAGAGCTGAGCAGAAGGAACGGGAATGCAGGTGGGACTTGGGAAGTGAGTGGCATGTGGTTGAAGCTGGGGGCCCAAAACTTGTTGAAGAACAATGTGTGGAATGAGAAGAGAAAACAGAGAACAGACCTTCGGGAAAGACCAACATTCTCTAGAAAAGATGAAACACAGACAAAGCTGAGGAAAACTGAACAAAGACAGAGACTGGAAGAAATTGGGGGAGAAGATATTGTAACAATCTGGGAATGAAGGAAAGAGCCTCGTGTCCTACACAGAGTTCTAATAAGCAACTCACTCCATTGTGTTCACTGTTTACCATGAAAAGATGACAGATTATTGGACGAAGTTGGTTTTTAGTAGGGTGTTCAAGACAGGGGCAAGAAGGGAAAAACAACCCAAATGAAAAATAACTGGCCAATCAAACACTGCAGTGAAACAAGGGAGGCATTTCTTTTTCTTTTTTTTAAATTTTATTTTTATTTATTTTTTTTTACTAATTATTTTTATTAACATATAATGTATTATTTGCCCCAGGGGTACAGGTCTGTGAATCGTAAGGCTTACACACTTCACAGCACTCACCATATCATATACCTTCCCCATTGTCCATAACCCAACCCCTCTCTCCCTACGCCCCTCCCCCCAGCAACCATCAGTTTGTTTTGTGAGATTAAGAGTCTCTTATGGTTTGTCTCCCTCCCAATCCCATCTTGTTTCATTTTTTCCTTCCCTCTCCCCCAAAGCCCCCACTTTGCCTCTCAAATTCCTCATAACAGGGAGATCATATGATAATTGTCTTTCTCTGATTGACTTATTTCGCTCAGTTCCCTCTAGTTCCATCCACATCATTGCAAATGGCAAGATTTCATTTCTATTGATGGCTGCATAGTATTCCATTGTGTATATATGCCACATCTTCCATTGTATATATATGCCACATCTTCTTTATCCATTCATCTGTTGATGGACATCTAGGTTCTTTCCATAGTTTGGCTACTGTGGACATTGCTGCTATAAAGTATTTTCTGATATAACTGCTGTGCAATGCTTTTTCTAGACGTCCTCAAAATAGCTTTGCAATGCTGATAAAATTGATCTTTAATGGTGTGTCGGTAAATCTGGAACTATTAGTTTTGAGGAAAGCAGATTGTTTTGATTATTGCTATACAACAAACTATCTAAAATTTAGAAGCTTCAAATGACAACCATTTTATTACTTCTCATGATTCTGTGAATCAGGGATTTGGACATGACTAAGAAGACCTAAGACATCCTCAATCATATTTTCATATGCCTTAGTGCCTTGGCAGGTACGTGTCTTTCTTTCTTTCCTTCCTTCCTTTTTTCTTTCTTTCTTTCTTTCTTTCTTTCTTTCTTTTTCTTTCTTTCTTTCTTTCTTTCTTTCTTTCTTTCATGTGGTCTCCTTCTTTCATGTGGTCTCACCAGCAGAGTAGGCAGATTTTGTAATAATAGCTGTCAGGTATTCCCAAGACACAAAAGTAGAAGAGGCCAAGCCCTTTAAGGGTTTAGGCCTAGGAAGGGCACAGTGCCACTTCTCTTGGTCTTGCTTTCTATTAGCTGAAGAAAGCTATAGATGGAGTGTAGTAGGGGACCTCACATGGTCATGAATACCAGGAAGTGTGGATTAATGGGGGCTATCTTTGAGATGAGCTACCATAAAAATGAAAATACATGTGTTCTGATATGTATATACCATATATATGATATATATATATATATTCCATATGTATCTATTATCAGATGATATATATATATAACACAATCAATAATGTCATTTAAACACACACACACACACACACACACACAAACACAAGTTTCATTTCCTTAGGCAGTAAGAGGAGTTTATTGTTAAAATACCAATAGCACAACTGATTTAAAATAATGTGCTTGAAATTCTCAGTAAACCAGGAAAAGCAAATACATGTTCTCTATCTTGAGAATTTTGATTCATGTGTATATGCCTTAGATCCTACTCCTGAGTTACATCTTTGTTCTGTATTTTTATACTTACTAAGAAACAAATGGAAATGAATACAAATATTTGTACAATTATACATTTCTGGCTAATTTCAGCCTCAGTGGATAGCTCCTATACTTTTTTATCCCATAAATCCCTAAACCTTCAGAAAATGGTATGCATTTGTACCAAAATATAGAAGAAGAACATTTCTGAATCATCAATAAGTTATACAGAGTTTATAGTTAATTTTTCATCTCAATTTTTACACTGATCTTTCAAAAGAAGTACTAGGACTTTCATGTACATTATTATATGGTGAATTTTAAGAACCATTACTTAATAGCAGCTCTAATTCATTTTTGGAATGCTAATGAATTTTATATGTCTCAAACTGTAATTGATATTCACTAATACTAGGATTAATATATAGGAGCAAAACTTTATATATAATACACACACACACAAACACCCACAGGCATATATATATATATATATATTATGGGAGAAATTTGAGGCACACGCTTAGACTTTTTCTTCCCTAATCTCCTGGGAAATATAAAGTTCTTACAAACATAAACTTCCACAACTATATCTCTTATAGACTTGAAATAATGAGCCTGACTTGAAAATTTCACTATGGTCAATTGATTCTGAGGGGTGGGTGGGTGGGGCTATTGACTTTTGGAGATACTACCCTAGTAGAAAATGTCATCACTGATAAGTACTAAGAAAGAGTAGAGACAAATTTGTAAGGGGAAGCTTTGGCTCGCAAAGGTTTCCAGGGCAGAGGTGTTTCCTAAAGGCCAAGAGAAAAAAAATATGTTATGTGTACCAAGCAAGAAATCAATGTGTGAAATTCAGTTTGAGCAGGAAAGCTTTATTAATGTTGAATTCTCCTGCAGAGATCTCAGATTGCTGGTTCTCAAGTCTTCACAAACCACAACAAGACTGTTTACCCAGTGTTTTAAAATATTTTTAATTTACTGCCAACATTTTAAAACTGTAAGTGTTCTACCACTGCTGGCTATTTACCCAAAGGAAAAAAAAATAAAATTGTAAGTGTTTACACTAAAATTCTGATATCAGGAATTTCTTAAAACACAGGCATATTTGGCAATGCTGGACTCCGAATTCACAAACGGACCACCTCATTCCAGGACCTCAACTGCCTTCTGATGTGTGTTAGCATTTGATTTTGAGACCCTTATTTTAAACAATAAGAAGGGCCATCAAAATTAGCTTTGAAAATAGATAAAATAGGTCATTGGATATTATCTCACTGTGACTTTGCTTGATTTCCTCTATATCAGGTTATTCCACGTTTCTGATGGGGTTGAGAATAAGAGAGTGCCTGGTAGATTTTTGTCTAGTGGAGACACTCTCTTAATTAAGTGAATTACTTGTGAAGCATATGAAATTAATTTCTGTCCAGTGGAACAGAAAGCCTGAAAGTTCATGGTTTATTTCTCTGTTAGATACTGCTCGGTTTTATTTATTTTTTAAAGGATTTTATTTTTTTTTTAAAGATTTTATTTTTTTATTTGACAGAGATCACAAGTAGGCAGAGAGGCAGGCAGAAAGAGAGAGAGAGGGAAGCAGGCTCCCTGCTGAGCAGAGAGCCCGATGAGGGACTCGATCCCAGGACCCCGAGATCATGACCTGAGCCGAAAGCAGTGGCTTAACCCACTGAGCCACCCAGGCGCCCAAGGATTTTATTTTTAAATAATTCCTACACCTAATGTGGGGCTAGAAATCACAACCCCAAGATCAAGAGTCTCATGATCCACTGACGAAGCCAGTCAGGCATCCCAATATGGCCCAGTTTTATATCTCATCCCAAAATATTATCTTAGTATTTATACATTCATTAATACTGTCTATACATCTAACTCCTTAAATGAATCCCAGCCTGGTTTTAATATCTTTAGGGTCCCCTTGTTAGTTAATCATTTAAATAAATCTTCGACTAGTGTTTATTTTATGTTTTCCTGTAAGTTATATTTTACCTTATTAAAATTATACTTTGGTGGAAGAAATTAAGACAATGAACCCCATTATCAGAGTTGTTAAGCAAAAGATTATATATTTTTTAAAGATTTTATTTATATATTTATTTATTTATTTGAGAGAGAGACAGTGAGAGAGAGCATGAGCGAGGAGAAGGTCAGAGGGAGAAGCAGACTCCCCGTGGAGCTGGGAGCCCGATGCGGGACTCGATCCCGGAACTCCAAGATCGTGACCTGAGCCGAAGGCAGTCGTCCAACCAACTGAGCCACCCAGGCGTCCCTTCTTTTTTTTTTTTTTTTTTTTTAAGATTTTATTTATTTATTTGACAGACAGAGATCATAAGTAGGCAGAGAAGCAGGTAGAGAGAGAGGAGGAAGCAGGCTCCCCGCGGAGCAGAAAGCCCGATGAGGGGCTCCATACCAGGACCCTGGGATCATGACCTGAGCTGAAGGCAGGGGCCTAACCCACTGAGCCACCCAGGCTTCCCAAAAGATTATATTTTCTTATTGCACTTTGCTGAGTTTGGTTTCTATTCAACTTGATGTGTTTGGTTTGTCAGTCAGTCAACAAACCGTATTCTAGAAGATACAGTCTAGTCCTCGATAGTTCCAATTACTACAAAGAGATCTCAATTATAATGCAACATGTTAAACGTGGAGATTGATATTTACAAGGTATGGAGAATGGGGGAAAATTATGTACCTAAACTGAATGTGTGCCAGGGGATTAGCAAGGCTTTCTAGGGGAGATAAGAAATGGCTTTCAACATGAGGGATGAGTAGGTGTCATGCAGTCGAAAGTTAGAGAAACAAGAAGTCATTCCTGCAGGAGCAAGAAGTAGGCATTGCCTGGAAGTGTACGTGTAAGTAAGAGATGAGTGGAGTGACAGTAAATGAGCCTTTCATTTGCTGTAATTATAGAAAACCACAGACTAGCAGATGAAGTTATTTATGTTGGATATGTAAACTAATCAGTGTGATTTCTAAAGCAATTCTTCACCTATTCCCTCACTCTTGAAGTGCATTTTCTCTCAGGCCTGAAGTTATCTGTATTTATAGCATTTCAGATTATAATTTATCCCAATAAATCACCTTACATTGGAGAGAAAAACTCAGTTTTTGGAGGAAGCAAACTGATCATCCACAGTCTTACTTAGAATTCTTCACTCATACCCAAATCTCCAGCAGTTGTGAAAATGCAACATTTTCTGACAAATAAAATACTTCACAGCACATTAGTAAATCTGATTATGCTTGATAGTTACTAGCACTAATGTGGAAATGGGAATTGATTCTGCCCAAAGAGTTTTAATCATGTCTTTTGGAACCAGGATATTATAGGTTAACTTTTGAAATATGAACAATTCGAGGGTACCTCACTACATTACACTTTTCAAAAAAGAATTTTTTTCTTTGGGAAATTACATGTGTCCTCAGTCTCTTTCATCTAGAAATAACTTTACATATTTCCAAATTGCTCTAAATTCATTTATATCAAAGAGTGTCAATGTTGTATTTTTATGACTACAGATACACAAATTGGTTACGAGATTTAATTGTACTCAATGCTTCCAGCTATAGCATCCTTCCTCATTATTAGGAACTTTAAATAATGGCGGATCTCAGTAAAAATCAGTCAAAATTATTGTGACCTGGAAGACTTTTCAGTGTAAAGAATGACTTGAAAGAAAGAAAAATAAAAGCCTAACACAGTTGGATAAATTATAAATTTCTTGAAGACGTTAATGTACAGCTAAAATTTTAGAGTTAGAATCGTGTGTTCTTCTCTCATTATAGTACAAATTGTGCTGCAATATAAAAAGGAAAAGCTATTCCCTATACGTATGACTCCATGCGCAGTATAAATACCAAAGATGTATGTTGTAGCAGTTTGAATCTAGGAGCTTATGGTTACCTAAGGCAAGGGGAAATTCCTCCCAAGTCCAGCAGTGTGACTGACAATTTCTATCATGTTTTCAATGATTTCTTTAGAATTCTCAACCACTCAAGTGTTCAATACTCTTGGGTAAAGGCCATCCATTAGCAAACCCAATTCATTCATATTTATTGAGCACCAATCATATGGTAGCTTGTGGGATTATAAAGATAACCTAGGAAAAATAACAGTCCTCTTTAGAGAGACAAGTAAATTAAATATTAGGGAACATTTTACTATCTGCTCTTAGTAGGATATGTACAAGGTAATAAAATAGCAAAGTAAAAGGCAAAACCAACTCTCCAAAGGGGATACACAGTTGAAGAAAATTGTTCAGAGCTGTCACCTCAGACTGAATTATTTTTCATGGTGAACTCTAGGGGGTAGCAGCATTCCAAGCTCAAAACTTGTATGTGCAAAAGATCAGGACATGGAAACACAACAAGTTAAAAGTACAACAGAAAACAAACCAACCATGAGTTAAAAATTGCTAAAGCAGAGAGTGCAAGATGGATTAGGAACAGAAGATTAATTTGGAAATACAAACGGAGACAGATTTGGAAGGGTATTGATTCTTATATAAAGCAATTTGGGGGGCTCCTGGGTGGCTCAGTGGGTTAAAGCCTCTGCTTTCGGCTCAGGTCATGATCCCAGGGTCCTGGGATCGAGCCCCAAATCCAGCTCTCTGCTCAGCAGGGAGCCTGCTCACCCCCCCGCCCCCCCGCCTGCCTCTTTGCCTACTTGTGATCTCTGTCTGTCAAATAAATAAATAAAATCTTTAAAAAAAAAAGTTAAAAAAATAAAGCAATTTGGCCCTTATTTTGTAGACTGACCTGGGTTAAAAAAAAAAACAGTTGCCCAGAGCACTAAAATATCCCAAAGGGCAATACATGTATTTTTCTCTACCAGTTTGTCACCAGAAACTTAGGAGATAGAGAAAATATTGTTTATGCTGCTCCTTTCTGGGCAAATTGTACAAGTGTTTGGAAGAAATGGCTCAAAAAAGTCCTTTGGTGGGGGGTATGAGGTCAGCAATGGGTTATAACTGAATAACAACCTGCGGATTAAGCACCTTTGAGAGCGGACGACAGTGGCCCTTCCATACATTTTCTGTAGGCGGTATCCTAAGTAATCAACACTGTGTTTCAAAATAATGTTCGTCTCTCTAAACAATCAACAATGATTTCAGGAACATCGTTTTAATCATTTAATCATAGTCAAAATATTAAATTCCCCTAAGCGTTCATATAGCTCATTAGTATCTGTCTTCCATAAAGTGAAAGAAGTCACTTTTGACATCATTCTATATCTTGTTTGAGGGCTTTTTCTTCTAACTCAATCATTTGTTAGCTGATAGGAACTTAGCGTATTAATCCTAAACTCACAGACAAATAAATAATCCCCTAAGGCAGAAATATAAGATGGTAAGTGTAATATTTGGGTTGCTTGATGACCACCCTAAAGACACAGGCACTATGACTTGTTACGGTGGCTGTCTATCCAGTTTTCAAATATTTAGCCATCTTTCACCAAGCTTCTTGCCAGACAGGAAGCTAAGCACATAGCCAGTCATCTACTCTGCCCACCAAGAAAGGTGGTTTTAACCACCTATACATGAGTTTGCTTCAGGAGAGAGAAAAACATTTCCCTCCTGGAAAAAAAAAAAGTGTGTGTATGTTTACATATATACATATATCTACTCCATATGCACAGATGACATCACTGCATTTTTGATTCTCTATCTTCAGCATTGTAACTTCTCTGGAAGAGACTGCCCGTCAAATGTATAAAATCTGAAGCCCAAAATTAAGTATGCTGAAAAGAATGGATTTGGATGTCTTGATAGTTATTATAAAACAGTATATGAAATAGCTTATAATGTATGAGTCTTAGGTAGAAAGAACAAAGGGAGAAAATATCACTTAATTCAGTACAGAAATAGATAATATAATGCAAAAGCTATAAAACAGATGCATTTATGTTAACAATATACCTATAATACCCCATATCCTATGTGTACAACATCCTTATGGGCAATACATGTATTTTTCTCTACCAGTTTGTCACTATTATCTGTCATAACTTTTCCTGTGAATGAATGGATATATGTATATATATACACATATAGTCACAAAAACCTGGGTTTTGTTCCAGCATATATAGATTAAAGTTTCAAAATCTGAGTCTTCAAGAAACATACATTCAGAAGTATATACTTGGAATGTTTTTGCAGATGGTCATTTTATCTACTAAGGTTTTATAGTTTACATAGAAATAAATGAATCAATATAGGAATTACATCATTCCTAGTTTCCTGTCTGGCAAGAAGTTTGATGAATGAGGACTAAATGTTTGAAGACTAAATAGGTGGTGGCCACCATTAAAAACAGACTATGAGAGACCTATGAAGAGGTCCCATAGAGGGGACCTATCGAAAGGGTGTTTGGAGAGAGCCCTGCAAAGAGGAACCAAGACCAGGCGAGCTCATCACCTTGGCATTCAGGGAAGAGGAATCCTTTATAAAGGGACTCCTCCATTCCAGGTTGAGCTGCTGCGCCTGACACCATGTGAAACAGAATGGGCCATTGCCACCAACCCTGCCCAAACTGCAAATCCATGAGCAAGTGAATGTTGTTGTTTCGAGCTACTATATTTTGGGGTTGTTCAATATGCAGCAATAGATGACAGGAAATCATACTTTTCCCCAAAATATCAATAGATGGGTAGAAGTAGCAATGAGGATTAACTTGTCTCTTTACATAGACAAGTTTACAAGTCTATGTAAACTTGTATCATAAAATTGACACCAATACAAAAGCAGCGATACTTCCAACACAGGGATAAACAATATAGATGAGTTCTTGTGCCAACCTCATGGATACGTTGTGGCTTTCTAGAGTGCTATGTGGACAAGGACTCTTATGACAGCTGGTTTCAGTGGGAAACCAGACTCTGATTGATTAGCACTATGTGTTTGTCATTAACAGTCTCTAGAGATTTGCCTATTGGGATACAGTTCAAGTTAGGAGGTCCTCCACAATGTCATTTTACTATATGAAATTCACTAGAAAAAGAAGAACAGAAACTATCAAAATTCAGTCAGACACTTGATTTTCCCAAACTATATACATAGTTGGTATTTCAGCTCTGCTGAGAATTTTTGTGAAATCTATCTTCTGAATAATTTCTGACTTTCTCTCACCTAAGATATTTCACATTTCTAGCTTATATGCTGGGTAAAACATTATACAAATTCCATCTTTTAGTTCCAGGATTCATATCAACTGATTATGTGTGATCATAGTTAACACATTGCTGTCAGGGTCAGTGGTAGGCGACTGAGGTTCCCCAGGTTAGGAACAAAGTCACTGAGACTTTCAAAACATTTAAAAAGTACAAAAAAATGTTATATTTCTTATATATAGACTAATGAAAATATCGAGATTCATGGATTTTGGTTGGGTTTATTTAACTTTTAACCTTCATTAGCTCACATCCCACAGAACTTCTGATTACAAGTTACACATTGATGAGCAAAAGTGGGAAATTAATCCTAACTGAATACATGAGGTTTGATAGAAAAATGTCTCAAAAGATGCCATCTGTAGGTGAAATGGAAAAGATAAATGAGAGTTGACAGGAAAAAAAAAATTGGAAGCCATTTCTGCGTTGAAAAGACAGGTTCTGGAAATGAAGATGAGCAAGGAAGCCGGACTGAATCTTTCCTGCCTTTAACGGTCTGTGGGGCCTTGGGCAAATCACTCCAATACTTCACCTATCTTCTCATTTGAAGAACCAGGATAATGATTGCAGACTTCAATGACCATTTTTAAGGGGCTGAGATAATGTATATAATACTTTAGAAGTCTAAAGACATCCTATAAATGTGCCCTGGTCGAAGACAAAATTGGGACCCTATCTTTACTACGTCCTTTTTTTGGATATGAAGAACCTTGGGACACAGGTGGCATTTTTATCTTCACTTCCAATGAAAGTTGGAACTTTGAAAGATAAAGGATGCTGTGGGGTGTGACTTTCTGACTAAATTGCTAGCTGGCAGCACTTAATGTGATTTGGCTTTTTATCCCATGAATAAACCCAGAGTGATAGGCACTTGGCGAGGGTACCTGAGAGCTTCTAATGAAGATCAGAAAGAAAATGCCTGCCTGGAGACTTGCCAGTTTCATCAGTAAGACTCAGATCTAAATTAGAATCAGGATGAGGGAAAAAAGTCCCAGATAAAATTATACAACCAGATACCAAGAAGGATATGGGAATGATGAAGAAACTATAATCAAGGCAGACATGCCCAGTAATTTATATGATAATACAACAGGAAAGGGCTTCAGGGAAACTTTCTATGGTCTCTGTTGTCCGCATATATGATGAAGAACAAAGTATTCTGTTTGTAACAAAGGAAGGTAAACATAAAATTATGAATATGATCAAGACTCAATGGTTAGGATTCAGCTAGAAACTATCAATGAGTACGTACTCTTTACTTCATATGGGAAGGCCAGTCAGAATGGAATAATTGATGAAAGTAATTTTTGTTCAGAAGGAAATGATGAGAGCATCAACTCAAAAGGGAGGAATTATAAACTGCTAGAATATCAGATGACATTCTAGAATGCACATATTTATGGGTCAGGCATACCCCCCCCCATTCTTCCATATCCTCCTTGCCACGTATCTGGGAGGCAAGGATTCACAGTCTTACTGCACACACGAGCCCACAAGTGGGAATCATTTGGTAGATATCTACCAAAAATAATGATGGTGCTGCAAGTTCTTGTGTCCGCTTATCCATTTTGGAATGAAACGTGAAAAGCGATAGAAAAGACAGGAAAGCAGAATTTGGTAGCTTTGAATGTGAGGTTGGATGACATTATTCAGGCATAAGAAATATTCTTCTTCTTCTTTTTTTTTTTTTTTTACACTTTTTAGACAAGTAGAAAAAAAGTAGGTAGTAGAACCTGAGAGTCAGAGGAGTTTGGGGGAGTTAGAAATATAATACCGAAAAACTATGAAACCAACCCTCCTTGGGCTTCTGGTTTTAAATTCATTCTTTTTAAAACAACTTAGATTTTAGGGTTGAGGGGTATATGAAGATATAATCCATCATCTCTTTATAAAGGCAGCCAGAGGGAAATTGCGTTAAGTTTGCAAAAACTTATCTTAGTGAAATTCATACTTGAATGCATCTATTCTTAGAATTTAGGAAACAAAGAAAAAGTGCACATACACACACATACACACAAACACAAAGAGATAAAAGAGCATAATGAAATATGACAAGTCCTTTCCTATGCAAAGTAAGCAGAAGAATTACTGAAATGCTTAGTTTACAATTAATGCTGAAAAAAAAAACCCACCTCTCCAGTGATGCCAATTGTCACAACACTAATAAAGCACATTCTAAGAAGATATGGTAATTTAAAAAGTGACACATAATCACCTATGTTTTCTCCTTGGTTCTTTTCTCTCCCTGTTCAGCTGTGCTGCTTTCCTTGCACGCAAGTCAGTTCTGCAGCCAATATAAAAATTGCTGCAACTTTCCATGTAAGATTAAATCCTTAAAGGATTAAAGTTACCCATTCATATTATCTACACCTATCACTTATCGCTCCTGTGCTGTTCAGGGGAGAGCCGAAGGGAGCAGCTAGATTTAAACAATGGTAACGTGTACATTTTTACATAGATAAATAAGGGCTTGTTTTGCCAAATTCTTGACACTTTTGAACTCCAGGAAATGCCGCACATTAATCTACTTATGTGTGACTTTCTCCATGCAATTATTTATGTTAGCCTATTCCCTCCTTGTTCTTGCTTCTTGCCACTAACTTAAGAATTTTTTTAAAAGATACTTTTCTTATGCCAAAGAGGAAAAAAGTCTGTATTTGATAGACACTGAACACTTTTCTTGGAAAGATTAATAATATAAACATGCAAATATGTTAAGGGTAACATGAATATTTTGGAATGAAAGTATAATTCCATTTTATTTACATTATTTCTGCTTCCCCTGAAAAATCTTATTTCCCCTAATAACCACAAAACCTATCAGCACAAAACTATAGTAAATAGAGTGTAGTTAACATAACTCATCTAACAATTATGCACATTTTCTCACATAAAACATCATTCTGGGGTCTGTGGGTATGATGATAAATGGGTAAAAAAATCTCCCTAGATGGCCATTGATCATAAGTGCTCTTCTGAGTTTATCAAATGCAGTGATTAAACTTTCAGAGGCTTACCAATGCCCTAGAAGATAAGACACTTTGATAGTACCATACAGCCAATGCATAGCATTTTTTCACTCTTCCACTGCTCCTTGTCAGTTTCCCTCTCCCTTCCAATTTAGCTGCAACAGACCTGCAAATGAAAATATTGTGCACGAAAGGGAGTGTTTTTCCCCCTGCTGCCATGATATACATATCATATTACAAGGACAAAATGACTTATCTCTACAACATTTCCCATTGCCATTGTTCTGGTTGACCTTTATAAATCTATTGTGGATATCATGATGTAATCCAAAACTTAACTGTTGTCAAGCACATGGTAGGTGCTCAATAAATATCCACTGGCTAGGTTTTTAGTTTGTTTCCCTGCTTGTCTTTCTGTCTCATTCTCGACATAAGAGAGTCCTCTTTTAAAAATATAAATCAGATGTCACTCCCCAGTTTACAATTCTCTAATGAATTTCCCAATTATTTTGGAATCAATCTAAACTCCTATTATGGCTTAATAAAGCCTTTTGTGATCTTGCTGCTACATCCTGTCCAAAACCTTTCTGAGCTACTCTTTCACTCCCAGGACTCTAGTCACACTAGGCCTCATTCACCAAAGCCTTCCTCACCTCCAGAAATTTACTCTTTTCTCCCTTTGCCTGAAATTTGCTTCCGTTGGCTCTTGGCAAGGATGGCTCCCCCTTCCACCCTCTGGGACATAAATGAAATTCCATCTGCTCAAGGAACAATTTCCTGACTCTCCCATCTAACTGGGTCTTACTACTCTCATTTACATCACTCTGTTATTTTCTCCATGTAATGATCTCTGTGTGTGTGTGTGAGTGATAGTAGTGATTTTTTTATATGCCCTCAAGTATTGCCATCTATTCATTTCTGCTAACTTAGTTTACCCTGAAATAATCTAGCAATCTTTCCTGTTCACAAACAGTCATCATCAGCACTATCTCCATTTAATTTGCAAATCTGCTATCTGGAAAAGTTGAATTCAGGCCAGGTGTTTCTCTAATGGACGTATCTCCAATGCCTTGAGAAACTTCTGGAATCAAGTAAAACTTTAAAAAGATAGTTACTTAATGAATGAATGAATTCATTATGACAAAAGTTATTAAGTAAAAACAATTTCTACAGTTATGAAAGAATTAAACAACACATTCAGAAAATCTATTATTTTATTTCTTGTCTCACTCTTGGTCACATCTATTAAATTCTTCTTATAATCTGGTCTTATTTCTTCAGACACAATATGGAATCCATCTTTATATCTTTAATCAATTAGATTCCCTGACTCTCAGTACTCTGGCCCCATATTTATTACCTGTTTTTACACTTGAAAAGCTAAATTTTAAAACCTTTTAAAGGCAGACTTATCATTAAAAATTAATACTGTCATCTTTAAATTCAAATTATCAGAGTAAATAAAATGATTTCTCAAGATCTTTTTCTTACATTTTTAACATTATTTCTGTGGTTCCACAGTAGTACCTTTCCATCAAATGTCTGTACCTCTTTGGGGCCACAATCTCATTTCTTATGCTGTTAAATATTAAGCCCAGGGATCCCCAAATACAGTAAGCAATACCTAAAATATCACCTATCTCTGAAACCTGATCCGATGGGGAAAAATCCATAACATAAAGAAAACAGGAATATTTTTGTATATATATTTTGCTGTAGATTAAGCCTTGACTTACCTTGAGGCCTTGGGGCCAGGCAGACAGACAAGGATTCTCCTTCGGAGCCTACATTTAAGTGGGTACTATGAACAATAACCAGAACAGCAGTAACGATACACACGGGCATGTTCACGCATGCGCACACACACACACACACACACACGCGCGCGCGCGCACACACACACACAGATCATTACATGGAGAAAATCTTATAAGCCATGAACTGAATGTTTGTGTCTCCCTCAAATTAATATGTTGAAGCCTTAATATGATGCTCTTGGGAGGAGGGGTCTTTGGGAGATAATCAGGTCATGCCAATGAAGATTCCATAACGGGATTAGTGTCCTTCTAAGAAAAGGAAGAGAGCTAGCCCTTTCTCTCTCTAGTATGAGGATACAAAGAGAAGTTGGCTATTCATAAAGCAGGAAGGGGGCTTTCACCAAAACCCCAAGCACGCTGTTGCCCAGATCATCAGGGTTCCAGCCTCCAGAACTATGAGAACTAAGTAAGAGAAATGTTTGTCATAGAAGCACAAACTAAGAACTAAGACTGCATAGCATAAAAGGTACATATATATATATATATACACACATGTATGTATATATATATGTGTGCATGTGTATACATATATATTATACACACATATATGTGTATATATATATATATAATTCTACTCTTATATTAAACTTTAGGTAAAAAAAAGTTTAGGATCCATTTAGTATTTACACAAAATAGGGCTGAAATGAAGGAGGTTGATATTGAATCAGATAAAAAACTGTGTTGCGCATATATTATTTAGCTTAGTTTACATTACGATATGATATACTATAAGAACTAAATACCCTTTTCTCATTCACCAATAAAAATATATTATTATTTTAGTGATTGCAATTTCACATTATATGAGGGTTTCTGTCTAGGGAAAAATGTAGACAACATTCAGAAATGCCTGTGTTCTAGGCATGTGGTATGGACTTTATGATACTGACTAAAGGAACAGACTCATAGCCCTACTATTTAACTCATTCATGTGCAAACATTCATAGGTACTCAGATCCATAGAATTCTAATACTTAACATATAACTGAATCCTTTCATGAAAACAATAATTCACAGTATTCAATAAATGAATCATTTCACAAAATATGAATTCAACTCTCTCTTTTGTAATTATGTGATTTTTTAAAAGATTTATTTATTTATTTGACACAGAGAGAGAGAGTACGCATAAGCAGGGGGAGCAACAGTGGCAGAGGGAGAATCAGGCTCTTTGCTGAGCAGGGACCCCAACCCAGGACTCGATCCTGGGACACTGGCATCATGACTTGAGCCAAAGGCAGACATCCAATTGACTGAGTCACCCAGATGCCCCCAGAAGAGCTCATTTTCTATGCCAACTTTCTATACCTACTTTATGGTAGTAGTGAATAGAATTTGTAAGAGTTTTTTAGATTAACTCAAGTATGCAGTGATTGACAAGTGTGATGCCTGCCACAGGATGATGGAATGGAAGCACAGAACTGGTTCATCAAATCTATTAATGCATTTACTGGCCATTGTATTTCATCCAACAAATCAATCAATCTATCTATCTATCATCTATCTATATTTCAATCCTAGTGCAGTTAACATAGAGGGTCATATTAGTTTCAGGTGTACAGTGTAGTAATACAACAATTCCAAGAACCACCCAGTACTCCTCTCAATGAATGTACTTCTTAATCCACATCACCTGTTTAAGCCATCCCCTCACCCACCCTCCCTCTGGTAACCACTTGTTTGTTCTCTACAGTTAATAGTCTGTCCGGAGTGCCTGGGTGGCTCAGTCGGTTAAGCATCTGCCTTCTGCTCAGTTCATGATCCCAGGGTCCTTGCATAGAGCCCTGCATAGGCTCTCTGCTCCGTGGCAAGTCTGCTTCTCCCTCTCCCTCTGTGATCTCTTGTGTGCTCTTTCTCTCTCAAATAAATAAATAAATAAATAAATCTTTTTAAAAAGAGTCTTTTGGGGGGGGACTCTCTCTCTTTTTTCCCCTTTGTGAATTTGTTTCTTAAATTCCACATATGAGTGAAATCATATGGTAAATGTCTTTCTTTGGCTTATTTCGATTCTGGTTTCATCCAATGTTGTTGTGCATAAGGGCAAGATTTCATTCTTTTTATGGATGATTAATATTCACATGTTCTTTATCCATTCTTTTATTGATGGACACTTGGGCTGCCTCCATAGTTTGGCTATTATAAATATTGCTGCCATAAACATAAGAATGTATGCATCCCTTCAAAGTTACTATTTTCATATTCTTTGGGTAAATACCCAGTAGTGTAATTACTGGATCATAATGTAATTCTATTTTCTAGTTTTTCGAGAAACCTAATACTGTCTCCCACAGCGGCTGCACCAGTTTGCATTCCCACCAACACAGCATGAGGGCTCCTTTTTCTCCAAATCTTCACCAATACTTGTTCTTTCTTGCATTTTTTATTTTTGCCATTCTGGCAGGTACGAGGTGATATGTCATTGTGGTTTTGATTTGTATTTCCCTGATGATGAATGATGGTAAACATCTTGTCATGTGTCTGTTGGTCAATCTGTATGTCTTCTTTGGAGAAATGTCTGTTCATGTCTTCTGCTTATTTTTAATTGGTTTATTTTGGGGAGTGTTGAGTTGTGTCACTTCTTTATATATTTTGGATACTAACCCTTTATCAGATATGTCATTTGCAAGTATCTTCCTCCATTCAGCAGGTTTTCTCTCAGTTAGGTTGGTTGTTTCCTTTGCTGTGCAGAAGATTTTTGTTTTGATATAGTCCCAGTAGTTTATTTTTGCTTTTGATTCTCTTACCTCAGGAGCCAGATTTAGATAGATGTTGCTACAGCAATGTCAGAGAAATGACTGCCTGTGCTGTCTTCTAAAATTTTTATGGTTTCAGGTCTCACACTGGGGCCCTTAATCCATTTTGAATTCACTTTTGTGTGTGGTGTAAGAAAGTGGTCCAGTTTCCTTTGCATGTAGCTGTCCAGTTTCCCAACACCATTTATCGAAGAGACTGGCTTTTTCCCATTGCATATTCTTGCCTCCTTGGTTGAAGATTAATTCACCATGTAATCATGGCTTTATTTCCAGGCTTTCTATTTCACTCTATTGAACTGTGTGTCTATTTTGGGCTCAGTACCATTTATTGTGATTACTACAGCTTTGTAACATAACTTGAAGTCTGGAACTGTGATACCTCCAGTTTTGTTTTTCTTTTTCAAGATTGCTTTGGCTGTTTGGGTTTCTGTGGTTCCATACAAATTTAAGGTTTGTTTTTAATGCTCTTGGTATTTTGATAGGGATTGCATTTAATCTCTAGATTGCCTTGGGGAGTATAAAAATTTTAACAATATTTGTTCTTCCAATCCATTAGCATGGGATGTCTTTCCACTTTGTTGTATCTTCTTCAATTTCTTTCATTAATGTTTTATAGTTTTCAGAGTATAAACCTTTCACCTCTTTAAGTTTATTCCTAGGTATTTAATTATTTTTGTGCAATTATAAATGGAGTTTTTTTCTTAATTTCTCTTTTTGCTGCCTCAATTTTCCAGCAAATATTTATTAAGCAGTTACTATAAGCCTACCATGGTTCTTTGTTTGAATATGTGATTGGAAGCACAGCAAAGCTCTTTCCTTTATAAAGCTAATACATTATGTTAGGGAAGATAGGTATTAAACAAATGAACAAATAACGTTCTCACAAGATACATGTCATAAAACAAAAATATGAGTAAGGTGTGGGAGGAACTAGGGATACATTGAAGGGAAGAGCCAAAGCTGCTTTGAGCAGTGGTGTTTGAATAGGAGTGGGAGGCTAATGAGGATCTGCAAGAAGAGCAATCTAGAGCAAAGATCACGAGGCAGGAAAAACCTGCTTTTCTCAAGAGATGTGCCGCAGAACATTGGTGTGCTTAGAGTCAAGCGAAAAGTGAGGAGAGAAGAAATTATGTCAGGGGAATAGACACCAGCCAACTTAGGAAGGACCTGTGAAGAGCTTGGGTTTTTATCCAGAGGATGAAGTTAAATTGTTGAGAGTTTTACAAAGAGAAATATCAGAGACGGATGTGTTTTCAAAAAGATTATTGCCTCCTAACTCCTAGTTATACCATCTATTCCTAACATACTGCCGGGGCTAGTATAATCTCATTAACAAAACCAGCAATAGCCCTCAGAGAGGGTGAGGGGACAAATGAATCTAATTTGGGATTCCCTAAACTACTAGAGAAATGAATGGAGGATTGTAGAAAAAAGATAATATATTATCACCTTCTCCCTTCCTCCACTTTCCTCCCCAGGGTTATCTGCTGGCCAAATTCAAGGAGAAACTTGAGGACAATGTAAGTCAATTAACGTAATCCATGGAAGTCATCCATCTTACCTAGATATGTGGGTGATAGGATAAATAGCAGACCTGGATGAACAAATGAAAGATATTTACAACTCAGAGTAAGGTGATAGACTTTGCTTTAGCAGCTGTAATCATTCAGGACTGAGAACAAATATCACAAACACTCCAAAATAAAAAAAATCAACTGTTTCTGCAGGAGCCATTTTAAATTGCAACAGTAATGTTGTGAATCCTTTCCTATGCATTTCATCAAACATTTTATTATGAGTTACTTCAAGTGTACAAATAATTATTAAAAATGATGCATGTGCATCTTAAAACAATATCCTGGAGAGGAATAATTAATGAAATGTATACTCTGAAGAGGGATAGCCTAGTTTAATAAAAACAATTCATAGAATTTTCAGTTGTCATTCTGTCCAGTAATGAACTGAGAATCCCCCAAAATAGAAAAATTATCATGGAAGGTGACATCATAAAAGGCAAACAATTTTCAAATAATCTTGTTCCAAGCAAGGTAATCCAAATAGCACTAAAAGCTGTAAAATTTTAAAATTCCATTCCTATCTTTTTACTAGCTGGAAAAATTAGTTTATACATTCTCTTCATTAACTTTCCTGTTCCTGTTTTTGGATGCAGTATTTTTTAAACCCTTTGCTTGATAACCAAGCTCTTTCTTACAAAAAATACATAATAAGAGTCTGACATCTTCAGTCAGATGGAGCATATGTTAATTTTACCTCTTAGATTTTGATGTCATCAATGAAAGCCAAACACTGTAGTAGCTAAAAGTGAAATGTTACAAATATACCAACAAGTGGAATGGTGAAATATGAAAATAATTTATTTTTGTACTAAGTTTACTTAACAGAAGAAGAGTATGTATGGATCTACTAGAGAAAAAAAGTTCTATTTTCTCCAGTCTTTCTGAATCTTTCATACTCTTTGGGTCAGAAATGCATAATGTATATTGGATTAACATTACAATTGGGTCAATATAAAAATGATCTAGAGCGTGATTCTACAACCTAAGGATACATGTTTTAAATCTGGTAGATCTAGAATGCTTCCTGGCACAAATTTAGAGGTTTAGTAAATGGTTGTTGAAGCCATGAATAATATCAAAGGATCAGAACAACTTTTTTTTTTTTAAAGATTTTATTTATTTATTTTTCAGAGAGAGAGAGAGAGAGCGAGAGCGAGCACGCACAGGCAGCCAGAGGCAGAGGGAGAAGCAGGCTCCCTGCTGAGCAAGGAGCCCGATGTGGGACTCGATCCCAGGATGCTGGGATCATGACCTGAGCTGAAGGCAGCTGCTTAACCAACTGAGCCACCCAGGCGTCCCCAGAACAACTTTTTAAGGCAAAATGAAGTTATAATTTTTCTAGAAATAGACTGAAGTTTTAGTCAAAACAAATATCCTCATAGGGTAAAGAAATTTTTTATGATATAGTTTTAGTTCCTTTGTTTTATATAATATCAATTGCACACTTTTTGAAACTGAAATTATAATCACAATAATGTGAAAAGTAGGTTTTTATACTAAGGAGTTGTTTTAAAAGGAAAAGACAGGAACAGAGTTACACAAAGTAACTTATGAAATCCAACTTAATGTACAGAATGAGGGTGAAGAACATGTCCTGTGAGGTTTATCAGCAGTATTTAAACCACAGCAAGAACATAGCCACCAAGGTCTCTGCTGTCCCCAGGCCTGAGGACATCAGTGATGCAAGGATGGACGGGGCCAACATCTCACAATTTCTCTTTGCGTCAAATAGATCTAAGTTCTTAGAGGACCAGCTCATCTGACTGTGGTTTCTTATGGGTTCTGACAAAGCAAAAATTGCACTGAACAAAGGTAAGCAGGAAAAGAAGTCTATTGCAATCCTGAAGAGAGGCTAAAATTCAGTTTGAGCTCTACCCTCCAAAAGGGTAGAATATTTTTAAAAGTCAGGGTGATGGGTATAGATCTTAGGCCACTTGTGTTCGCTAATTGACTTTAATCCTCGCCCGAAAACAAAAGTATATTTTCTCTTGTCTTCATAACTGGAGGTAGTTTAACACCTTGAAGTAAGGGGCTCACTAAAGTTAGGCACCTACTCTCCCAACTGAAACTGGGAGATGGTCTCTGTCACTCTTGATGCTTACAGGTCAAAGAGATGACAGTCTTAGGTTGCAAAGCTGGTCTCTTGCTAGTTTTGCAAGATTTACATCTCAAAGGTACACAGAAAGAATTTACAGTAACAAGTTTTTTAAAGTAAATGCTCCAGGAGAAAGGAGCCAGGGCTAGAGCTAGGAAGAACGCTGTCTAAAGATCAGTCAAACTCAACCATTCTCTCTACACCATACACAAAGATAAACTCAAAAGGATGAAAGACCTCAACATGAGACAGGAATCCATCAGAATCCTAGAGGAGAACAAAGGCAGTAACCTCTTTGACATCAGCCACAGCAACTTCTTTCAAGACACGTCTCCAAAGGCAAAGGGAACAAAAGTGAAAATGAACTTTTGGGACTTCATCAAGATCAAAAGCTTCTGCACAGCAAAGGAAACAGTCAACAAAACAAAGAGGCAACCCACAGAATGGGAGAAGATATTCGCAAATGACACTACAGACAAAGGGCTGATATTCAAGATCTATAAAGAACTCCTCAAACTCAACACCCCAAAAACAGATAATCACGTCAAAAAATGGGCAGAAGACATGAACAGACACTTATTCAAAGAAGACATACAAATGGCTATCAGACACATGAAAAAATGTTCATCATCATTAGCCATCAGGGAAATTCAAATCAAAACCACATTGAGATACCACCTTCCATCATTTAGAATAGCAAAGATTAACAAGACAGGAAACAACAAGTGTTGGAAAGGATGTGGAGAAAGGGGAACCCTCTTACACTGTTGGTGGGAATGCATGTTGGTACAGCCACTTTGGAAAACAGTGTGGAGATTCCTCAAAAAATTAAAAATAGAGCTACCCTATGACCCTGCAATTGCACTACTGTGTATTTACCCCAAAGATACAGATGCAGTGAAAAGAAAGGCCATATGTACCCCAATGTTCATAGCAGCAAAGTCCACATGCACCAAACTGTGGAAAAATGCCCTTCAACAGACGAATGGATAAAGAACATGTGTTCCATGTATACAATGGAATATTACTCAGCCACTAGAAAGAATGAATATCCAACTTTTGTATCAACATGAGTAGGACTAGAGGAGATTAAGCTGAGTGAAATAAGTCAAGCAGAGAGAGTCAATTATCATATGGTTTCACTTACTTGTGGAACATAAAGAATAACATGGAGGACATTAGGAGAAGGAAAGAAAAAGTGAATTGGGGGAAATTGGAGGGGGAGATGAACTATGAGAGACTATGGACTCTGAGAAACAAACTGAGGGTTTTGGGAGGGGTGGGGGGATGGATGACCCTGGTCGTGGGTATTAAGGAGGGTAAGTATTGCATGGAGCACTGGGTGTGGTACATAAACAATGAATCTTGGAACATCAAGATTAAATAAAATTAAATTAAAATCTAAAATAAAATTAAAATAAAAATAAAAATTAAATTAAATTAAATTAAATTTTAATTTAATAAATAAAATAAAATAAATAAATAAAATAAATAATATATTTTTATTACTTATTTTTTATTATTTATTTTTATTATTTATTATTATTTATTTATTATTTATTTATTATTTATTATTTATTTTATAAATTTATAAATTTATAAAATAAATTTATAAATTTATAAAATAAATACAATACAATTAAATTAAATTTAAAAAACTAGATATATAAGATCAAATTAAACCCAAGCAAACAAAATAAGAGAAAAATAAAGTTAATATCAGAAATAATTAAAAAAGTGAAGGTCAGTTAGGCTGAGGGGAAGCTTAAGATTCTCTTGGTAAGTCCATAAGACATAACCTGGCTAATGACAATGTCCTCTTTATAGGAGAATTACTCATCTGAATCACTTCAGTTCTGAGTTTGGGTAGAAAACAAAATTCAACTGCTCATGATCATTATGTACATATGTGATAAATTGCCACTTATAAACTCAGTCTCCGTTCATTTCTCCTTTTCTATACTAAGTCTACCTCTGCCTTTCACATCACTATTGAATTACTCAGTTATTCACTTATTATAAGCAAATAAAATGTAAATTGGGGGGGCCTGGGTGGCCCAATCACTTAAGTTTCTGACTCTTGATCTCAGCTCAGGTTTTGACCCCAGGGGGGGTTTGTGAATTCAAGCCCCACGTTGGGTCTATGCTGGGTATGGAGGCTACTTAAAAAATAAAAATTTTAAAAATGTAAATTGGCTACAAAATGAAATTGTAAATCGTTCCATAGATGGAGGCCTTTCTAACATTAATGAGAGATACAGAACAGTTCAATCTCACACACACACACACACACACACACACGCGTACGTGCACACACACACACACACACACACACACAATGGTTAGATTAATTCTAACAAGAAATCAATAAGAATGATGACATAATAAGAATTTCAAAATTAAATTGTATGAATATCAAATAATCAAAAAAGTTAATTGGAACAACTGCTAGTGCTCTTAATTTTTTTTGTAAAAATGGTTTTCATTGTGAAATGCTGCAAAAGCAGAATGAGACATTATGCTATCAATTTTATTGCAAGAATCATGTCAAAACTTGGGAGATAATTTGAAAAATTAGTGTATAGCTAAGATTACAAACAAAATTCTGTTATAATTTGTTTTACTTTTCCAGACTAAGTCCTAATGGACCCTCTTCATTTAATGATGCTACATTGTGAATTCACTTTAATGGACTTTTCCCCCAGACATGTTACCTTCAGTATCATATATACACATTTCTAATTCCTGGCCTCAGATTCCTGGCCTCAAAGTTGGTATCTCCATCTTGCATTGTCATTTCTCTCCCAAGTGAAAAGTGGTTCTTATTTTGGTGCATTTAATTGATACTTTACCAAGAAATCTACTTCTTTCTGGCTTAGTTCTCCTGAAATATTATAATTCTTTAAAAAAAAGAGAAACCCCTGACTTAATACCATCAGCTATGTCCAAAATATACATATTTGAAACTAATATTTTTAAAGTGATGACAAAAGAAAAGATTCTACTTGTGTGGCCTTTTAGAAATAGGAACTTGGAGAGAAATTATTAATACACCAACATTTGAAAAAGAACGTGACCTATACCCTCTGAGATCACTTCCTCTTCCAATTATAATCGTGGTACCTTGGGCTTCTGCCTTCACCCTTGCATATGCTGTCATGCAGAAGTTAGGGAACTTCTTGTAGTTCCCCACACAAGGTATATGTGCTGTTGTCTGAGCTTCCAATTCTTCACATACACCCCATTCCCTAATCCCTTGATCATAATTCAGATCCTCTGGGACCTCACCTCCAAACCAAAAGGATCACTGTGCAGCCTCTGAATTACATATATCTTTAAGGTCTCACATTTAACCTTTAAGGTTCACAAAGTACCCAATACACAGAAGGTAACTAATTAGTATACTCGTTCAACAAATGTCTATAAGGGCAACAGAGAAACATGGTACATCCTTTGAAATGACTAAAAGAAGAGCCAAATCAAGTTGTTGAAAAGAGATGATTTCAGAAGAAATGAAAATAACAGAATGAATAACACAGATACTATTTTTCCAGAAGCAATTCATTTTAGTGCCTTCTTTCTCTGTGACAAAATCTGTCCCCTGCTTCAAATTATTACTCTGTGTGTGTAGGGAGGAGTGGGCAGGAGTGGGAAAGGTTGTCTCCATTTATAATTAGTTTAGACCATATCCATGCACAGCATGGGTAAACAGTCACATAGGAAAGTCATGGTCTAAATATACCTGCTGCACTGAAAAGATGTCAAGAATTCTCCACTGCTTGGAGCTTAAATCAACAGTTACTTAAATGCTTGTTAGCTGTGAGCTGCCCAAGGATTAGGAATGAGGGGTCTGGCACAATTTCTCATGGATCAGAATATTGGGACAAAGCAATTAGTATTTATAAGTAAAATGGAAGCATTATGTTGGAGTAGCTATGAATAATATTCCCATTTGAAAGAAAGATAACTCAAACATTGGTTAAAATGTGTTTTTCCTCTGACAATACTCTGCAGGTAAACAGAGACACTGAGTCATGTGTCTTTCTATCACATTTGCTTAAATAATAAAGATAATATTCTTAAGACCATCACTTATGTATATGAAAGAACTTCAGTGAGCATTTATCCACACTTCTGCTAAGATAGATGTTAAGCTTCCTAGTATTATCTCGGACTGTACATGCAATATATTTGACAGTTATTTTGATATGTTTGGGATACATTCACACCTTCCAACTAAGCATGCACGATTCAATTTGGAGGCCTTAAATGAGCTCTCAGTATTTCTGAGAGCTAATTAAAGCTTCATTATTAGTACAATAGCCATACCACATTACTAGCTTGATAAGAAACCCAATAACTGACAGTGCCCGTGTAGGGCTTTGAACTGACACTTATAATTAAGTTGCATGGAACCCACTGCCCTCTAGAATCTCTTCTTTAATGAGAACACAAAATGGTAAGCATGAAGTGCAAGGTTGATTTATGTTAAAGTACAGGCAAAGCCCAGATTCTGTCACTCCTTTTCAAAGTTTTAAACTTTTCTTTACAGCAAGAAACATACTTATATTTGAAACACATATTTTTGGTATCAAGCTTTTATTTAAATTCAGGTTATTGAAACACATATCCTTAAAAATCTACTTTTATGGAGGAGATTTTACATATATATATATATATATATTATACACATAATATATATATACACATATATTACCCCTTTTTCTTGTGATATTGGTTTCATACAGATGCATGACAGATCTTCCAATGAAGAATTCAATTTATAAAAAAATGAATCTAATAATTTAACCTGTCCAAAAGGGAAGAGAGATAAGTACTAATATAATTAACTCTCTTTTTTTCTATTGATAAATCCTTAACAGCTACTTTTTAATGTAAGCTAGCATCCCCTCATCAGCCAACATTGCTTCCAGGCAATTTTCACGCAGATATCCTATAGTGTATTATGGGAATGTCAATGAACTTTAATGTTATCTAGAACAAAACATAATTAGGAAGGAAATTCTTTAGGGAACAGCAAATGTGATGTATCAAGTTGCAAAGCAAAGACTTACAGTTCTGTGTTACCTTGTTTAAACATATTTATGCTTATAAAATATATTAGAAGAAAAATATCCTACATTTTTTCCAGTTTCTCCATGCAAACAGATTACTGTTAATGATTTAGGATTTTTAAAATTAAATTATAAATTATATTAATTGTTACAAAATAATGCTGATGTTGCTATCTTACTAAAAAGATACTTTCTTGCAAATATCCTAAGAATAGGAATGTCAAAAGTGAAAGTCATTGTCATGGAAACAGATAAAGCTAGAAAAAAGTTTCCAAATAAGAAAATACTTCTTAGATAATGTTCCTCAACTCTCCTCTCAAAATACAGCAACTTATTTGATTGTACCCAAGATACACTAACTTTTCTTATCTGTAACTATTCATATTAGCCCATCTTTGATGACTGCGCTAAAGTAGCTATTTAAGAAGTGGCATGAATAAACAAAATTAGTCAAGTAAGAATTAAATGCCCTTAGGAGTCTTTATAAATATTTCTAGTATGTTTGGGGCACCTGCGTGGCTCAGTTGGTTAAGTGTCTGACTCTTGATTTCAGCTCAGGTCATGATCTCAGCAGGGTCATGAGATTCAGCACTGCACTAGGCTCTGTGCTGAGTGTGAAGCCTGCTTAAGATGCTCACTCTCCCTCTGCCTCTACTCCAAACCCACCCGCCCTCTGCTCGTGATCTCTCTCTTAAAAAAAAAAAATTATTGTATATATATTTCTAATGTTTTCAATCAATAGGTGCTTAACTCATCGTGTATACATAAAATCACTCCTGAAATGCCTTGTTAAAAGGTATGTCCTAATGGAAAATTTTATAATCCATTTCAAGCCATTTCACATACAAGTCTTTAAAATGAATGAGTCCACCTACTCATATATATTTACCAGCATATGAATAACCTGACAATCTGTGAAAATTATGCTTTTCTTAGCCTCCTCCCCCCCTTCTACTGAATGCATAATACAACTGTGTTGGCATTCTTCTTATCCCAAACATTCAAGTATCTACTCTCAGTCTAGAAGCTCATATTTTATTTAAGTGGTTGAGAAAGGTTATAATTCTTAAGAGCATTAAAATAGCAAAAAATATTAATATGCTTATTTTAAAATGCAATTTTTATTGTATCTGTTATTAATCACAACAGATTAATACAAGTCAAAAATACTGGTTCTTTTTCATACTCCAAGAAAAATGTACCTATAAGTTTAAAATAATGATTTATTGCAGAACATTCAGTGTATGTATGTACCTTTAAGTTAGCCTGAGTGAGGAATGGAGCAGCCTTTGTTATCTACATGGGGATTAAAAAATGATTATAAAATAAGCTTGTTTTAAGATTTGAAAATAAAAATGTATTAATTTTAAAAAGTCAGTGTCCTCCCTAAAACCATTCCCTTAATGCTTAAGAGTTTTCTATATATCTTTCCAGATTTTATATGCATCTAGAGATAAAATAATTTGTTTACAAAATCTTATCATATAATACATATGATATTGCAACTTTCTTTTTTCCCAATTTTGTTTATTTATTTTTACTTTTATTGACATACAGTGTCATATGAGTGTACCTTTCTTTTTGTACTTAAGACTATATCAAGGTTATGTTTCTATTGCAGTATATAAATAATTCTCTCATTTATTATTATCAGCTACATTATTTCCAACCATATGAGTACACTATAATTTATTTCACAAAATTTTATTGATGGACAGTAGTTTCTAACTCTGCTCTATGATAAATAATGCTTTATGACATTTATGAAAACATCATTATGTATATGGATTTCTATAAATTATCTTTACAAAGCTAAATCAGTGTAAAAGGCATAAGTGAACTATCTCATAGTTGCATAGAGAAGCACATTGAAGATTTCAACTTTTGTTACTCCTTCAGCCAAATGCCAAATGCAGGCCCAGTTATATGTAAAGTCATGAAAAGGACTGTCCATCACAAGTAAATGACATAGCACTACATTTTATTTTATTTTATTCATTTGTTTATTTTACACTTTATTTTTGAAATTTATACACATTATTTTGAAATTATTAATTTTATTTTGAACACTTTTTTGAAAAATTTGTGGCAATGATAATACTATTGTTAACTATTTTGATTTGGCACAACTAATTAAATGTCAATCAATAATAAATTAGTATGTGCTTTGTTTTGGGCAGGAATTAAACTAAGAATATTTTCCTTTCTAATCTCTCAAATATTAATTTTTCTGAATTCCATCATGCACTGAAACATGAAAAAAAATTAAATGGAAAATACTATTTAATTTAAAAGACACATACGGAACTACCTAACATTTACGATTTGAAATCTTCATTTCCAGTGGAAAATTTTACTTTCATCTCAGACTTTCCTTAAATATGTACATGTATTTAGATACATTAGACTGAAGCCACACCAATTTTTTGTCATTAAGAAAGTAAAACAGGTAGATGGGACACTATCAGGGGAAAACACAAAAATCCTATGAAAAGTAGCACTAAATTCAGTAGGTAAAAAGATTTTGTTATTAGGACAGCACCTCAGAGTGATAACAGAAATTGGTGAATTTTCTCAGAATGATATATTTGATAAGAAATACAAGGAGAATAATGTGTTATTTTGAGTCCTCTGAGAAACCAACATCGAGACACTATTAATTATGCAAGAGGTCATTGTTCATCTGGATACAAGATTTTGGCTAGATTCATGTATTGTGAGTATGTTTTCTCAGTCTGTGGGTTGTACTTTCATTTCGTTAATGGTGGCATATGAAGAATAGTCATTTTCAGTATTTACGCATTCTTATCTCTCAATTTTTCTTTTGTTGCTACTACTTTTTGCGTTCTAAAACATTGTTGACTCTTCCAAGATTGCAAATATTGTCTCCTATGTATTCTTCTAGAAGTTTAAAAACAGTAGCTCCGGGGCTCCTGAATGGCTCAGTCGGTTAACCATCTACCTTCGGCTCATGTCATGATCCTAGGGTTCTGGGATCAAGCCCCAAATCAGGCTTCCTGCTCAGCAGGAGTCTGCTTCTCTCTCTCCCTCTCTGAACCTCCCTCCTGTCCATGCTCTCACTCTGTCTTTATCTCAAATGAATAAATAGAAAATCTCCAAATAAAATAACAATAGTAGCTCCTACATTTAGGTGCATGATCCATTTAAAATTAATTTTTGGATAGAGTGTGAGGTAAGGGTTAAAGTGCATTTTCTCCATCTGGATATCATTGTCCCAACACACTTGTTGAAAAGACTATTCTCCTCCCCTTTAAGTTATGTTGGTGGCTTTGTTAAAAATCAGTTATTCAGGGGCGCCTGGGTGGCTCAGTGGGTTAAAGCCTCTGCTTTCAGCTCAGGTCATGATCCCAGGGTCCTGGGATCGAGCCCCACATCGGGCTCTCTGCTCCGCGGAGAGCCTGCTTCCACCTCTCTCTCCCTGCCTGCCTCTCTTGCCTACTTGTAATCTCTGTCTGTCAAACAAATAAATAAAATCTTAAAAAAAATCAGTTATTCATACATGTGTGGTGTTTATAAGTGGACAGTTTTGTACTCTTCACCTATATATTTATCTTTTTAGCTATACCACACTGTCTATATTAATATAGCATTATAGCAATTCTTGAGATTCTTATAAAGCTCTTTTTAAAAAAAAAATAGTTTTGTATATTGTAGGCCTTTTGCGGTTACAGATAAATTTTAAGTCATCTTGTAAATTTATTTTAGGGACTCCAAAAAAGACTGCTAGATATATGACAGAAAATAATATTGTATCTACAGATCAACTTCCAGAGAATGGACAAATTAACAATAGTGTTTCTTCCAATCAATGAACATGATATATTTTGCCAGTTAGCTAGATATACTTTGATTTTGTACAGAGATATGTTGCAATTTTATGTGTATAAAGTGAGCATAATTTTGATAACTGTTAGTATTTTAAGTCTTTGATGTTATTTTGTTTTTTTTTTAAGATTTATTTATTTATTTATTTATTTTATTAATTAATTTATTTATTTGTCAGAGAGAGAGAGAGCGAGAGGGCAAGCACAGGCAGAGTGGCAGGCAGAGGCAGAGGGAGAAGCAGGCTCCCCGCCGAGCAAGGAGCCCGATGTGGCCTGGGATCATGACCTGAGCTGAAGGCAGCCGCTTAACCAACCAAGCCACCCAGTCGTCCCCTTTGATGTTATTTTCAATGTTATTACTTTTATAACTACATTTTCTAAATATTTGACACTAACATGTGGAGTTGATTTTTTTGGTATTAATCTTGCCTACATCCTGTTACCTTGCTAAATTCATTCATTATTTAGACTAATGTTTTCAAAGATTGATTAGAAATTTCCAAATGAATAACATTATCATTTATAAATACAGTCAAATCTTATTCTTCTTTCCCAATCTGTATGCTTCCTTTTATTCTTGTTATTGATTGGCCAGCATCTTCAGCACAACATTGAATAAAAGCGTGACAATATATCCTTGTTTGCAAATCAATGGGAAAACATTCTGTCTTTTACCATTAAGTATTGCATTAGCCATAGGTTTTCATAGATGCTCATTATCATTTTGATATAGTTTTCTTCCCTCACTTTTTTCTTGATTGTCAAATGATCCTTTATGGAGATAATTTCCTTTGCGGTTCTTATCTGGCTGGATACTACACGGCACCTCTATCAATGTCATCTATGATGACATGGGGGGCGGAGCCATCAATGCAGATTGAGCAGTCCTGAGGATCTCTTTAATGGTTCCAGAGATTTCTCTGGCTACAGGTCAGTGCCACATCTTTTGGCAATGTCAACAGTCTCATCAAAAGTGGTAATTCCACTGGGCTTAATACTTTCCTTCTTTCTGTCTCTTGGCCATTCCTTGAGGGCTTTGGTAATCAGGACAAAGGCAGAAGGTACCACTTCAGTCTGCGCTGTCTGTTCTGAATGGTGAGTTTCATTCTAATCCTCAGACCCTTCCACTCACCGGTTGCCTTGGCCATGTCATACCAACCATTTTTAGAGACAGACCCCAACAGCTGATCTTTGAGGCGAGAGCAGATGTGGCACCAAATTTCCCACAGGTGCATCTCAGGCACACAACTTTGATCTCTTTGTGGTTGAACTTAGGTCACATGGTAGAGGTGGCTGGGATTCAGGACAATGGAAGATAGCTGCACTTTCATGTCCTTTGAGCCAAAAGTCAAAAGCTTCCCTTCCATTTCTGTTGAGTTGTTTTATTGTCACTGGATGTTGGATTTAGTTAAAAAAATATATATATATATGAATTCAGCCAATGCAGATCACCACATGTGATCATATGATTATCTCCATTGGTTGATTTTTTTAAAATATTGAATCTATCTTGCTTTCCTAGGATAAATCACACTTAGGCATAATCCATTACTTCTGTATAAGTATTGTTGGATTTAATTTTCTAATTATATTTTGTGTCTATTATAAATATTGATATGTAATTTTCTTTTCTTGTGATTTTTGTCTGGCTTTCCTAAATATTCTAAGACCGTACACTATTAAAGAGGAGTTAAAGACATTGAATGACATTACATATTAAGAAAGACACTCTTTAAAATATAGAACAGTAACTACCAAAAATGTTATTTACATTCTAGAACAAAGAATGGAATAAGAAAACACTATAACTTCAACAACAACCTCAAATAAATAATAAAGAGGGCAGAAAAAAAGGAAGGAAAAAAAAAAGCATTGAAAAGCCCTTGATAAACATAGGTAAGCTTTTGGACATTTTGTTTAAGGTAGGTCTTATTTCTTGAATTAGTGTTCCCATTTTTTAATAGTTAACTAACTCCTTTCTCCTTAATTAGTCTGCAAGGATATATGAGAAAGCATTTTATCTTCAAACTGTCTTTAGAAACCCTAAATTGCTAGCTCAGTATTTGGGAAATTGTATGTGCTCAGGAAAACTTCTTTGTTTCTTCTCAAGGTTAAATACTTGGTTGGTGAATGTCTAGTAACAGGGGAGGAAAGCAAATAACATATTCTCTCATTAGGATTATATGTATTATATATTTTCATCCAAGTCTGATAATTCTTCCCTTAATTAGCCATCAGTGACTTTTATTGAATCACATTCTGTATTTAATTAGTATTTTTGAATTGAAGCTATTCTCATTTTACAAGTTAACTTTAGAAATACCTTGTGGACATTTGACTAATATTTTAATTAAAGCATAGAGTCATATGAAAGACATACTTCTTATCTTGGATAATTGTCACCTACTGACAAATATTAAGGTTTTTAGTAGTATGATAATATAGTGGTAAATAAAGATTGTAGGCAAGTAATTATCTAATACTTTAATGAAACTCTTCCCTCCACTTTATTTTCTTCTGTTATTTATTCCTCTATTTGAGCAAAAGAAATCTCCATTCAATATAGTCGTAAATGCTTTCTGTTGAAAGGTATGCTTAAAGATTTGAATAAGTGAATTTTTTAGCCACTGTTTTTCTTTGAAATCCAGGGTCACTGTTCACTTTATACTTTCACATAATGACTGATCTAAAGAAAGATTTTTCAAGTTATCAAAAAAAATTTTTATGGAAGATACATTAAGCAAGACCCCAACTAGTAAGTTCACTATTTCCGTATTTAAGGCCAACTGAATGAGATCATATACAATCCATACAATAGCAACCAAACGAAAATCTTCACGCTTTAAAGTTTACTCAAGCGCAAGAGTGACTATAACACTGGTTTATTTTTTAGTCTTTTTGAGACAGTGCAGTAACTGGAGGCATGGGAATGACCACGCTAATCCTCAGGGTCTCTATTACAACACTGACCCATGCAGAGCCATGTGGATAGGGCCATGTTTGTGTACAAGACTGCAGTCAAGTACAAGAACATGAGTACATGTATATGTTTCATAGAGTTTTGGATTCCCAGCCAAGTGAAGTTTAACAAATGTTCAGATAAAAAATGAAAATAGCATCTGATTAAGAGTATCTGCTCTATTCTTTGAGGGCTCTCTATAAGGTCTTTGCTAGATAGCCAACTAACATCATGCCTTTCCCCTATGGTACAAATACAAATATGATGCATAAATCTTTGTTCTCATTCATAAGGAAACTCAACGTGTTGCACTGAGTGTTATTATTTTTGGAAAAGATTCCTAGATGTCATGGGGCATTTGAGGTACTATTATTACAAGAAGGAGTGATTCGTTACTGTTTCTTCAAGGGATAACACAGTAGGATACAAAAGTTGCCAAAATACACCATCTTTCCACTTTTGTTTTCATTAGGAAAGGTTGTAATGTCATAACTTCTTTAATGTTACAGACTCTGAACATGATATTTCAGATGTAGCATAAGATTAAATAATCCATTCCATATATCAAATACATACTTCCTTAATTCTCAAAATGTAAAATTAATTAAAATAGAATAAATGGCTTTACTATGAATGAATAATCTAAAGAATTGGCAGGCAGGGGAAGTTCTAGCTCCTAAAGTCTAATCACTACCATAGACTTTGCACCCAATCAATTATTCTACGTTCATTTTCCCCAATATACTAACTGATAAAAAGGGCATGTTAGCCTTTATCCACAAGAGGATGCTTCAAAGGATGAATAATTAAAAGGGTTGGCAAGTTCCTTTTAATTAGAATGGTTACACAATTGCCAACAAATAATAACCCCTTTTTTCAAAATTGAATGCCCAGAGGTTAATTGACTTGCCAAAGTCTCAAGCATTATCCACCTGCATCTATATTCAGATTGCTAAATATATTTATCTTTTAAATATTCATGAAGCATTAAAGTTCCAAAATCCAGTAAATTATGTAAAAGTATTTGTTCTTTGATTGACCAGATATAATTTCATTCTTTAGCCATTTCATATAGGCAAATGAAGCAATGTAGCACAACCCTGATAATCTTGATAAAGAAGAAACACAAGGGCCAAAGAATATTTGAGCTGGAGTTCATGTTTTCCAACAGTCTCACTGAATGTTGATATTCTTCTGATTATAGTTTCAATTTTTTTATTTTTTTAAAGATTGGTTTTATCTTTTTTATTTTTTAAAGATTTCATTTTTTTTTAATTTTTAAAGATTTTATTTATTTTTGTGAGAGAGAAAGAACATGCCAGAACACAAGCTGGGGGGTAAGGTGGGCAGAGGGAGAAGCAGACTCCCCACTGAGCAGGGAGTTCGACCTGGGACTTGATCCCAGGACCCTGGGATCATGACCTAAGCCAAAGGCAGGCGCTTTCCAACTAAGCCATGCAGGCATCCCAAAGATTTTATTTTTAAGTAATCTCTGCACCCAACTTGGGGCTTGAACTTACAATCCTGAGATCAAGAGTTGCATAGTCTACTGACTGAGCCAGACAGGCACCTGATTACAATTTTTAAATTAGGAGATGATTTTCAAATACTTATCTAATGTTTAGAGGTGGACTGAAAATCTCCAGGTGTCAGGAATTTAGGCTTAATTAGAACAATACTAATAACAGTGACTTTAATGCATTAGTATAGTACTTTATTCTTTACTAAAGAATATGTTGAATCTATCAAATAAGGCAATTTCAAAAAATACTGTACACTGGGGCACCTGGGTGGCTCAGTGGCTTAAGTCGCTACCTTCGGCTCCAGTCATGATCTCAGGGTACTGGGATCGAGTCCCGCATCAGGCTCTCTGCTCATCGAGGAGCCTGCTTCCCTCTCTCTCTCTTTCTCTCTGCCTGCCTCTCTGCCTACTTGTGATCTCTCTCTGTCAAATAAATGAATAAAATCTTTAAAAAATACTGTACACTTAAGAAAGCAGCTCTTTATAAGATAATTATTAAATTTTTGAATTTTAGTAGACATTTGAGAAAATGAGAGATTAAGGAAAATGTGAAAATAAAGTGTATGCTCATAGAATGCAAAAATAAGCAAGTTCAGTCCATGAATTTCCCATTAATAAGTGTTGTATCAATGGTCAGTTTGAGAGCTGCTAGTCAATAAGAAGAGATAGAAAAGCAAGCCCATATGCATCATGGTTGTTAAAATTCTTGTCATTTGGAGATTTTTATTGTTTTGGGCTAATTACTATTCGTGTCCCTGGTACATATATTTTAGCAGATGTGACTGACAGTACTATGATGATAATAAGGATTTCTTTGTCTTGTTTCAAGAGATGTTTTTTTCATTTGTTTAAAGAAATACTATAAGTGAACTTAGGTGTTTTATTTAAGTTTAGAAAATATATTTAAAACTAATACAGATGATTAATATATGTTTATATATTTAGTATATGTTTATTATGTACTGGACTACAGAGGCTATTCTAGAACTTTCCTAAAGCCAAACAGTATGTGTACGGTGCCAGGTAAATGGGAGGATCTCTATAAATGCTAACAGCATTATTTCCACTTCATGAACTCTGTTACCCTCAGATTCTTTCCACTGGCTTCTCCTTTTAGTCTACAAACACGTTCAGCTTTTTTCCCTAACTCATAAAAAAGAAAAGAAAGAAGTAAACCAGCCTTCCTAGACTGCAACAGCCTTCCTGACCACCCCTATGTTCTCCCCTAAGTCTCTGTCTCCTGAGGTATTTCTTGTGTTCTCCCCAACCCTCTCTCACACCATCCCCAACTATTTTTTTAATGTATACTTTATAATCAAATCTTCATTCTAATTAGCTGTAATCTCCATGAGGGTAGAGAATATATCTCTTTTATTGCCCATTGTTCATTGTCTCCTCTGAGCCATAGGAGCCATAAGAGTGAATTTGAGAAATATTTGCTAAATAAATGAATTCTTACCACATACTTGTGTTTATGTAATTTCCTCAACCATTATTCTATTTAAAAATCCTGTTTTAAATTTGGGCCTGGTACACCCATCTCTAAAAGGAATCTCAAGTCTCCAGTTAACCACAGGAGCTGACTCTGCTTCTCCAGTGTCACTGGTTTTCCTAGTATTTCTGATGACATTATTAAAATTTTTCTTTTGTTTTATTTGTCTGTTGCATGTTTTCCTAGCAAGTCAATTGAATTTTGATGAATCTCTTTATCATTGGCTATCTCTTTTCTATTTACTCACTGAGTGACCACAACCAATCTTTTCCTCTTCATTGATCATTCATGGTTTATGGCTTCAGTATCTCTACTTTCAGTCCACCTATCTTTCTCCAAAGCTTGAGAACCCAATTTCTACCTGCCTGCCTACAGGTAGAAATTCATCAGGTAGAAAATCATCTCCTAAGCAGGTTTCTGCTTTCAGTTCAGACCTACGGATTCTCATACTTTCTTTCTCGTCCTCTCTATGTGAGAAGCTGAACATTTCTGTTGGTTTCCATCCAACTCTTCCCACTGTTTTTCTTGCCATTCTCCTATCTCAGTCTCTTCATATTATCCCACAAGTTGTTTTATCATTCATTCTGATCTTGATTAATAATTGTTCCTATGTGTTTCCTGTTTCAAAGCTATGAGACACAAAAAGCCTCTCTTCTAAGGATATACCTAGAACATAGCTTAAAGAGACTATACATAAGTATGAGGAAATAATACATGATTACAAACAAGATCTTATTGGAGGAAACAGTGAAAGTAAGCAGGGGCTTCAAATATAAATAATAATTTACATTTCTTTTTATTAAAAATATTTTATTTATTTATTTGACAGACAGAAATCACAAGTAGACAAAGAGGCAGGCAGAGAGAGAGAAAGGAGGAAGAAGGCTCCCCGCTGAGCAGAGAGCCTGATACGGGGCTACATCCCAGGACCCTGGGATCATGACCTGAGCAGAAGGAAGACGCTTTAACCCACTGAGCCACCCAGATGTCCCATCATTTCCATTTCTTAAACTATTCCCATACATTTGTAACTTTTTTTATATTTACCTTTGCAAACACTTGGTTTATAAATATGTACATAGTTCAATTAAAAGTGTATCTTGGCTATTAAAAGTAGAAGTGGTTGGAGGTGACAGGCCTTCAGGATTTAGTATCCATGCCTTGTGGAGGTCAGTATCCATGAAGACAACCATGCTCACAAGTCCATATGGTAACAACTGCTTCAAACTATTGATAAAGGATATTTGTGTCTTAGAAGAGCTTTGAGGAGTTGAAGGGGAAAAAACTTTTCTCAATTTCCCATTCTAAGTGTTAGGTAGTAGTTGGTAGTGGTTGCCTGGAGATATGTGCTGAAATAGCTTTTGAGGCTACCTCCAGGCTCGGTGGGAAAGATTGCAGTAATCAAACAATAATATCTACATAGGCACTGGGAGTGTGAAGAATGGTTCAGTGTGGTACAGCACTTTATTTGTTCAAACTAAGCTTTTTCAGGTTTCCATGTGCTACCTTATCCTACCTTATCCTGATACTAAATGCTCACTGTCATCATACCAATTATAATTTTATAGTTGTGGCTTTGTTTCCACTTGTTCTTAATTACCCATGTTCTTGATTTTTACTTGTCCTTTTAAAATTTTCTCTATGTTACATATTTTTACAGAGGGAGCACATACCAAATATTGCCATGTATTCCATCATTTCATCAAATTAATCTCTGGTTAATTCAATTACGATCCAACTACAGAATCACATTCATTCATTCCCATTCTTCCTCTCCCTCCCCCAATGATATTATTCATTCTGATATTCCAAACCCCTTTGTTTTCTTGGTATTAGTGCCTTATTTTTGTCAATATTCTCTGTGGACAGGAAAATTATTTCTGGGTTCATCCACTAAAAACTAAATCTCAGCAACATGAAAATGTCTGAATTACATTTTGATCAGTTTAATTACTTTTACTTCTTATTTGCAAGTTTATTTGTACTTTCAAAGAGCTAAAGAAAATTTCTAAGAATATTATTTACCTCTTTTTAAACTTTAACATTAAACTTTTAAGAATTTCAAGAAGAGGGATATTTATTTGTGTAATATAGTTAATAAATTGTAGAGGGATATATACAGGGGTGATAGAAAGATAAAGTTAAATTATATAAATATGTCAGTAGGTAGAGCAAAATTGATAAAAATAGGCAATTTCATAGAGTACAACTGAATAAAACACTAAAGAAATGGTATGTATAGAATTCAGGATTGTGGTTACCACTGGGATGGGAAACATGACTTGGAAACTCTTCAGGTATATTCTATGCTTTTTTCTTAACCTTGTAATGGGTATTTGTGTTTTCATCATATTACTACTTAAGAACTATATATACGGGCACCTGGGTGGCTCAGTGGGTTAAGCCGCTGCCTTCAGCTCAGGTCATGGTCTCAGGGTCCTGGGATTGAGGCCCACATCGGGCTCTCTGCTCAGCAGGGAGCCTGCTTCCCCCTATCTCTCTGCCTGCCTCTCTGCCTACTTGTGATCTCTTTCTCTGTCAAATAAATAAATAAAATCTTTAAAAAAAAAGAACTATACATACATTTTATATGCCCCTTCATCTATGATGTTTTAATAAGTATAATTGAGGTAAGGTCTTTCATTTTCCAAAGTACAAGTATATTCTCCTTTGTTCTTTTAATATTTATGTCATATTTCTCAGACTTTGGAGTGTATCAGAAACTTATGGAGTAGTGATTTATAAACTCATCCTTTGGCTATCTCCCCAGTGATTCAAAATAAGTTCTCAAAGTCAACAGATGAATGGGTAAAGAAGATATAGTATATATGTATACATTGGAATATTACTCAGCCTTAAAAAGAACGAGATTTTGCCTTTGGCAATGACATTGCTGGAGCTAGAGAGTTTTATGCTAAGTAAAATAAATCAGAGAAAGAAAAATACCATATTATTTCACTTATATGTTGAAGTTAAAAAACAAAACAAATGAACATATGAGGGGAAAAGAAGAGAGGCAAATCAAGAAATAGACTATTACCTATAGGGAACAAACTGATGATTACTGGAGGGTAGGTGGGGGAATGGGTTAAGTAAGTGATGGGTATTAAGGAGGGCACTTGTGATGAGCACCAGCTGTTGTATGTAAGTGATGAATCACTAAATTCTACACCTAAAACTAATATTACACCATATGTCAACTAACTGGAATTGAAATACAAATTTGGGGAAAAAAAGAAAAAAAGAAAACTTGTCTTTAATATTCTCAAACAAGAAAGGGAGGTATCTTTTGTTACAAGGTTGTAAGAGGAAGGGAAAATACAAGGATGAGAGAACAGGGACTCCTTCAGTTCTCCATGAAGTGGAGGTGGCTTCATTCCAAAACTGGTGTTGGCTGCAGGTGTCACCGGCAGGTGACAGGTGTCATATGTGATACAGGTGTCATATGTGATGCCCAGAAAACTAACCATCTTTCTCTGGACCATTTGATAATTGACCTTTCCATGGAAACATCCAAAAGATACCCATTTAAGTCTCATCACTGAGAAGAGGATCATAGGTTCCTTCCTAATCTCATTATTAATGGGGGAAATGATTAATATGAAAGCCTTAAAATAATCATCCAGGGTTAATTCTTGTTGGGAAGTCAACTGTCATAACCACTACCAGCACTTAATATGATGCCTGACATATTGTGGGACTCAACAGTATCGAACTGCTATCATAGTTTTTTCATATCTTGCCTAAATTCATAAGTTTTAGAATCCTCTGAACTCACATTTTTGCCACCTGCTTCAACATTTGTATTTGTTTATCTTGTTCACTAATTATTGAGCTGCCAGGGTGATGGATGTTCATCTTTTTTCTGTCATCCTATGTGCTTTGATTCCTTCTCACTTATTTATTGAGAAGAATGTATCTAAGTTTTTACTTCTCTCTTTAGTTACCTCTCCTTGCATCATTTCTTACTCATCTCAGGTGAGAGTCCAACAGGGAAACATGGTTGAATAAAACTGATGGAAGGACTGAAGTCAAAGAATTGGCTGCATAGTTAGAGATCTTATGCAAAATTTTAAAATGTGTTACTGGGAAGAAAACGGTGTTTCTCAGGAGACACTGAGTATAAAAAAAGACAGGAGAAAAGAGAAGTTGGTAACATTAGGGAGCATCACTTTTTCTACAAGTATAAAAATGTGTGGCGATCAGAGAGAAGTGTCTTTCTGGATGTGTGTATTAGGGGAGAATGACAGAGATAACCAAGGGAGTGCCATTTATTGCGGGAAGGGGAGGTATTGTATCAGCACCACAATTGAAGGACAGCTCCCAGCCTGTTGCCCTAGTAATTTCTAGTGCAGAATTTCCTCCATTGACATCCATAGAATGAATACCTGCAGAGACTGATCACCCAAAATTATTCTTTATCTTTTAAAATTACCTTTCCTGGGGCACCTGTGTGGCTCGGTGGGTTAAAGCCTCTGCCTTCGGCTCAGGTCATGATCCCAGGACCCTGGGATTGAGCCCCTCAAGGGGCTCCCTGCTCAGCAGGGAGCCTGCTTCCTCCTCTCTCTCTGCCTGCCTCTCTGCCTGCTTGTGATCTCTGTCTGTCAAATAAATAAATAAAATCTTTAAAAAAATAAAATTACCTTTCCTGAAGAACTGAAAATTCCTAGTTCAAGAAATATATGAGTTTCTCAAGCCTTGGTACTAGACATTTCTCATCTCTATTACAAAAAACATTAGTTCCAAGATTTTAAATACCATCTACATGTTCATAACTCTTAAATTTATATATCTAGTCCAGACTACACACTAGTTGTGTCCAAGTAGACTAACCAGACCTACATATCTAAGCATAACCAGACCTACATATCTAAGGATACCCCTTTACCAGGGTGTAGCCATCTGACTAACTCTCAAAGTGGAATGTTACTGTGAGGCATGTGTATTACTTCCCGGTCAATGCCTTTAAATAGACTTGTTTTTTCTACTCTGTATGTTCTTCTAAGCAAATAAGGTAGAACCCAAGATAAACCTTGGATGCTACATCTTGATCATATCCAAGGTAACTTTTGAAACATATCTGGCATCTGATAGAACTGACATGAATCTCTGAATGACTCATTGGAATAGAACTACCCATACTTTCTAGGAACACCAAATTGTTCCACTACATGTGATAAAAGAGACATTTTAAATCTTTGAGCAATAATTTGTTTGGTGGCCTAGCTAATACTTGCTAACTAATATATGGTCATAATTGTCTAAAGGTATTATAAGTATCTCAAATTGAGAAAACCCCAACTTTGATTTTTGCCCCTAAATCTACTCCTCTTCCACTCTTTTCCATTGCAGAAAATAATAAAATCATAGTTACATATTATTTTTATTACATTTCTGAAAATAGTCTAGGTGCATTAAATGTATTTATTCATTTTTCCTTACAATAACTCTATGAGAGCACTATTTTTAATCCACATTTTACAGATGAGAAAGCAGAAGTACAATGACATCAAAAAATATAATAAAGGTCATTTAGCAAGTGTCAATGACAGAATCAAATCCACCCATACTGGCCACCTGATGCATGTTCTTCACCATTTCACTCTACTGCCCCTATCTGATTCAAGGACAATTCTTTTAACCAACAAATATATTATTTAAAAAATATCTGGAGGAGTTGGATTCAAGAGAAAATATGCATAGGGGATAATAAGGCTATAAGTAAAATTAACACATAGAAATATTGACCATATGCCAAACAACACTACAGAGGGGAAGAAAAAAAAATATATATATATAACTTTTAGCTACCCAACTGGTCCCTAAATTACTTCGTGGACAAGACAGAGAAAGAAAATGGATTCACATATTACTATAGTTGCCTGAGTGAGAAAACTACTGTTTCAAGTTTTCAGGGTACTAATAGCATAGAGAATATTTTCATTTATTATTATATTATTTTGAACTACATTCTTTATCAGATTCCACAAATAAAATATTTAATAAATTTCAAAATATGCAAAATATGCTAATCCCTATGCACACATTTACATGGAAGTCAAAACTATACTGATAAGCAAATAGCTCTCTGATTATCTGGAATGAAGCAGAGATGAAGCTAAAGTATACGAGGTTATGAATATATGGCACATTTTCCTCTAAATCATTCATAAATATATTTTTAATGCCTAGGGCTTGAAAATGATTTGGAAAGAGAAGTTTGAGATAGGTTTCTCTGACTAAACCATGGCTGTATGCATATTTTGCCATTTACACATATGTATGTGTATACACACACACACACACACACACAGATAAGTTAGAAAGATGGATGGACAGACAGACAATTGCTAGCTTGCTAGCAAGCTAACTAGCTAGATATAGAGAAATATATATATTTTCCATTTAGAGTAAACTGAGAAGATAAAGGTGAAGTCCTCTAAATAAAATCAATATGCTAAACCAGAAATTAGCCTTAAGACATTAACAGTACCTTGACATAAGAATGGCTGGATAATATGGAAAGAGTGGGCTGAAATCATCTTCTATAAATAATTTTGTTTCTATTCCTATAATCACTTAAGAAATATTTACTGTCTACTATGTATCAGGGACTGTTATGGACCCCCAACATGTACCAGTTTAAACACAGAGTCCAATTTACTCAAAGTTAAAATTCTAGGCAGACAAAACAAATAAGTAAAATATTTAAGTAAATTACATGCTATGATAAAAATCCATAAATGTTGTGAAATTTTTCAAAGAGAAGAACAAGGAAGGGTGGTCATGAAAATTTTGAGAGTAAGGGTGTATAGACCCAGTATTAAATAGAGTGGATAGGATAGGCTTTATTGAGAAGATAACATTTGTTCAAGTACCTGAAGAGAGGTGATAGTCAAGGGGATATCTGAAAACGAATATTCTAGATAGAGGAAATATCCAGTGCAAAAAACCTAAAGTTCCAGAATCACTATGCCTGCATCTAAGTGAATAAGGATGAGAATGGTAGTTAAGAGGAATAATGAAGTAATGGGGGGAGGCCTGGGTGGCGCCCTTGATAAAGTGCCTGACTCTTGGTTTTGGCTCAGGTCCTGATCTCAGGGCCATGAGATCAAGCCCCTGTTGGGCTCCACACTCAGCACAGAATCTTGAGATTCTCTCTCCTTCTCCTTCTGACTCTCCCACTCGAGCTCTCTTTCTCAAATAAATAAATAAATCTTAAAAAAAAAAGATAAGTAATAGGGAACAGCCATAAGGATGGATATTGGCTTTTACTCTGAGTAAAACAGTGAACAGTTACAGGGTTCTGAGCAGTAGAGCAGTTACATGATCTGATTTCTATTTTAAAAGGAGAATTATGGCTGTTTTATTGACATTGATGTACATGGGAGTAGGAATAGGAATAGAGAGATCTGTTTAAGTTCTTATAATCATTCAAGAAATAGCTGGTGTTTCAGACCAGAGAGGTAATAAGTAGTTGTATTTTGGATATATTTTCAAAGTTGAGCAACAGGATGATCTAATGAATATGATAATGTGAAATAAAGAGAAGTCAATGATAATTTGTACGAATCACTCAAAGTAGTGGAGTTGAAATTAACTGAGAAGAGAAATACCTGGTGTTTAAAGACATAAAACTGATTGGGATGACCAAGGAGGTGAGTGAATGTAAATGGGAAGAAAAGAAAACTAAAGACTGAGTCTTGGGGTATTTTAATAGTTAAGGAAAAAGTCCAGGTTATTAAAAAAAAAAAAAGTCAAAGTGGAAGACTAAGAAGAAAGAACAAGAAATTCAGTAGGAGGAAACCCAAAAGAATGTGGTGCTCAGACATCAAAGAAAGTATATGATGGAAGAAGAAATGCGCCACTCTGTTAAATTTCGAAGACATGACAAGTTCAGCAACAATGGAAAAGTGACCACTGATGGCATAGTGGGAGTGAAAGAAAACTTGGAATATGCAGGGGTATGAATATATGGGTTGAAGTGGTCCAAGAGAAGATAGAAGAGAACTGAATAGGGCAAGTCAAAACATTTCTTGAGAATTTTGCAACAAAGGAGAACAAAGGAGTAGAACAGTCCTTTGGGGGGAATCAAGATTAGATATTTTAAAGTCTGAAGAAATCACAGCATATTTGTATGCTGAAGAGAAGATCTAGAGAGTAATGTGATAAGATGAGAGGGTGTAGTTTCTAAAGTTAAGTCCCAGAGTTGTTAACATGGACTTGGCTTTAATGCATAAATGGTGGACATGGCCATATATAGAAACATGGATGTTGTCTGGCTCTTTCCTCCTGAAGCTCGCCCACCTTTGGCTGGCTGGCAGAGGAAGAAGTAAAGAGTGCAGATCCTCACAGGAACCAACCTGTGGGCCAGGCTGAAAGTGTTAGACATGACTATTCCCCACATTACATTGGCTGCAAGTAGTCATCTGTGATGCCTAACTTCAAGGAAGGCCAGAAATCAGGCTGTGTGTCAAGGAAGAAAAGGACACTGGCTTGGTGAACAACATCATCCACTCCCACACATTTAGCTTCTTGATTCTAAAATAAATAAATAAATAAATAAATTGTGGTACTTCTTACTGATTAAATAACATAATAAATAAAAGAGAAAAAGGAAGGGCTTTTATAGTACTGTAAACCTAAAGATACATCCAAATTTAATAATGTGAACGTGTAGAAAACCTCCTGATAATCACTTATTTTTAAATAATACACGCTACAATTTCACTTACTTTTACTTAGGTTTAAAGAACTATTTTATCAAGAAGGCTGGGAGGCTCAGTCAATTAAGCGTCTGCCTTTGGCTCAGGTCATGATCCCAGAGTGCTGGGATCGAGTCCCGCATTGGGCTCGTTGCTCAGTGGGAAGACTGCTTCTCCTTCTGCCTGCTGCTCCCCCTGCTTGTGCTCTTTCTCTGTCAAACAAACAAATAAAAATCTAAAAAAAAAAAAAAAGAGTAATTTTACCAATAACATGATTTGAGGAAAGATTTTGGCTCTTGTGTCAAACTCGTTCTTGGTTATTATTTAAAAAGTTCTAAATTATAGCTAAAGTCAATAAGTAATATGAGTGCATTAATATTTAAGTGATCATAAGAATATTAAATGGATCTTATGTTTTGTTTTTTTCTTGTTACCTGACTGGTTTTTCATTATGGGATTCAATTTTAAGTATGCATCTAGTAGGAAACTATGGGCTCAGGTTAGTGTTAGGATTGAAACTGAAGTTGAATTTGGATACAGGGTCAGAGGTGTCAGAGTCACAGGTTAGGTCATGAGTTAATTTTAACAACTTTTAAAAAAATTTTAATTGATCTCTTTCAGTACCTACCGGTGTTAATGTATAATGCTGTACTGCTCTTACTCCGTCAATAAATTTGTTCAAGTTCCATTAATTGGGGAGATAGATCACTCTCTTGGTGCCAATATGCCATTTTAGTGATGCCCTTTTATTTTTTTTTAATTTTTTAAAGATTTTATTTATTTATTTGTCAGAGAGAGAGAGAGAGCGTGAGCACAGGCAGACAGAGTGGCAGGCAGAGGCAGAGGGAGAAACAGGCTCCCTGCCGAGCAAGGAGCCAGATGTGGGACTGGATCCCAGGACGCTGGGATCATGACCTGAGCTGATGGCAGCCGCTTAACCAACTGAGCCACCCAGGCGTCCCTAGTGATGGCCTTTTAAACAAACTTTGACTCTGGCTTGCTTTTCTTTAAGGTGTGACTCACTCTTTGTGGAGGAAATTGAAATACACTTCCTAATCTCTGCTGAAGGAAACCTGAAAAATCTAATGTAATTTTCCACGAGTTGCCTCAAACTTTTACTGTTACGCTCAATCTCGATTGCTTTTAATATCATTTCATTCATAGGATCTGAGTCCACATACTGTGTCAGCATTTTGGGCTTTCTTCCGAGGGCCTGGGAGTTGTCTGATATGTAAATGTAAAATCTCAGAAGCTTTAAAGAGTTCATCCTCAGCGCTGCGGATTCACATTATCCCGTTATCATTTTCTCAGTGTTGGATTCTCCCTGGTGTTCTAAATGTATTGAGGTTGGAGAAAAGGCACTTGTGCTGACATGTACAACGTTACATGAAATAAATAATGTACAACAAATTCTATCTAAAGGAGAGGAATATTAGATAATACGTTTAAATTATCATAATAGAAATGTCAAAAACTGAAATTATGTTATTAATAAATATGACTACCTTTCAGCAGATGCTATCATTAAATAGGAGGTAGTTTACCATTTTAAAAAACAGTTCACCTTAGAAGGAATGAAAGAATCTCAGAGTTGGTAGGGGAACTAGAAAATATTTGGTGCAAGCCCCTTTTATATGAGGTATAAATCTCTCTCACTGAGGCTCATTCTTTCTGATATCTGCACAGAACAAATGAATACAGAGATGAGTAAATCGTATTTGCCCAAAAACCCTCTCCAAGAAACACTAAGTACTCCTCTGTCAAGAGAAGCCCTTCGTTTTCCTCCTCAGACTTGATTTGCTAATGTAGACCTTGGTGGTTTTTCCAGAACCAGATCTAATTGTGATTTATTTCCTTCAGTCCAGGCCCTTAGTGCCTCTTCCTACAGATGTTTTCGAATTATATATTGAATTATTCTGAGCTAATTTCATATCTGTCTTATTTCTTTCCACATCCAAATTTACTCTGACAAGCGTGACTTGTTGGTATCTTTGGGTTCCTTATGCCTGAGGGCACATGCACAATCCATGACTTCCCAGAAACTGCTACCGCCCCCTTCCACTCTACAAATCCTGTTGAACAAATATGCTTCTATAGTGTAAATGTTCAAATAAATATGTTGATTTTATTTTTTGTAGTTTCTCTGAGCACAGGATATAGAAGTAAGCATAAAGGGAGTGGCATTTCATGACCAACACCGTTTCATTAGGACCAATCCCGGGTCATACAGTATGTTGACAGATTGTGTGTGTGTGTGTGTGTGTTTCTTGTACCCTGCCTCCACCTGTCCATGTAGGCACCTACCCTAGTTGGCTGCTCTCTCATTGCCCCTCACGTGGCACCACAGTCACTGCTCCTGCAGTCATTTATTTTTCCTTATTTTGTTATATCAACTCTCAAACTTTCTCAACACACCAGCAGTGAATGGGAAAGAGCCAATTAAACATGCTGGTATAGATTTCAATGACCACTTTAAGAGTGATATGTTTGTGTGTTCTCACAAAGTGTCTAGTTTTGAAAGAAAATCCTGTTAAAACAATGACAAAATTAATGTCTCTAATACTAGATTTTCAGAAAAATTAAAAAAAACCCTCTTTTTTTTAGACATAATTTCAAGCTTACAGAAGAGTGGCAAGAACAGAGTCAGGGACACTGTAAGCCCTTTTCTTTTCTTTTTTTAAGATATATATATTTAGAGAGCATGTGCGCCAGGTGGGGGGTGGTGGCAGAAGTTGAGGAAGAGAGAGAATCTCAAGCTGACTTCCTGATGAGTGCAGAGTCCAATGTAGGGCTCTATCTCATGACCCTGTGATCATGACCTGAGCTGATATCAAGAGTCAGATGCTCAACCTACTGAGCCACCCAGGTGCCCCTGCCTTTTAGTCTATATTTAGAGTCCCCAGTTTTGCTCTGAGCTGTGTGCTTTATCCTTCCTTCTCTCTCTCTCTCTCTCTCCCTACACACACACACACACACACACACACACTTTCTTTTTCTGGACCACTTGAGAATAAGTTACATACCATGTCCATTTACTGCCAAATATTGTAGTGTACATTTTCTCAAAATAAGGACATAAATCAGTCCTTATGTGTACAGTTGTACACTTACCAATTCCAGGAAATTTACACATTGCTACATCTAGTCAACTTCCTTTATCCCAATTTTGTCCACTGATCCAATAATATTCTTAAAGTATTTTTTTTTTCTCTCCAGGATAGGATCTAGATTAGGATCTCATAGTTCATGTTGATGTCATTTTTAACCTAGAGTCATCCTTTAGCCCTCTGTTATCTTTAACCATATTGACATTTTTGAAACTTATCCTACCCTCTCACCCTTTTTTCAGTGAAATGTCCTCATGGAGCGTTTCTCATTTTGCTTTTCTTTTTTTTTGTTTTAAGTAGTTTCCATGCCCAGCATGGAGCCCAACTTGGGACTTGAACTCATGACCCTGTGACCAAACCTGAGCTGAAATCAGGAGTCACTTAAGCAACTGAGACACCCAGATGTCTTACAGTATTTCTCACTTTGAATATGAGGTATGTTTCCTATGATAGGCTCAATCTATTCACACATATTTAGTGGGATACCACCTGTACTATGTTGGGTCTTCAACCCATCACATCTGGAGGTCGACAACATCTATCTGGTTCTCATTGATCATCTTTATTTTGATCATCCACTCAAGATGTTATCTAATTTCTCTTGTATAATTATTTTTTTCTCTACCAACTGACAAGTAATTCTTGGGAGATACTTTAAGACCATATAGATATGGTACTCCTCATAAAAATATTTCCTATCCCCTAGTTTTAATGACCATTGATGTCACATGCTAGAACTAATACTTACTATGATAGTTGCAAAGTGATGGCTTTCTACCGCAGCACACCTTCCACAGTTATCACGCAAAAGTTGTTTTCCTATCAAAAGCAAGAGCCTTCTCTTCCATTTTAGTTATCTATCTAATATCTATCTATTGATCTATTACCTATAATCTCTGTGCATTTAAGGATATATATTTTTTCTAAATGTTTGTAATTCATTACTGTCCTTAAATATTTTTTTTAAGATTTATTTATTTGACAGACAGAGATTACAAGTAGGCAAGAGAGGCAGGCAGGGAGAGAGAGGAGGAAGCAGGCTCTCCGCGGAGCAGAGAGCCGATGTGGGGCTCAATCCCAGGACCCTGGGATCATGACCTGAGCCGAAAGCAGAGGCTTTAACCCACTGAGCCACCCAGGTGCCCCTGTCCTTAAATATTTTTATGCTCAAATTGTCCAGATTTGACCAATACATTTTTTTTTCAACCTGGCTCTCATGTGCTTTTTTGTCATTAACCATCATTTCTTTCCCCCTTTCATTTTTACATAAAAAGATGCTTCAAAACTCAAGTCAAATCTTACTTGACCAAAACCTGATATAATTTCTCCAATCAGATCTGATCCCTTTTAGAGGATAATGATATTCATAACTAAGGTCTGCTCTAGGTATGTTGACTGCTACTGGAATGTCTTTTTTATAGACCTATTTAACAGTCTGAACTAGAAAAAAATATATATATAATATATATATACATACTGTATCATATATATGTATATATGTATATACATATATACACACATGTATATATATATATATATATATATATATATATATATACACTGTAATCACAAGTATGTATAGGCACATATTCACACACATGTATTTTTAAAAGGGCTTCCTTCTTATTTTCCTCCATTCTCCATTTACTTATTACTTTCTTCATAGTGAGAACAACAGCTCCCAACATCATCACCATATTTACTCATTTGTTCAATCTAGAATACATTTAAATGTTTCCAGAATTGCTTCAATCATAAGTACATTTTCTCATTTCTTATTTCTCACATACAAGTCAGCACACGGTAGGTGCTCTTTGTACTTTTCCTTTTCATTTAACAATATATCCAGGAAATCCACCCCATATCAACTCACAGAGACACTTCTCAGTTTTCTTAACAGCTCTAATGTACCCATTTGGCAGAGATAGCCTGTTTATTCAATCTCCCTGTAGTTGCTTATATTGGTAGTTTCCAACATTCTGTTGTTACAAACAGTGCTTCAGTGAAAAGCTTGTATATCTGACCTTCATGTCATTGGAGTTGTATCTAGAAGTGAAATGGTGTGCTGAAAATTAAATGCGTTTATATCTATGATGTGATCACTCTATTCGTATTTTGGGGGCCATTTCTGGGTTTCCTCAATTTTAAATGGGAAGACATTTTAGACATGGAAACTTCCTCTGTGATTGGTAATATCTTTCATACATAGACATCAATTACACATGTAAGAGTGAACTAAATTTAGTAACACAGACATTCATCTTGCAAATGGAACAAACAAGAAACAAGCTAGGAGTAGCTATAGATGGGCTTAATCGCGGTCCCTATGATCACTGCTGTAAATAGCGATGTCTGCTTTATATGCACTCATGTCTGTGCAAGCAAGGGGCAGTGAGAGCCAGACATGATGTTTCTTTAGAAATACACTCTTCATCAGCAAATAATAGATTGTGCTATCCCCAGTTCCCATGTGTTAAGTGGGACTAGAGCCCCACATACTCACATAAAGGTTGCACTCACCTTAAGACAAATAATTCCCTTATATGTGTATAAACTTTTAAGGCCCTTTGCCAACTCCCCTGGTTCTTAATTCTCTTTTGTCTGGCCCACTAACCAGTGCAATTATTTTTGGTACTAGAGAGGAATTCTGATAATAGTTCCTAGTTTCCTTCCGCTCTTATTCTCTCAGAGCTGGACCTTGATTTCAAGTCTGATTATATTGTCTTCTAAGACTTACATTGAATTTCTATGTACATAAAGAAAAGTGCAAATAGGTATATGGCCTGATGAATTTCCACAAGTGTAACCAGCACGTAGCTCAAGAAACAATTACCAACACCCCCAAAACCTCCCTTGGTGGAGAACTTCCAGCCACCACACCCTACAAGGGAAACCACTACCCAGATTTCTTACAGCATAGGTTTCCCTATTTTTGCCTTTTGGACAAATGGTAATATAGACTATATAATGCATTTTTTTGTGTTATACATCTTTTTGGATAGACTTCATAAACCATACTGTTACACTGACACTCGGTCTTTATGAGGTCAGAGACCTCTCTATACTGTGGTCAGATTGTCTGCACTGAGCCAGGGCCCAGCTCACATTCAAGTTTGCCACATATATGTGCATTTGATATTATTAACCCCATAACATTTCACTCCATATCCCCAAGTTGTCCCCAGGTGTGATGAGAAAGGAAGCTTTGCTGTCCTAATTCGTATCCCCGGCCTCCCTTTTACCTCCTCGCTGTTAACAACTTCTGCTATATTTTCTCCCCTATGGAAATCTTAAGCCTCTCGTGTTCCTACAAATACCATCTTGACACTTTAATTTCTTTCAATAGATGTAGGTATCTGCAACATACATTAGTATTCATTAGATACATATAACTAAGAAAATAAACATTATTGTTTATGAAATATGCACCTAATTATATACTATTATTCTAATGTCCACTTAATCTCATAATTCAGTCAATCTGTTAACAAATATTTACTAAGGATGTTCCATGTGCAAAGCACTAGCCCAGCTGGTGAGACCCAACATTTAACAAGACGAATAAACTTCTCAGAGAACTTACATATGATCACCCCCCCCCATTATATTTCCTTAAATATAGTATAATGGTGAGAGTGAAGACTAGGGGGACACAGGAATCAAGGGCCAAACTTCGTCCCTTACTTTTTAGGCTCTTGTTACAGCAGTTCACACAGAAAGTCTTCATCAAGTAAGGACTCAGTGAATGGTAGTTAGTATGAGCAGTGGTGTTCAGTCTTAGTCAAAACGTTGAACGCTTCTGCACTTCAACAGAATCCAGTGAAAGATAGATTTGGTTCTATTAATTACCACAGATTTTATATAACTTAGGGGAAGATTAAGAGTTATTTTGTAGTTGGGGTTGAGGATGGGTATGTGTGTCTGTGTGTGTTTTATTTCTTTATCACTTATTCTGGGTCCAATAAAATTCTCTTAGTAGTAATAATTTCTTAAGTCTTTGACTTGAAACTTAAAAATAGACGTATTGACATTGCTGCATATGATACATGAAGCTAAAATGTAACTTCCGTCTATTACTATTCCAGGAATAAAACTGTCAAATTATAGATATTTAACCATACACTGACCTTACTATCTAGTAAGTCATGAGGGCAAACCCAGTGGAAATATCTTCCAGAATCACAATCACAAAATCCTTTCAAAGGAAAGGAAACTTCCATATTTTTTCAGTTCTGTTATCAAATACTTGTTTGCATTTGTATTCAGGCTGAATGCAAACAGCCTGAATCAATTTATGATAAATTTGTCTTTTTCTGCTGCTCCAGGCCATCCTATACAGCTCTATTTTCCACTCTGCATAGTGTAACAAAACTGAGAAATACACAAACAGGACAGTCGCCGTGCGAACAGAATGAACAATGGGGACTGCTGAGTGCCTGAGATGAACAGGACCTCTGCCCTGCCCTTCTTTCGTATCTGAGATCAGGGGGCTGTGTTTCTTAACCTTCTCTGAAGACTCCTGTGAGGGCAACTAATGAAACCCACTGTTTTCAGATAGAGGCTATTATAATCCAAATGGAATTAGCAATCACATCTCAAGATTCAGCTGGAGAAAGGTGTTGTTTTTTTTCCTGATAGAATCATATAAGAGAATCATATAAGTACTCAGCAACCAGTCTCGGATGGTTTGCCCTAGGCATCTTCCCTGAGTTTGTGAGGACGGTTGTACAACTCCTCTCAGAAGCCTCTGTCTTTCTCATAAGACCGTTTGTTCTAGGATTTTATTTATTTACTTGAGACAGAGAGACAGAGATTGTGAAAGAGCACAGGAAGGGAGGAGAGGGAGAACCAGGCTTCCCCCTGAACAGAGAGCCCAATGTGAGATTCTGGAATCATGGCCTGAGTCAAAGGCAGACCCTTAACCAGCTGAGCCACTCAGGCACATACACAACACCATCAGTCCTGCAGTGGTAGCAAATAGGTTTTAATGGCTTAACTTTATAAAGTGCTTTCCTATAAGTTATGTGTTGCGGGTTGACTTGAATCCCTCGAAAATTCACATGTTGAAGTCCTAACTCCTGGTACCTCAAATTGTTACCTTGTTTGGAAAAAGGGTCATTGCATATGTAAGTAGTTAAGACGAGGTCACACTGGGGGAGATTGGGCTCTTAATCCAATATGACTCCTAACCTTGTAAAAAGAATGGTATGGTGTATATCTACACTGTTTCATGCATGTGCAGCACATTACAGCTAAAATGTGGTGGTCAGCGCGTTTCTTGCTCACTGTGAGAGAGAGCTGAGGTGAGCCATAGTGACGGGGAGTGTGGTGGTGAAGGTGTCTTTAGTTAGCCCAGGACTCCAGGCCCAGCTCCACTGCTGATTCACCATGTGCTCCAGGGAATGTACTACCTTCTCTAACTTCCTAACTTTTGCATCTACAGGATGGGCTAAATAATAAAAATAATCTCCATCATTTAAGTTATTTGGAGATTAAATTAGATAAAGCATATGTCAAACACGTAATGAACCCTCAACGATGCTGGTTGGCCCTTACTATTTATTAATTGGCGCAGGTAGTGTTCTGAATGGCTCTGCCGAATGATAGGACGGTTTTGGTAGACTTCACTATGGCTGCCTCTTAATAGGGTGGGAAACCATTCAAATGGCAATAACAGTAGTAGACTTACTGTCTCATCAAAATACATCCATGAAATTCATGGGCGAAACACATAGGTTTATCTCAAATAAACTTTTCATCTGAAAGAGTGATACAATTTTTCTAGAAGTAGAAGTCTATACTTTACTCCCCCCCGACACTCCCAAAAAGTCATTGATGGTAACTAAGTGGACTGTTCAGACAGCTTATCAACACATCTTTCTGCCAGCGTGATAATACAGCCTATAATTAAGCTAGTTTATTCAAGCAATCCAAATTTATTTGCCAAGACATTTTAAGATTCTATCAGTTCTTTCTCAAAGTCAACATCGACTAAATTAGTTACTTGGAAAAACTGGCCATGTAAGTGACAAATGGTACAGACAACTTCAGGGTCACCAGGGGCACACGTATAGTGAGAGCTGCCCAACATGACCAGGCTTTACTTACAGCCATTGTCCTCCTAACTTGGTTTTAGAGTTTTTGAGGGTAGGCTCATTGAGACTACACTTGAGGTCTTTAAACCACTTTTAATACAGTGTTCTATAATTTTAATGATAATAGTAATAACAGTACTGATAAACAATTAGGAGGGGATGAGATGAGAGGAAGATAAGATGAGCCTATATATATGGTGCACTGTTCCAAGCAATTTGATTAATTCATCCAAGTCACAAAAACCCCGCAAGATAGATACTATTTTATCCCTTTTACAGCTAAGGCAACTAAGGTCTATGAACGGTTGATGAACATGGTTAAACATTCACTAAGCGCCGGAACAAAGCATTTTAAGCCCAGCCCCAGAGCCTGTGCTATCTCGTTCTAGAAATCTTGTGTCTACAGTCAAATTGTTTTCATTTAGCCAAAATAAGCAAGCGGTTATTATAATAAGGATGCTTCTTGACAAACCAAAAATAGGCATTTGGTTCCCTATTGAGTACTGGGGTCAGTGTAACTGGATTTGTAGCTCAAATGTAAGTAATATCATGTCTCTTAACTTCAGCGCATTTATCTCCAGAATGAGGCACTTCAGCTCAATTGTACACTCGGAAGCATCTATTATGTGCTTGGCAGTGAACCCTGCATTATGAGTATTACAGAGATGGGCCCTAGAAGAGACCGATGCTCTTTCAACATTGGATAGTTACATGATATAACTTCAACATTACTCATCTAATCCTTTAAATTTCCAAATTTTAAAGAAAGGTCAGATTTTTACTTGTTTGTGATAAGAAAATTGGGAAAGATATGATGATGTATAGTGTCTTACTATCCATTCCTATCTGTTTCAGTAGAAGATTCATCTGCTTCTCTTGTCTCTATCACCAGTTCCTTACCTTCTTAGGAATTCAAGAAGCCTTGGTTGACCATGACCCTCAACCACTCTGAATGAGGTGTGTGTGTGTGTGTGTACCTGTGCGTGTTCCTAGAACAACCTGGGCAAGCCTCTTTCCATTAGGACACCTATAGTCATAAAATAAAATTATAAATTTATATACTCAGCACAACCTCTAGATTTTTCACCCCTAGAAGGCAGTGACTGTATCTGGTTTTTCTCCAACCCTCAGTAAACAGTAGGTGCTCAGTGAGTGCCTTTTCATCAAAGCTTATGCTCTTTTCATGGTAAGTCTGCCTGCAATTTGCACTGCAAATTTTTTAAAATTTAATTTAATTTTTTTCAGTGTTCCAAATGTCATTGTTTATGCACCACACCCAGTGCTCCCTGCAATTCGTACCCTCCTTAATACCCACCACCAGGCTCACCCAACCCCCCACCCCCTGCACTGCAAATTCTAATTCTAATTCTGCCTTCTGGTTTGGAAACTCAGGGGCCAACTCTAAATCTTCTTCCTAAGAGCTCCTCAAAAATGAAAAACAACACACTCTTTCTTTAACATATACATGCATCACCTGTGAATATTGTTAAAAGGTATATTCTGATTTTAAAGGGATGGGGTGGCTCCCTGAGGGTGTGCATTTCTTTTTTTTTAAGATTTTATTTATTTATTTGACAGACAGAGATTACAAGTAGGCAAGAGAGGGAGGCAGGGAGAGAGAGGAGGAAGCAGGCTCTCCTCGGAGCAGAGAGCCTGATGCGGGGCTCAATCCCAGGACCCTGGGATCATGACCTGAGCTGAAGGCAGAGGCTTAACCCACTGAGCCACCCAGGTGCCCTGAGGGTCTGCATTTCTAACAAGGTCTCAGGTGATGGTGTTGCTGCTGATCCAGATGTACCTCAGGAACCTGGCATTCAGAGTGGTCTCTCACTCTGTCTGCCTTTCTTTCCACTTTCATGGCTAAGCAGCATAATCTATTTTAGCTAATACTTATAAGCCTGTTTTTGTAATCTGCGTGTCTTACTCTTTTGAGTTACCCTAAGAAGGTGTGGAGGAGGACTGCAGACAAAGATGGGTTATTTTCCTGGATTTCCAAAGTTAATTAAAGTGAATTTATTATACTAATTATAATGAAAGCATCGTGGTCATATTTTCACTGACGTTTAATAAAGAAACATATCTGAAAGAACTGCCCAGGGACGCTTGGGTGGCTCATTTGGTTAGAACTCTGCCTTTGGCTCAGGTCTTGATTCTGGGGTCCTGGATCGAACCCCACATCGGGCTCCCTGCTCAGCAGGGAGTCTGCTTCTCCCTCTTCCTCTGTCCCGCCCCCAGCTCATGCTCGCTCTTTCTCTCTCTCTCAAATAAATAAATAAAATATTTTAAAAAAGAACTGCCCAGACAGAATTTGTACTGCGATGCATGAGATGCCACGTGACAATTAATAGGATCATGATTCAAATGGCATAAATTAAATCAACATCCTCAATTATACTTAAAAATGAGTTATTAGTCATTTCAGGCTGAGAAGCACAGATGTAATACAATACACATGCCAATATGTTAATACAGAAAAGCTGTTATATAGTGAAAGTAACAGGCTATTTTGAATTTTCAAGGACAGATCCAATCCAATATTATAGCAATGCATCTGGAAGTCACAAATTTATATAATATAATGATAACTGAGTGGTTAACATGTGCCAGGCATCGTCCTAAGCTCTTCACATGGCTGTTAATTTAATACCAATAATCTCTATTGAGGTAGAAGAAGTAAGTAGTATTATTAGCTGTATTGCAGAGGTGAGGAGATTTAAATACAGAAAGGCCAAGAAATCTCCCACAGTCACACAGATGTCTGTGAAAAGTGGTCCTATTCCAGAGCACACCAGTGAGCTGCTGCTCTCTCTGCCTCTCAGGGTCCTGCAGCCATACAGGAGCAGGATTTATGACGTCTACTTTCCCTCAAAGAGACATACTGTTATTCCTTTAACTTCCTCTAAGCAGAGAAGAGACACTCATCACAAGTCACATTATCCATCTTTATCATTCAAGATATTTGCAGGTAACTATCTCCAAACACTTTCTATAAATTTGCATTCACCCAGACTCATGTAGCCTCATGTCAACTAAAGCCCACCTTGGTCTAATAGGAAAAATAGTATCTCCATTATTTGAGTCCAGGGCAAAATAAAACATCTGGTGATATATTTTTTTAAGATTTTATTTATTTGACAGAGGGAGAGATCACAAGCAGGCAGAGAGGTGGGGAAGGGGGGAGGGGAAGCAGACTCCCTATGGAGCAGAAAGCAGGATGGGGGGCTCTAACCCAGGACCCTGAGATCCTGACCTGAGCCAAAGGCAGAAGCTTAACCCACTGAGCCACCCAGGCACCCCCATCTGGTGATATCTTGATGCTTAATGAGAACATTTCCTCTTTCAGATTGGTCTTCAAACAATCCAATATACTTTTAAAAATTCAGAACAATGACTACATATATCCTATCTTAACTCATATATGAAAAATACACTACACTGTGAAGAATAATATACTGCTGAAAGTCAGAAGCCATAGCATATAAGATCATTTTCCTTTACCTAACAGTGTATGTCACTATTATTAATACTGTCTTACTTTTACCTTCCAGATTTTTGGGAAAAAAAAATGAAACACGTAACCACATTGGCTAGAATGGTTCTTGCATATGTGTATATGTGTAGAATATTGAATGGCTCACATATTGATGCAGGACAAAATCCTACGACCTCTTAAAATGAGAATTTCACAATACAAATTTGTATTTGGAAAGGTGATCAAAATTCACTCCTCGAGGCATTACAGTATATGCAAAAGGATCTGGAATATCCACTCAACTTATTAAAATCATGAGACCTTAAAAATATTGCCCAGCCTAAGAGGGGTGTAAACAGAAAAATGTACCTCACAGAAATAAGAAGCTTACTCTAAATTCACCTGGAAATAAATTTTTTTCTATACAAGTCCTAAAGATGTTTATCCCATTTATATTGAGGGTCATTTTAGAAATGGTTTAATGCAGATTATTCTGATGTGCCTTATTTCTCAATAAGTTATCCATAAAATTGTTTTGAATGTGCCTTTCCCCAAATAAGTGATTGCAGCCACAATGCATGTGCATACATAAACAAATTAGGGAAACTCCCATCTATTGGCAAAAACTTATTGCATTAGTGTCCTACGTGAAGACAGGGATGTTACCAACTGATAAAAGACACATGAGCAAGCAAGAGGGATGGTTATCTTCCTTAGTTTCAAAGGCAGGGAAAATGTCTAGATTTGTTTGAAAGAATCTAAGTATACTATTGAACTGTGAAATAGTTATGTTTTGCATTTATAACTGGAACAGATTTTGAAGTGATTTGGAAAATTAGTGCAAGCACTACAATAAATGGTTGAAAAGACAGGACAGAATAATTCATTCATTTTTAAGCAATCTCCCCTTTCATGGCTCATTGGACACATGGCCATCATTATGGTAACAAATAATTTGTTACAAGCACTGCAAAGGCACTTGGCACAGAGCTAGGACTACTAGCCACGCTTTACGTGCCAGCTTGCACCGCACTGTCTACAAATGGCAACTCCATTTGTTGATGGAAAGATACGCCAGAGGTCTGTCCACATTCCTCTTCCCACTTAAGCCACATTTTCTTTGCCTAACGTATTTTCAGATATTTTAAATCATGAATAAGAGGAAACAGAGATAGAATGCGTCTGAAAAGGATAGATGGGGACTAAACTCTCTGAAAATTATCATCACAGGCTATTCTCCCTGAAAAGAAATACGGCCCTGGTTTTGAATACAAACTAGAATGCTACCAGTTTTGTGGAATGCTTCTAATATAGGCTATTGATAACAGACGTGTTTCTAAATCTTCATAACTTACAAAATTTCTTTACTTACATAATATCATGTAACTCTCCTAAGAGGCATTGTTCTCATTTCTCAGATTAGGAATGGGAGGCACAAAGTGACTTCCCCAAGTTCATAAACCAAATATACGAACCCAGATACTTGAATTCAGGCCTTTTAATTTTTTTTAAATTTATTTATGTATTAGACAGAGAGAGAGAGCACAAGTAGGCAGAGAGGCAGGCAGAGAGAGAGGGGGAAGCAGGCCCCCCGCCAAGCAGAGAGCCCGATGTGGGGCTCGATCCCAGGACCCTGAGATCACGACCTGAGCCAAAGGCAGAGGCCCAACCCACTGAGCCAGGTGCCCTGAATTCAGGCCTTTTGAATCCATACCGTGGGTTTCACTTACTGAACACCTGGCTGTATGTTAACCTACAAACACATTTTAGGAACTATTATTATTTAGATACAAGTTGCTAAGATATGTGGTTAAAAAGGAGGTAGAGAAGATATAGTCAAGCTTTTGATTTGATATTCAGAAAAACAAATAATTTAATACATTTATCTTCTATTATTTGCTTTTCAGTTTTTTTAAATGTTTCAAATTTGTTAGAAAAAATGAAGTTTTCTGTGTGAGTATGTGTATGGAAAAAAGCATGTACGTGATCCAGGTTTTTATGTTATCTAGTAAATTAATATTCTATTTAACATTGCTTAGAGAATATGAACTTATATATTCCTATATTCTTGATAAACATGTAATGGTATAATTTAAATATCAGAAACATTTCTGTTTTGTGGGATTCTCCAACTAATATATTCAATGGTTACTGATCCCAGTTTGATACCTGCCTACTATGAACGAAAGGGAAAAAAAAATAATTTAAAAAGTCATTAGGAATATATAAGCATTTGCTCATCATTTAATAAAAAAATTTTAAAAAGAAGAAGAAAACCTACATTTACAGTACAGTTAAATTTGTGGTATGTTACTATTCTGCAAAACAATAATGGTAGGTAAAGAAGGCATTCACTCTTAATACCTCAAGTGCCTATTTTGGCTCCAAATATCTGCATTCAAAAACTAGTAATTGAATTTTCCAAGCAAAACTAAATGCAGCCTCCTAGCAAAAATCTGCTGGAATTCTTATTTAATGTGATGCTGAATGGACTTTCGATAAGAAATGCTCATACAGAATATTACCTCTCAGTCCTACAGATATATTTAGGTAACCAGAAAACAACTCAAGAGCAGTATGCAAATTCAATTTTCTGGACTATGTAAATGCAATGATTTCTCAGGGGTGTGGGCAATTTTACCAATCTGCACAGATTTTTCTTCTCCATTAGAAAGCAAATTCTGAATAGAAGGAGATGGCATTGTGGATAAAGTATAAAGAATTCTATTATGCCTCCTATTATCAATGAGGAATGAGAAGGTTTGACTGGTTAAGCACATTTAGCCATCATATCTTCTAGTATGAAATATTCAGTTAAACCATTCTTCAGGAATATTTTCAAGAGCCATTATCTTTTCACAGTCAGATTCTAAAGTCAGATTAATGACTTTAAAATCTTCTAAAATCTAATTGTCATAATTTCTCATTCACATGCTTTGTTTTTAACTTATTTTAACATTATCCAATGGTCATAAAATAACTCAGAATCTCCATATGGATGTTTAATAACAATTTTATAATAAAATTAGCTGTGTTGTCTATCCCTCTTATAATTATAGAAAGAATACCATTGGCATTTGTTAAAGCAACACTTAAGTGATTGAATTTACATTGCTTTGCCTTCTTTTCAGGTAATCAATCATTTTAGGAATGGGTAGGGTAAACAACTTTGTAACTGTATCAGCTTAAACATTTTTTGGCTATCTGAAACTTCCCACCATACAGAGTGTTGTCCATCAAACAGCCATCCAAATCTATGTCAGAAATCTTTTTCTTTTTTAAAGATCTTACCAATTTTTTTTTTGAGAGAGAGAGACAGAGAGACAGAGACAAAGATGAAGACAGAGAGAGCATGAGCAGGAGAGGGGCAGAGGGAGAGGGAGAAGCAGAGCCCCACTGAGCAGGGAGTCCAATGCGGGGTTGGATTCCAGGACTCCAGGATCATGACCTGAGCTGAAGACAGATTCTTAACTAAGCCACCCGGGCACCCCCAGGAATCTCTTTTACTTAAGTGCAATATACATTACCTTAAGCAGTAGTTGGATTAAAAGAAAATTTAATATTTAATTACATTTTTCACAAACTTATGTCCAAAGTGTATTTTTTGGTCAAGATTTGAGAATGCTAAATTTTAATCATTTAACGCGTGTTAAAACAATCTCTAAAGTACTCAAGAATTTTTAGAAAACAGTGAGTTTTATTTCTTTTAGAATATATCAAACCAAGGGACTATTTTTCACATTAATGAGGATTAAACCATTTCTGTCATAGGTTATTAAAGGAATGTAATCATTATGTTGTAGGCTCACTGGCACTTAAAATAAAACATTTCACAGTATGTAGTTTGTATCTCAAACTTGTTTTGATTTCTGAAATTTCATAATTGGTTCACTACAGTTTCATCTAGAAGTAATCACTCATCACATACTTATTTTTTAATTAAAAAGATAGGATTTGAAAGGAATAAACAAAAGGAACACCAGAATGGAAGAAAACAGTAGAATATATACCCTTAACACCATGGAAAAAGGCAGAGAGCTGTGCCTGGAGATGAAGCCTACCTTCACTGCGTGTGATTATTTCCATTGTGTGGTCCTGTCTCTCTCACTCCATGCCTGGCATTTTATGTAAACCCAGAGAGTCCTAAGTCACCCCAGAAAATTCGACCTTTCTCAGCTCTTTGAACTTATGTCTCTGTATTTAGTCAGAATGAACTATCCTTAACTGCTTAGTATCTGATAAGTAACTTAAAGCCCAAAGGCCTCTGTACTTTACCAGCTATCTGTATTACTACTTCGGTGCATTGTGATAGGAGAGGATTTGACAGCTCTCACTCATGGGATGAAAGCCTCGTAAAAAAAAGAAATGTGGAAGACTGTTTGGAGTCTGGTTTGCAGCCCTCAAATAATATCACCAACATGCTAATCTGCTTTTAAGAGAGTTAGAAAATAAGGAATGTTCTACTGGAAGCATTTGTGATCTGAGCCTTAATTGTCTACTCACAGATTGGTCTATTTGGTCAATCTCTTTCTCTCTGCTAAATTTTGAGGAAGATCTTTTCTAATTTTCTATTATTAGTTTGTGTCTCACAATAAACTTCCTCTATGCCCACCTAACCTATGGGCCAAAAAACAAACTAAAATACGGTTCTCCAAGTTGGCTGTATGTTAGAATGACCTGAGGAACTTTAAAATCCTGTTTAGGCTGCACCATAGACCAAGTAAACCAAATCTTGGGGGTAGGACCCAGGCATCTATATATTTTAAAGCTCTCTAGGTTATTCTATTGTATATCCACAGTTGAAAATCACTTTCCTACAAATTGGGCTTAAGACTTTGAATCATCTTAATTGTAAGATGAAGACTTTCCATAAAGAGACATTAAGCCCTCTCCCTGCTTCCTACAGCTTATCCATCTCAATATACAACTGCCTTTGTCCTACAACCATGGCTTGATAAAAGTTATTCCTAAAGAACAACTCTGGAAGACTTTTTTTAAAGGTAGATTCCTTGCCCAGGATAGAGCCCAACACAGGACTTGAACTCATGAGATCAAGAGACAGATACTTAACCAAATGAGCCCCTGAGGTGCCACTGGAGGACATTACCAGAACATTATATCCTTATTTTACAGGACAGTTATGATCACTGGATACTTCTGCAGAAATGACTACCTACCCAAACTAGGAGCTCTAAACTCTGTCAACCCACAAAAATAACTTGAGGATTTTTAAAATATAAATTCTCTAAGAGTGGGCCCTGATCCAGCTGAAAATTCCTAGTGCTCTACCTAATACTGTGAAGGACACAACTTAAAAAGTGAACATCCTCTTCTTTTCTCTTCTTGTTTTAAATTGATGGCTTTACCTGATTTTGGTTATGGGTGTTTTTCAAAATAATTAAACTAAGGTAGATCCCTCAAAATCTAGTATTTTAAACTACTTTAATCAAGTGTGCTGAACCCTTGATGGGATACACACAACTTTCCAATTTAACAGGTATTTTAAGAGTGAAAGGTTTAAACTATTTTTTCTCTCATAATAAAAGAATAAAATCAATACAGATTGTAATAAAGGTCTAAACCACTAATACAATAATTATATATAATATATGATATGAGACATTTCTTTTCTTGTCATATATCACTCCTCCTTCTTCTCTAAATTATATTCTCATAATTTCAATACTTTACCTGAGTTGAAGATCTCTGTCTTCAAAAAAGTTATCATTATCATTCATCTAATTTCTACTTATATGATTCAGTTTAATTGATCTGGGTGTACCTGGAAACCTTATTCTCTAAAACTTCTTTAGGTTATTCAAATGGATAGCCCAGATTGAGACCCATTGACCTTAACCTTGGATAGAAACTGCAGCCAGAGGAAACTATTTGTTCAATCAACAAGAATGAATGAGTGAGTGAATGAATGGCTTCCTTATGGCTTTGAATAGGTAAATATTGACAAGTACATATAAGTCAGAGTGAAGACCAGTAATATTTTTTTAAATATTTAAAACTGTTGGGGAGGAGATGTTCAGTGTGGTACCTGATGTGCACCAGAGCTATGGCTGGTCTTCCATTTGGTTTTTCTTTAAAAGAAAACCATTTTTTCTACCTTATTTTCACTTTATACATAAATGGTCAGTAGCACAGTGAACAGTACTTCATCTGAACCGTCCTGGATTAAAGCAAAATAAAAAAATTAACTTGCTTCTGGCAGGAAGTAAAATGTTTCAGAGTACACGGACCCCTGCCCAGTGCCTGTCAGTTCAACCAAGCCCTGTTGGCAGTAGACCTTTCCACGTGTTGTCCTTTAAAGAGTTAACTAAATATCTCCAACAGAAACAGTCTGAGGCAAGTAAGAGTGAGAGGGAATAAGGAATGAAAACCTAAGTCAGGAATTTTTTTTTCTTTCTATTTCATTAACTCATGGTCCGGTATTTTGGTACAATTTGTACCATTTCAGATCTGTACTCCAGACAAAAATATATTAACTTGAAATATTGTGTTCAAAGAAATTTTACTATTCTATTATCATTAAATTATTTATCTAACTTTTTTTCCCCAGGTTTCAACAGTTTTATTTGGAGATGTTGTTTTCTGTGAAATGTACTAGAAATCAGGGAAAGGGCACATCCACTTTGTAAGATAAGGGTTTTCATTTCTGCCACTTAGGAAAGGCAGACGGTGGGGTAGGGCACACTGAGATTTAGATCCATTTCCCCACTTTTGGGGCTTCACTCACATTTCTTTTCTCTGTCAGCAAGTACAAGAGGACACAAACACAAAGACAAGAAACAAAAATGGAACGATCCACCTTCAGGCAGGCCACACCCAACCTTCATCTCCCCAGACTGCGCCAGGACTTGGAGGGGCTAGGGTCACAAATCTGCCACTCAGTTCTGTGTTTGCCTTCCTGACAATGACTCACCCAGATGTTCCCATCCTGATGATAGGGCTTCCAGTTTCTTCCAGTGTCACTGTACAGCATGCGGTACTGGGTCACCCAGTCTGAGCTGCTGTATCTTCCTTGGGTTGCAATGGCACTGATCTGCTTCCGATTTCCAAAGTCAACCTGAAGCCATTGATAATGGTCACTGTCGGATGGAGACCATCCCCCAGCACCTGAAGAAGGTCGAGGCAAGAGAGGAAAATGGATATTTAGAGTTGAAGCTCTACAGTTGACAATGGGTTATTCTACACCTTTCAATTGGCCTTAGCAGTGCAACATTCTACAGATATATTATGGAATGTCCTTTATAGATGCCACTGGGACTTCAACTAATATTCTTCCAGCTGGGTAACATTGATACTCTAACCTCTTTATAGTGCAATTATGTGCTCATTTTCTCCTGAGCAAATGTCTTCATAATTCCTCAATTAGATCTTATTAGTACATGTCAAAGTCTAATTGGCTGAGGGCTGATCAACTTACCATGAATTCTTCAACTAAAAATCACAGGAAAAAAAGTAACAATCTATTAATTCCTCATGTGAGGTTTTATGTTTGAGTAGATTATAAATGAAACAAAAACCAATTACATACAACTCTAAACTGTCTTTTATGTTAAAAAGTTCAGAGTTCAAAGAATACTAGTAGTTCTTAAGACGAAGTCTAATCTTACCTTAAGCCGCATACTCATACTCATGAGAATGAAGGTATATGTACTCGGTTAATATATTTGCTAACACCTAGGAGGTATACAACCCATGCCTCTCGATAACCACATTTTGAGGAAAATAATTTCAGTAACTAAATGAAATAAAACCTCTTTTGGTGAAATATAAAAATTGTTAAATAATTAAAAAAGCAATTAAAAAACATTAACATAGGAAAAAATACTCTTAGTTTATACCACTATATAAAATAACTATGGTTGCATGTAAACATATTACAGAAAATATGGCATAATGCTTAGTGCTAAGGGGAAATATAGTTTTTTGAGTGTCTGGCTACTAATGGGAGTGAATGTTAGAAAAGTATTCAAGAAAGTACCCATATACAGTATATCTATATCTCTATCTATCTATCTATCTAAATATATATATATACTTTGCAAATAAAAAACTTAAGTGACAATAAAATAATTTATTCTATGAGGATTGTGATAATAGAAATCATTTTGCAAATCATCACAGATATATCATTCATTTAATGATGTTTTCATGGCTTGTTTCTATTTTCAGCTATGATGGAACACCTCTCCTGCCATAAAAAAAATCACAAAATTACAAAATTTATAAATTCCTTTGTAGGTGTTCGACAACAGACAATACAGGATCCCTGATCTCAAGAGAAGATGAACAAATGAGGTGACCCCTGCCATCTTCCTGACTTTCTGCCTCGTTCACTTTCTGGATTATGGCACATGAAAGAGCATCCCAGAATACAACAGTGTCCTTGAGATGGAAATGTATCAAAATCAAAGCTCCTGAGGAAGCTGGCATTGGTAGGACAAGTGGAGGGGGCAGCTGTCAAGAGGAGGAGCTCTGGAAATCTGCACAGGAGCAACAGTGAGCCTCTAGACTCTAGACTCTGTATGAATTGGAAGCTGTGTATTTGCAGACCAAGACTCCACAAGACCAGGGAAAGGTCATTATGAAATGAACAACAACCAAAGGGAGCCCAGGGCTGGAAGTAGTCTAACCTCACACTGGAGAAGATTGAGAGAAGTCGTTGAACAAGGCTAGGCATTCAGCAGACATCTCAGAAAGATTAGAATAATTTAGTCCTAAACCAAAGGCTACTCTGGGCACATCTGAAAAAAGGTTGGTAACAAGCCTGAAAAAAGATCAGTCTGACCTACAAACAAATGAATTTCTTGCTCAGACAAAACTCAACACTTCATTAAGGAAGGCCATGAAAGTTCAGAAGCTCAACAATATAGCATCTATAATGTCCAGTATAATTTTTAAAAAAAATATTAGACATTTGGGGGAGCAGGCAAAAAATGACCTAAACAAGAAAAAATTCAGTCAACAGAGATAGTCTGTAAATAACAGAGATGATGATATTAGGTGACCAGGACTTTAAAACTGAGCTTACAAATTAGTTCCACTCTTTGAGAGAAAATATGAAATGTTGAATGAACAATATGAGATATTAATGGGGAAAATATCAACCAAAGAGAACAAAATGGAAGTTTCTGAAATATATATAAATAAATATATAACTATATGTGTGTGTGTGTGTGTGTGTGTGTGTGTGTATAGTATTGGGGGGGTGGGGCAGGGAAGGAAATAGAGGAGGGAAGAGAGAGAGAGAAAGAATCTTAAGCAGGTTCCACATTGAGCATGGAGCCCAATTCAGGGCTCAATCCCACAATCCTGAGATCATGACCTGAGCCAAAATCAAGTCAGTCACTTAAACAACTGAGCTGCTCCGGTTTTTCTCTGAAGTATTTTTATACCTGAAATAAAACATGTACAGGATGGGCTTAGCAGCAGCTTAGAAACTGAGAAGAGAACATTAGCATACCTGCATACCGGGCTGCATAAACCATTCAAATGGAAGAGGAGATAAAAGGCTTAAAAATGAACAGTGCTCCAGTGGCCTGCAGGATAATATTAAGTGTCCTAACAAACAAGCAAATGGAGAACTAAAATCAGAGAAGGTAGATATTGGGGGCAGAAAAAAATACATTTTTAAAAATATTTTATTTATTTATTTTAGAGACAGAGCTCACAAATGGGGGGGGCAACTGGGGGGTTTACAGAAGCAGAGAGTGAATCCTAAGCAGACTCCACATCGAGCCCAGAGCCCAATGCTGGGCTGGATCCCAGGACCTTAAGATCAGGACCTGAGTCAAACCAAGAGTTGGACACTCCACTAACTTAGTCACCCAGGTGCCCCTAGTTTGTTTATTTGTTTCCAAGTGAGCTTGATGCCCAGCATGGATCTCGAAACAGGATTTGAACTCAAGACCCTGAGATCAAGACCTGAGCTGAGATCAAGGATCAGACATTTAACCCACTGAGAAACCCAAGCACCCCTAAAAAATACATTTGAAGAAATAGTGGTTGAAAATAGTAAGCCCAGGGGCGCCTGGGTGGCTCAGTGGGTTAAAGCCTCTGCCTTCGGCTCAGGTCATGATTCCAGGGTTCTGGGATCGAGCCCCGCATGGGCTCTCTGCTCAGTAGGGAGCCTGCTTCCTCCTCTCTCTCTGCCTGCCTCTCTGCCTACTTGTGATCTCTGTCTGTCAAATAAATAAATAACACCTTAAAAAAAAAGAAAAAAAAAGAAAATAGTAAGCCCAGCTATCTGAGGAATTCAGAGCTATAAGCAGGATCAATACAGAGATAAACACACCAAATCTTATCCATAATCAACTATTAAGAAAACCAATGCTGGGTGCCTGGGTGGCTCAGTGGGTTAAGCTGCTGCCTTCGGCTTGGGTCGTGATCTCAGGGTCCTGGGATGGAGTCCCACATCGGGCTCCCTGCTCAGCAGGGAGCCTGCTTCCAGGGAGCCTGCTTCCCTCTCTCTCTGCCTGCCTCTCTGTCTACTTGTGATCTCTCTCTGTCAAATAAATAAATAAAATATTTTTTTAAAAAAAGAAAAACAATGCTAATAAGAAATATCTCAAAAGAGGGCAATAACATCTTAGCAAAAACAATGCAAAACAGAAGACAACAGAATGGCAGTTGAATGAATGCACTGAATGAATTTGAATTGTGCAGCCCTGTATTCAAGTATACTAATGTTCTCTTCTCAGTTTCCAAGCCGTTGCTAAACCCATCCAGTACGTGTTTTATTTTAGGCATAAAAACAGTTCAGAGGGAAGCCTGGGCAGCTCAGTTGTTTAAGTGACTGACTTGATTTTGGCTAAGGTCATGATCTCAGGATTGTGGGATTGAGCCCTGCATCAGTCTCCATGCCCAGTGTAATTCCTCTTGAGGAACTTCCTGAGTGAAAAAGAAGCACATCCAAGGGCATGCCCCTTCCTGGGTTTGTACAATTGCAGTGACTCAACCAGGAGTTTCAAAGAGCGGTCCTTCCGCCTGCCCCAACTTGGGAAAACTGGCGGGTCATGGTGAATTGGTCAGGCAGAATTGGTCGAGGCCTCCACTGAGACCATATTGTATCTCACCTTCTCCCTCTACCTCTTTCCACTTCATCCCTTTCCCTGCCACAGGTCTCCATCCCAAAAGTACTCTTTAATAAATTCCTTACATGTTCTTCTCCATCTTAGAATTTGTATCCTGGGGAATCCAATCTGCAATACCTTCTTGGAATCGCTCTTCTGATAATCTCACTAACAATGGGACTTACTTGTCTCTGTCTGTGTGTGTTATCTCTATGCTGTTTTTCCCCTATTGTAGTATCTAATCTTCCTATAGTCATCTATCATCCACATACCTATTTTACCTAGAATTCTGTAAAATGTTAGAGGAGCTGTAGATGAATTTCTGGGATAATAACATACCCCATCATCAAGAGATTACAAATATACTTTCTTATCTGTTAGATATACTGTTCCAAACTTAGGGGAAATTCTATAGCTAACTGCATAGAAAATTCTATGAATGTATTACCAAAGCAATAAATGATTTGGTCACTGGAGTAAATATGAAGTTATTGCAATGACTGAAGAGGGGCAAATGTAAGCAATTAATTGTCCAGTGAAATTAGAATATTTCCCATAACTAGTCCTCAAAAAAAATTCCAGTATAAATTTTCTCAAGTTACTCATTTTTTACTGCATTACAATTTTTTAATAAGGAGGCAATTAACATACCACTACTTAATCCCATTAATCTCACTACTTCAAAAAGTAGAGTTTAATGTCAACTTTAAGGGAAGCAAAATTCAAAAAGAAGAGATAATATAAGTTAAAAGTTATTTCTTTGCAGAAGTACACATGGAGAGAAGAGTGATTAACCTCAAGGGGAGGGCAAATGTCAGGCTTTCGTGAAGAACATGGTAGAAAGATCAACGAAAAGTTTCCTATTTCTCTTTGATCTATAAAGCAGTGTAATTTGGGGAAGTTTATTACTTTGTTCATTTAGCTTGTGAAATGTGTAGCCTCTATTGATCCAAGGATTAAGGATGATAACTCTTTCATCACAAAAAGCTCGGGAAAATGGTATATAAGAGAGAAGTGTTCCCCAACATATTGCGGAGAGTATGAGAGGGCAAATGCATTCCCAATGGATGTTGTGATAGCTCAAAGGAAAAATCTCCAAAGTTGAAGAGAAGGTAGAGGAGGTAGAAATAGTGAATAGTCATGAACTCTTAGTTTCTAAGAGGACAACACTAACACTTACTTGGAAATAACAGAACCAAAAATATCAGTTGATAACTAGTAAGTTGTTAGCATGAACTGAAAGATGTGCATTTATATAAAACTCTTACCATTTCCTAGACAGGAAGAATGCTGTTCCCCCCCCCTCTCCTTCTCTCCCTCTCTTCTTCCACTTCCCTTCATCCCTCCTTGTCTTTCTCTTTTTTTCTTTTTTTTCCTCTCTCTCACATGAATACACCCAGTGTGTGTGTGTGTGTGTGTGTGTGTGTGTGTGTGTGTGAGAATTATAAAGATACACAGTGTTTATAGTGTAGTGTCCTACTCTACTGGGGTTAGTTGAGTGAGAAATTATAATAGAGAACCTGGAGAGATGGACGAAACTATTCCTCTAAACTTACTGAGAGCTTATAATTATAATGGCCATCTCTGCTTTATATTTTACAAACCAGTACCTTCAAGAGAAAAGAAAAACTTAGTAGGGGTTCAAGAGAGGGCTTGAAATTTCTCTTCTAGTGATAAAGGTCTCCTGCCTAAACATGACGCCCAAGTGGGTGGCTGTAACACCACCAGAGATTATAAGCCTAGATTCTAATTTAAAAGAAAAAGATAGAATTTTTTTTCAATTAAGTATAATACTACCTTTAATAACTGGTTGAAAAATATGTATCAGATGAAAAGAATAAATTGAAGAGGAGACTTTCAGGCAAGATTGTATTATGAGTTCTGGCTTGGAGGCCTCTTTCTGCTCCAAATACATAGTATTTTTAGATAAGATAGATAAAAAGAAAATTTAAAAGACATATCCAGGATAAAAAATAAGATAAGCATCTCCATGCACAAGAAATGCAACCCAAATGCAAGGCCATGGGGTAGGACCAGAACAGAGGCTGGGTGGGTCAGGGTCTGGGAATACACCAGCTCCTAGGGAATACTGATAAACATAAGTCTTTCCATGTGTGTCAAAGAAAGGAAGCCTGGGTCAGGGCTGAAAATTAAGACTAGCCCAGGACTAACTTGCTTGGGAAACAATACTAAAACAGCTGCTTGCTGACTTAGAAATATGGCTTAGATGAGACTGTACCCAGAGAACTTAGAACACCAGGAGCACCTGGATGCCGCAGTTGGTCAAGTGTCTGCCTTCTGCTTGGGTTTTGGTCCCGGGGTCCTGGGATGGAGCCCAGAGGTGGGCTCCCTGTTCAGCGGGCAGTCTGCTTCTCCCTCCTCCCCTGCCCTCAAGTCAATAAAATCTTTTATAAAAAAGGAAGAAAACAGGTATATATGAGGCCAGCACCCCTGACTCGGTGACACACGTATGATTCTCTAATAACACTGCCAGACAAAGGCAAAAGGTCATCCATGTAAGATGTGGTTCTGGACTGGGGATGTGGGAAGGTGCACAGAGAAAGTCACAAAACTATCAGGCAGAAAAGGAGGTAAGAGACAGAGTCAGAGAGCCAGAGAGGCTGGTTATCAAGAAGAGTGTGCAAACCCAAATTTCAATCACAGGAAAGAAAACAAATGCCACAAAGTCAGATAATAAAGTCAAAAGTTCAATGGAAATTAGCTCCAGATGTAAGAACCATTAAGGACCAGTTGAAATAAATGTTTCAGGTTTTCAAAAATATAAAAGTAATATATCCATTAAAAACAGCAGTAATGATCAGATTAAACCAGGGAAAAAAATAAAGCATTTACAGACAGATACTACAAAGAACCAAAAAGTGATCTTAGGAATAAAAAAATGTAGTCATTGACAGGAAAAAGAAAACTCCATCAGAAGAAAATCCACAATTTACATATTGCCTCAGAAAGAATCATTCAGCTGAAAGGTAATATTGCAGGATTCACACAGAGGTCCATATAGGAGAAAACAAAACATATTAGAATTCAAGAACTTTGGCTTTTGACCAAGATGGAGACATAGGGATTGAATTTACTTTCCCACCTGAAACAATGAAAAAGCAGTACAAATATATAAAATGATAGTTTGCAAGACCATAAGATATGAGGCCATCAAGGGCTGGAATCCCTGAGATACGGAACAAAATGAAGTGAGCTCTACTTCCCAGCTTCCTATCTTGAGAGAGTTTCCAGGCTGAGGCATCAGAAAGAACCCAGGCAGGACATGGTGGAGTCCTTGAGTTGAGAAGAGAGAGCTGTGAAACCAGTTGGCTGGAGTCAGAAGCAAAAGAAAGAGCAGGGGAGCCTCCTCAAAGTCTTCAGTTGAGTAATGATTAGCATACACATATGGAGAAACTACCCAGAGCTGAGCAAAGAATCATCTGAATGGAGGAAGGTACTTCTTCTTTGTACTACTTACCATATGATCCCACCATCCCCTTCCTAGGTATTTTCCCAAAAGAAAACAAAGCCTGTGAACATAACAAAGTCCTGCGATGTTCTTAACAGCCTTCCTCGTAATAGCCCAAAGCCGAAAGCAACTCACATGTCCATCAACAGATGACAGATAAACAAATGATGTATAACCATATTGCAGAATACTATTCAGTAATCAAAAAGAATGGATGTTGATACAGACTACATGATTAATCTGAAAATAAAGGACCAAAAAAAGTGCATATGGTGCAATTCCATTTATATAAGATTCTTGGAAAGGCAAAGTGACATATAGGAAGAAGAGCAGATCAGTGCTTGCTGGAGGAAGAGGAACAAGGAGGGGAAAGTGGGTTACAGGGACACCTGGGTGGCTCCGTCAGTTAAGCGTCTGTTTTCAGCTCAGGTCATGATCCCAGGGTCCTGGGATCAAGCCCTGCATTTGCGTTGGGCTCCCTGCTCAGCAGGGAATCTGCTTCTCCCTCTCCCTCTGCCTGTGTGGGCGCGCTCTCTCTCTGACAATATTTTTTTTTTTAAGAAGGGGGTTACAAAGTGGCAAAAGTAACCTTCTTGGGGTAGTGAATATAGTCATTATCTTGATTGTGGTGATGGTTTCATAGGTGTAACATATATAAAAGTATCAAATTGCATAATTTAAATATGTACCTATTAGTGTATAGTAATGATACATCAATAAAGTTGTTAAAATTTGTAGACAAGGAGGATAAAGATGGAGTTTCAGTGACATGTTTAAAAAGTTCCAGAATAAAACAAATACATGGAATATAAACATTTGAAGAAGTCATGATTGAAATTTTTTCAAAATTGAGAGGAAAAAAAGTCATGATTCCACAGGTTTAAAAAGACTCTCTGAACATTGAAAAACATGTAGTGGAAGACTATTATGAAAAGTGTATTTTGAGGTGAAAATGAAAGCTGGTCTAAAATAATTAGACTGATGAAAGGCAATATTTGAAAAAAATAAGGTTTAAGTAGACAATTGAGAATTATCTCATTGATAAAAAAAAAAAAAACCCAGCATCTGAAGAAGTGCAAAAATTTGCCTGCTAATGAGCTCAGATGCTATTTACAGTGGGACATAAACAGATAGAAGGTGTGGCGTCTGACCTACTTAGAAGAATTAGATTAGACTTCAACCAAATGTAGATATTTGTTGATCTGAAGCCAGAAAAGAGAGCCCCAGACCTTAATTAAGGTCTGTTGTGAGCTAGAGAAGTGAAAATGGCAATGCCACAGTCCATTCCTAAAATATGGGAAAATTAATGCCTATATAATGTTAAAACAAAAGAGTATGAAAGCACATTTTGAAACAAAACAAAAAAGAAGAAGTGATTTTATCAGACATTATTAGATGACAAGATGACAGAATGACTTGTCTCCCTTTTCTATCTTCTCCCATGAAGGCAAGCGCTTTCACTTCATCCTGGGAGGAGCAGAACTAATAACTGAGTACAGGAATTATCTCCTGTGACAAGGTAGGACATAAGCAGAGAGGCAGAGCTGCTTTAACTTTTTTGAAACATTCAGCCTATATCCCAAAGCACTGGCATTATTCACCAATCTAACCTATCTTCTTTCATATTTATCAAAGGAGCTGCCAGGAAAGACAAGATAGCGCCCCCCCCCAACACATGCACGTATTAAAAACAAGGGACTTAGCGAATCTAGAAACAAAAATAGATAGGAAAGCTCTTCTTCAAAATCTGGCATGTGGGTTATGAGCATTTAGAACAAAGGAGAAATGAGGGGTTGGTGACACTGGAGGTAGTATTGGGGGGCTATAAGGATTTCCTTTTTGAACATATTCTTGTTACTAGAACACAGTAAATTCCATAGATATATGCCTATCTTGATTTTAGCAGAGCATTTGGCAATATCTCTGATAAATATAAAATGGTAAAATGTGGCCTGGAAGATAACAGTTTTGGGAGCACTCAAAATTGGTTAATAATTATGCCCCAAATATGTTGATTAATGACTATGTCAACTTGAAGAGAGCTCTCTAATGATGTGCCACAGGCTTTCATCCTGTACACTGTCATTTTTAATATTTTTATTATCTAAGGCATGGAAGACATGCTTATGAAATTTGTCAATTACATAAAGCTGGAAGAGAGACCTAATAGGATAACTAACTGAATTATAATGCAAAATGTTCTTGACTGACTGCAAATCTGAGCTTGTATCAGCACAATTTGCTTTATCATCAGTAATAAACCAAGATGGCCATTATGAAAAAATGCATTATCCATTTCAAAACTAAGGTGTATAATGTGTGGGAATAAAAATGCAACCTTAATTTACTTTGTGGAAAATACAGTGTTGAAATGATGGCATCTATAGTACCATATATTTGCAGTATTACATTCAAAACATTTTTGATACATTTTTATTAAGGTTTTACATGTAAATAGAAAAGTGAACAAACCACAAACATAGTGTATTAGAAATGATCTCAACAATGACATAACTGTGTAATCACCATGCAGATCTAGAAAGAAATCCTTGCCAGCAACCCATAAGCTCTCACAGGGTCCTTTTCCAAATGTGGTCACCTTTCTCCTCCCCAATGAATTGCTCGAGATTCATCCATGGAATTGAATTTAGCAGTATATACCAGATTGTAGATTGCTCATTTTCTTTCTTGTCTGATGTTACATTGTATAATCTACTTCTCTTTGTGTATCCACTCCAGTGTTAAACACGTGGATATCTTCAGTGTGGAGTTACTAGAAATAATTTAGCCATCAATATTTTTGTTCATGTCTGTGAACACCTACTTGTGCCTTTCTGTTGGGCATATACCTAGGAGTGGGATTGTGGGTCCAAACATGTTTGTATTTTTAAGTTTAGTCCATTTTCCCAACAATTTCCGAAAGTAGTTGAGCCGAGTTTTACCCTTGCCTCCCCAAACACATATGGTAGTATGGTCATGAGTTTCTGTTGCACCACATCCCTACCAAAATTTGATGTTGTTAACTCTTTTGTTTGTTTGTTTTTCCTGTAAGTTTAGTTTAGACATTCTGGCTCAATGTAAGTTAATTTTCATTTTCCTGATAACTATACTCTGTTAATACAACTTACTATAAAATTATTATAAATTAAGACATAGGTGTTATGAGTGCAAGGAGAGACAAATAGACCAAAAAAATAAAATATAGATTCCTGAAACAAAACCACATGTATACAGTGCATACCATCCCATAAGCTATGGCACAGGTAATAAAAGGAAATGGTAGAGAAAGGAGGTATTTTCTTTAATAATACATTTGAGGTCATTTGGATATCTACATGGGAAAAAAGTGAAATGTGGATTTTTCCTATACTGTACTAAAAAATCAGGTTAAAATAGGTAGATCCAAATGTGAGGGGTCAAACATTAAAGTTTCTAGAAGATGATATAGGATCATATTAGGATCATATGGATCCTAATATAGGATCAAGATGATATAACATCATATTCCTGGAGTTGGGAAATATTTCTTTTTTTTTTTTAGATTTTTTGTTTATTTCACAGAGAGAGAGAGAGAGAGAGAGAGATCACAAGTAAGCAGAGAGGCAGGCAGAGAGAGAGGAGGAAGCAGGCTCCCTGCTGATCAGAGAGCCCTATGTGGGGCTCAATCCCAGGACACTGGGATCATGATCTGAGCCGAAGGCAGAGGCTTTAACCCACTGAGCCCCCCCAGGTGCCCCGGGAAATATTTCTTAAACAGGATTCAAAAGCTCTAGCTATATAAGAAAAGATGGATAAATTAGTATTAAAATTAAAACTTATTATCAGAAGGCATTAAGAGAATGAAACGGATAATCACTGATTAAGGGATGGTATTTCCAAACATGTAACCAACAAACATTCATATACAAAATGTATAAGTAAATTCTGAAAATCAGTATGAGATGTTCAGACAATTCAATCTAAAACAATGACCAAGGACTCTTAACAGGTAATACATACCCACACAAAGGAATATATGTTATACAACATATTAAAAAATGTCCAACCTTACGGGATTGACATTTTAAGACACGCAAAAAAACTAAGAATGTTCAAACAGAGTAACCAAAATGATGAGAGCACCTAATTTCATCATATTTCTTTGAAGGGTCAAAAGATGCTGAAGCTTTACAAGAAAAAAAATCAAGGGGTGACAATTTCCATCTTCTACTATTTGAAAGAATAGAGATATAAAGTTTCTCAATGATGCAAGATAATGCCACAAACTCATAAATGTGCACCCAAATGTACATAGATTATAGAGCTTTAACTCATATTCTTGAAATTAATATTTTGCTTGACCTAAGTGAAAAAATTTACTTCCTGGTTCAACCCTCGGTTGCATTTGTCTACCCACAGATTACTCATTTTACTGCAAATTCTTTATATTTTAGAATTTGATCAAGAAAGAAAACTGAATATCAAACTGATTTTAAGAAATTTGAAACAAATACTTTGCTGAGAGAAGAAAAATTTCCTTATTAAATATAGTTGTTCCTTCAAGGGACCTACATACTATGTTATGAAAATTTGCAGGGAGGTCCCTTTATAATGTTGATAGTATCCAGATATGAATTGCATCATCAAAATCAGTAAATTTCTTGGAATTAAGCAAAATTAAAGGCAAATCTATTGAGGCTTCTTTAAATATTCCTCACTTCAGAGGTAAATGACTGAGCTGTGAGACATAGGCAAGTTTAATTTCATATATTAAAAAATATACATTTCCAGGAATTTCACAGGTCAATTATATTTTAAGACCCTTGATTTAAGCCAATTTTTTTAATGTCAAATATTGTCCTAAGAATGTGCTGTCATAGACAAGGAAAATGAAAGCCAGACACAAGAACTATATTGTACATGAAATTGCATAAAGGCTGGATAGCAGCTGAAACTAATGTGAGCTCAAAATTAGGTATGATGAGCTTCCTGTTCTGCATAGAAGCCACAGTGTGATTTCTATTCTCATCAGAAAGAGGAGATCTTCACAGGAAGTTAGCCTGGGCCAGGGTATAAAAGTGAACACATGTACACAAGTCTAATGAATATAATATAATAATTAAGTTTGATTAGAAAATCTTGAATGACATGCCCTGTAATTTTTAAATTTCCTAACCACACAGTGTCTAAGATGTTCTTTTTTTTTTTTTTTTTGGTAATGTCTTGGAAATACTATAACAAAGAGAAAACAGATGTTTTCTGTGTGCTACTTTAGGTGGTGGTGTCAGGAAAAGAAGACTGAAATTAAAGGTAGTCAGAATTCAGTATAACAATTTAAAAAACATCATGGTAACATCAACAATAGAGTGGATTATTATAAGTAGTGAGCTCCCCATTATTGGAATTATCCAACTGAAAGCTGGATAATAAGAATTTCTTCAGAGGAGAGTTTTATGTCCGATGGGAGGCTGGACTAAATAGCCTTTCATTTCATTCACAAAGGAAGTTGGAATGTAATACAAACTATTATGTTGAATTTATTAGCAATACTATCAAGTGACTTTTATTTCTTATTGCCTTAAAACTAACAGCTATCCAAGTTTTGGTTGATCTAGTTTATTAACATCAGGGGGAATATTATTTATACTATCGCTAAGTGACATTTGAGTATATATAACCTTTATTAGTAAACAGTCTGGTTGTTTGCATTTTTACCACGAATAACTTCCCTGGTTTATTCATTCAGCAGATATTTATAGAGTCCTTCTAGATGCTAGCCATTAAGGGTTTTGTGGTGTGTGTGTGTGTGTGTGTGTGTGTGTGTGTGTGTTTTAAAGATTTTCTTTATTTATTTGAGAGAAAGAGAGAGAGAGCGCAAGCGCACAAGCAGGGGGAGGGGCAGAGGGAAAGAGAGAAGCAGGCTCCCCGCTGAGCCGGCAGTCCAATGCTGGGCTCCATACCTCTGGGATCAGGACCTGAGCTGACGGCAGTTGCTTAACCGACTGAGTCACCCAGGAATCCCTGTGTTTTGTTTTGTATTTTTTAAATAATTTTTTCATAAGCAGTTTACTAGACCATTTTTTATAAACCAGGATACAATTTACTTATTTATTTGAAGAATGTAATAAAACTATTCTTTATTGAATAAAAACTTTATTATTGGCGAAAGCGATACCTAACATACATTTACGGTTCACAGAAATTTGGTCTTCTGTGCAAAAAATAAAAAGCAATGAAAATATTATAACCAAGTCAAAGTCACTGAAGTCATTTCCCCCTCTCTGCAACTACTAGGAAACTGCTGTTTCATTCTTGCTTATAAGAACAGAAGAGCTTCACATCATACCCCAGTATCCCTCTGCCCACTGCACCCTGAATGTAATTAGGATCAAGGAATTCCTTACTTTGAATTCCTAAAAAAAAATTAAAAGTTATATGGGCAAGATGGCAATTTTGTTTGCATTCTACTGCTTTACTCTGTATTCTTCATCTCTGGCATGCATTCTACCAAAGTCTACAGAATTTTGGAAACAGCATGGTTAATTAGAAATCATTTCCCAACTTCCTTGGTCAAGTGCATATTCACTGGCTTTGTCCAAAAAATGCCATCATCCCCAAGATATACTTCTCTCTGATGAAATAAGAACAGTAAAAACATTGTTTACAACACGACTCACATAATATATTGTTCAGTGAAGGTGGAGAGGTAAGCTTACAGGTTAAAAGGGCTTCAGCATTCAGATATGCAACAGTCATTTTTAGATTATTAAATAAAAGTGATGTCTATTTACAGAGAAGACTGAGGGAAGGATGTAGCTGCAGAAATCAATTAAGTTGTGGGACTCAAAACAAAATCCTGAACAAGTCTTTAAATCAAGTCTGGATAACCAACTCTGTTGTGAAGCCAAGGGCTGAGTTTTAACTCACTGAGCCACCCAAGCACCCCTTATCTGCAACTTTTAATAACCACTGCCACCCATGGTTTCCTAGACCAAGGAGGCTCTGGATAAATATCTGTTAAAAGAGTGAATGCAAGAATTAATTAAATAATAAGTGAATATGTGAAGGTACAGATTGACAAATAAATGGCATTCTGGGAGAAAGAGTCCTGAAACAAGAGAGAAAAATCCTTGGGGCTAGTTGTACGACATGGAAGAAAGGCACAGATCATGAAAGACAAATATAAGTTGAACTGTAATAAAAAATACATAAATATATTTATTTATAAATATATATAAATATATATTTATAAATATGCATGAATTACATTGTATCTTCAGGAAAGAACTGAAAGTTTTGTTAAAGCACTCATTGTATTTAGGTTATTAATATTATTTGTGGCTTAAGATATGGTAAGTGAACTCTCACTCAAGAACATGTATTTGTTCATTCTTGAGAATCATTTGGTTGCCATCATCCTTTAAATCTTTATAAATTAAGTTTTTAGCCATTATCCTCAAAAGGTCCTTGGGTTGAATCAGAACTCTCATGCTCAAAATACACAAAAATGGGGAAGGAAGAGTCATTTGGAATTCAGTTTTAACGTGTTTTACTTGTCTGTGGTTATTATTCAGACATAAGTATGTCCAAGCCTGTGAACATATCCGCCATCCCTTCCTCAGTGTGGTGGAAGTAAATGGTCTATGTGGGTTGGGAAAGTGAGTGGACAAGGTCTCTGATGTGCTAGAGATGAGCAAGGGCTTTCTCATTCCATGAGGGATGGGCAGTCCTGGAGTTGGTTTGTGCCAGAAGTATCTAGCAGACTTGACTGAGGGAATGCACAATTCAAAGTGAAAGTTTTAAGAATCCAAATTTAACTGATCGTGATAGAAAATCCCTTTAACTTCTGTAGCAGCTTCTAGCTAAGTAGCTAAAATTAAGTGAATTTCAAAACCGATTCTCATCTATATCATCAAAACCTAGTCTCTAGCTAGCATTTTATATGAAATAAGGTACGGTTATTTATTACTGTTTCCTTCACTTAAGAAAGAAAAGGGTCGGGGCACCTGGGTGGCTCAGTGGGTTAAAGCCTCTGCCTTCAGCTCAGGTCATGATCTCAGGGTCCTGGGATCGAGCCCCACATCGGGCTCTCTGCTCAGCGGGAAGCCTGTTTCCTCCTCTCTCTCTGCCTGTCTCTCTGCCTACTTGTGATCTCTGTCTGTCAAATAAATAAATAAAATCTTAAAAAAAAAAGAAAGAAAGAAAAGGGTCAAAGGCACATTTACAAAATGAAAATGTTCTCACTGGTAACTAAATATACTTTATTGTTTATTAACAAAATAATTAGGGATGCAAGTAACATCTCCATGCCATCTGCCTCAGGGACTCCTTTATAGAAGCCTCATTATTTTCTGGGGCAAAGCCTCTGCCATAAAAGAGATCGCTGGAAAAAATGCAGAAGGGTGAAAAAGAAGTGTACATATTATTGGTGTATTAGCAAAATCTGTTAGAGGATATGCAATAATGCCAATTATTTATGCAAATAATATATGCAAAACTAGGTGCAAAATTGTCTTTAGTGTGTACAGCGATAGTCCATTGGTACACATACATTTTATATATACAATGATCTGTGCAACAATACAAAATTGCCAATGATCTATGCAATGATATAAGGAAATATCTTGTACACGCAATGATTTTCAAGCTACGGTCTACATGAAAGTACAGACAGATAAGGCCATTTTCCTGTGAAAAGATCATGACAATTGAGACAGATATTTCTACTGACTTGAAGCAAGTGGAAAATTGCCTCATTTCTCCACTTTTTTACATTTGTACACTTGTCTCTGACTAGGATGTAGCAATGTGAAATGTTTGAAAACATAGGTTTCTTCCTCTGTTTTCGTCCCCTTCCTTTTCCTCTTTTCAGAGAAAAACTGCAAAGAGACTATTTTCAAGATCAATAGAGTTAAATCTAGTAAACATACCCTTCATATCAAGCTCAAATGTCTTTTATAAGTTCTGTGATCTTCCCCATAACTTATGCATAGTAAGTGACTCCTTTCTCTTTGGCCAGCACTTTCTGTGCACATTATTTATTCTGATCCCTAACCCCCGTTACTGGAAGGCAGGCGTTGGGCCATTCCCAAGTTCAGGCTTAGAATCCTCAAAAGCCCTGTGGAAGTATGTGGCACATTGCAGGCTCTTAAAAAAAAATACCTGCTATAATTACAGAATCCGTTTTAGTCAAGAGAGGAGATTTTTAGCATTCGTATACTTGGCAACATAAACCTATTTCACAAAAAAAGTTGTGGGTGTATTTTGATATAAATAGAAAATATTTATAGTAGTTCCACCTCTTTACGCTCTGAGTGTGTAGGGAAACAACAGTAGGAAACATATATAGATGTAGATATGTACATATAGATATATATCTCTAAATCTGCGCGTGTGTGTTGTACATATATGTAACAGATGGGTCTTAGAAATACAGTTGTTTTTAGTACAATCTTCTATAAATGGCAACTTCATATACATAAATCCCTCAATTCTCCTTTGAAAGAACTTCTTTAATAGATTTTCTCATAGTGGAAGCTTGACATTGGCTGTTCCAACAATGCGACTGGACAACTTCAGGAAAAAGAGTCAAAACCAGTATCCGGAAAAAACTAAACATGTCCAGAATGCTCTGTTCACCTTCATAAAGTTCACATCTTTCACTGTCAGGGGACATCTCCCTTCTCTGCATACCCACCACGTCACTAATTTTGACTCTTCAAAATCTGGTTGTATCTTCAGGCCGAGACTGAAGTATTGTAACAGAATGACCAGTTGACTAGAATCAGGAAGCAACAGGACCTGAGAGCAGACAGGTCACACTCCCGTAATAAAAGTAGCATCGACCGAGTGGCTTAAAAACAAATTTATTTCCCACAGTTCTACAGGTGGGGAAGCCTTCATTGGAGCAGCTGGCAGATGCATGTCTGATAAAAGTCCACCTCTTGGCTCACAGGTGGCTCTCTTCTAACCGTGTCCTCCCATGGTGACGGGGGTCAAGGATCTCTCTGGGGCCTCTTTATTAAGGGCACTAATTCATTCATGAAGTAGCAGCTCTCAGGACCTGATGACCTCTCAAAGACATCACCTCCAAATATGATCACCCTGGGGGTTAGGTTTCAGTGTATGAATTTTGCAGGGACACAAATGGCAGGTCCCAAGCTTAGTTATAAAAATAAGTTTGTGTTACCTCATGGAACATGGTGTCCAAATGAAAAGCCTCAACATTTCGAGTCAGCCATGATAAAAATTAAAAGAAAAGTCATAAATAGTATTTGATGAAAAACCTTGGAACAAGACTATACAATATTATTGGCATAAAGTCTTTGATAAGTAATGTTCTCACCATTTTTTTTAGCCATCTCATTCACAAAAGTCCTCATCAGAAAAACCCAATGATTATAGGACTGTTTGAAAATAAGGGTGGGTGGGGCAAGTTATTTATCTAATGCAAGTTAAAGCTGTATTTCTCTTTCATCTCTTTTCTCTATCCCTTTATATTTACTGACATACAATGAAAAAGTAAGAGATTAAGGTATTCAGTTGCTAACTAGACAGTTTTTGATTAATTCCTCAAAATGTAATCTTGTAACTTTGTGATAACCAAAGAACTGTAAAAAAGGATTTATTGTAGGAAATTGGACTTTTATACTTTAAGCTGTAGGTAAACGCCAGTCTTGTATTATCTAATGTATCACTATGAAGAAGAAGGAAAAAAAAGAAAGAAACTCCACATCACACCTGCATTACCGTACCTGGCCCAATACTCTGTACACTATACCTGTGCTTTCGTAACTCAGAAAGTGTGAGATGCTCTGGATTTCTCCATGAACACTGTTGGTAGCATCTAGCAACTTCTGCTCAAATTACAATGGTAGTTTTGTTTTATGCTGGAGACAAAAATGCCACTGATATTTTTTTTTTTGTTTTATGCTGGAGACAAAAATAACTGCTACATGAAGAAAAAAATTGTAAGGGAGTACAGATGCTACAGAGGAAGGAAAAAAATGTCCCAGGAGAACTGACTTAAGGGGTGTTGTCAGGGACCAGACGGATGAGAAAAGTGACAGAACAAGCTGTTAGACTCGGTTTTAAGGTGAGGGCTACTGGTGGCAATGGTGAGAGAAAAGGGATCAAGGATGGCTTCTGGATATTTTGGCTTGAGGAACTGGCAGCATATTGGGATGGTTTCAGGTACCCTCGGAAGCAGATGGACCTATGTCATTCACTTCGCTTTATGTCACCATGTGCCATTTTGTCATCTCATATCATCACCAGTAAAAGGGCTTATATAGTATAGTAAGAAACACAGAGAGACAGAGAAAGACCACGTTCACATAACACTTACTACAGTATATTGTTATGTGTTTCTATTTCACTAGTTACCGTTATTAATCTCTTATAAAGAGTTAATTTATAAATTAAACTTTATCGTAAATATGTATGTATTAGAAGAAATCCATGGTGTGTGTGCATATATATATATATATATATATATATATATGCTTGGTACTATCCAGGGTTTCAGGCATTTACTGGGGGGTCTTGGAATGTACCCCACATAGACAAAGTGTGGGGGGGAACTACAGTATTGGAGAAACACATTTGGGGAAGAAAATTAGAGTTGTATGTATGAGTTGTCTATTGGTATGAGTTGTCTATTAGACATTCGAGTGAAGATTCCAAGTAGGTTGTATATATAAGTCTGGATATCAGGAAGAAGTCAGAGTTTAGGATATAAATCTGGAAGCATCAGAATATGGATGATCTTAAAAGGCGACTTTAAATGAGATGCCTTTGTGAGGGAAGTGAACAGGGTCTAGGACTTGAGTGGCTACCCCGACATGTGGTAACTATGTGAGACAAAGGAGAAAGAATGCCAAGGGAGGTAGGAAGAAAACCAGGAGAGTGTGGTACCTTGGAAAAACCAAACATAACAGCTTTTTCAGAAAAGGAAGTGGTCAACTATGTTATTTTTGAGGCGATGTGAGAACATGCTTTTTTAATAATCAAAATATAATCATTGCTTTTAAGCTCTGAACTCTACCTTGTCAATACCGGAAACTTTTCTCCTATAGGAGTAACTATCGCTGCTTGCCACTCCTTCCCTAAAGGAAAAAGAAGTGTGCATGAAGATGGTTTTTGTTCCACTATACCACTACTCATAATCAACCGGAACTGGGACATATACATTTTCATGGAGGGAAAGTTTGGGAACTTTGCACAAAGAAATTATATAGAAACCTTTGTAACCAAAAAATATAATAAAGATTATTTCCAAATTATTTATGAAAAGAACAGAAAATGAAACTTAATTATGCACTGATTCAAAGAAGGTAAAATTACAAATAATACAGACTGGTATAGAATAAAATTTCACATCTTTATTCGATTAACTTATTGTTATTTTAATTTTATAAAGTAAAAATATTTGTCATCATAATTTTACCTTTTGGCATGTTAACTAGTGATGTTAAATATCTTCCATACACCTACACATGCTAATTAAAAAACTACTAACTATTCCTTTAGGGCCTTTGTCTATTTTCTTATTGATGTTTTAATGGTTTTCTTATCCCACTGTATGAGCTTTTTAAATAACATGGATGCTCTTTTTTAGTCTCATTCCCATAAATAAAATACTAATTTAATGGTTTACATTCAATGATCATATATGGTAATAGACTTACGTGTGATCTTTACCCAAATTCCCATCCTATGTGTGTTTAAAAACAAAATCCTGGAGGGTTTAGGTAACAGGTCCAGGCCACAGAGAACAAAGGGAAGAACTTAGTTTGAACTGATTCCAAAGCTGGGCTTTCTTTCTCCATGCAAAAAACGTTTTTATAAGAGATATTAAAAATAAAAGATCACTGAAAACATAAACACAACATCTTTTATTTTCAGATATAGCCTTGTCTTCAATTGTTTTCAAATGTGTTTTTGCTTAATGAAGAAACAAAAAAATATGTTAAGCAGGGAGGAGTATGCAAAATACTTTTGCCTTCTTAAGAAACTGAAAGTAAAGGGTTTCTATGAACTTCTTAATGGGCAAATCAAATTCCCTTAAAAATTAATGAAGTGTCACTAGTTTAATACTGAAATAAAGGCAAAAAGCATCATGCTCCATTAGCAACACTGTCTCCTGTTATTATTTGAATTTGGGGTTAAAGATGGCTCATTCTCACCATCCTTTAGTAGATAACTTCTAATTCAGTGCTCCTGTGAAAACTATCTGATACAAGAACCAATAAGCATATTTAAAGTTAAAAAGGGCACCTGGGTGGCTCAGTGGGGCGCCTCAGAGGGGCGCCTGGGTGTCTCAGTGGGTTAAAGCCTCTGCCTTCGGCTCAGGTCATGATCTCAGGGTCCTGGGATCAAGCCCCACATTGGGCTCCCTGCTCAGTGGGGAGCTTGCTTCCCCCCTCTCTTTCTGCCTGCCTCTCTGCCTACTTGTGATTGCTGTCTGCCAAATAAATAAATAAATTAATTAATAAATCTTTAAAAATAAAAGAATATGAGAGAAAATGAAAAAAAAATGATATTGTAAACTAATGAGGAAAAATATAAAATACAGAGAAATGTTTAACCATAATACTAATGTTTATTTAACTCTCAATTTTCATTCTAATTTTTCAAAAATTACAAATATATGTGTTGCTGGGGTGGAGGTATAATTTTATTTAAAATAACATGTGCTCTCTAAGTTGATATTTATATACAAGTAGATAAGAATTTCTTTATGAGTAAAGGCATCTATCATCTAACTTATCACATCTGGTGAATTCTTGAAATTGCTATTACTGAACAGTGAAGCAGTATTATATTGTGTATTTGCTAGTCTTGTCAACAGATTAACAATCAAGAAAGGCGAGAAAGTGCATTCAGCACTAATTCATGGGGAAAAGCATTTGTCATCTTGAAAATATGCTCTGTAAGGATATGAAATTTAATGACTATGAATTAACTCTAAATAGTCTGTGACTTCAATGTAATTCTGGGTCAGTGAATTGCAAGGTACATGTTCAATAACTGAGAAATAAAAATTAATTTTTCAAAACATAAGGCTAAATTATTTCTTTAAATTATTCATACATTTTCTTTTCTTTTTTTTATAGGTGCTATAAATCTCAGGAAACATTACACTTATGTCATCCTGATGAGAGACACATTACAGTATTTTTTATATAATAGGGGCTTGGGGGATCCATCTAGTCAGACCAAAAGTGGATGAAAGATTTGTCTTGAAGCTAATACTGCATCACATTGCTAATAGACACTATATATACTATTTTAGTATATGTTATACATATATATATATATATATATACATATATATATATATATGGAGAGAATAGTGTGTGTGTGTGTGTGTGTGTGTGTGTTTGGGTTAGCTCAGCGTGTGAAAGATAATGGGTGTAACTGAAGTCCGTGCCTTTATACCTTCCTATCCTTCATTCATCTCGCCTTGTTATCAGTTCAGACCGACCTTGCTTTCAGAGTGTTTGGTGACTCTCTGGCAATCCTAGCTTTTTGACAAGTTCTATAGATTGTTTAGAGAAGGATATGAATTATTTTCTACAGCCAGTTTCCAAATGCTCAATTAGTATGGGATCCAAATATTTGGCATGCAATATGCACTCTCTCTCTCTCTCTTTCTCTCTCTCTCTCTCTTTTTTTTTACATTGTTGCTAACAATTTTATTTTTTTATTTTCTTTATTTACTTCACATTTGTTCATTTATTGTGTGATAAGCACTGAGCTAAACACATTATCTACTTAATCTTGCAACGCAGCCCTAAGAAAAAGATGTTATGGCTCTGCTAACAATAAGAACACTGAAGACTAGAGGGGTATATTCATTCTTGCAAGGTTATAGAGAAGGTTGGGAAGGGGTCTAGATTCCAGACTGAAGAGGTTAGATTCTAACCTCTGGGTTCAGGAGCCCATCAGTTATCGGTCATTCTCAGTGCAGCTGACTTGGACTTATTATCTAGTAATCTTTTTCACTTATATCTGGGTGTGTCCAGGGAAGAGTTTTTTCCTAGTAAAAGAAACAGACTGAGTAGTAAGGTAAATAATAAGAATGAGTTATACCAGAAAAACTAGCCAAGTCACAGGTGAGCAACACAGCTTAAAAGCAGCAGAAACCCGCTACCTCTGCTTTCTGAAGGACATTTTAAGCTTATATTGATAAAACCATCTAAGTTGAAATACATTCTAGCCATACTTTACAATTTAGTTTACATTCTTTGCAGTGCTCTCGATCAATGCACAGGTTCTTGTTATATTACATGAAATATAAATTAGAAATATCTATAGAAGAGTTATTTGAAACATAGAATGCTGTTGTCTTTGGGGTTTAATTTTGTATATTGTAAGGAGATGAAAATAAACCCCTAAGGCAGAAACACAATTGTATGCTTCAATGAATAAATTATATTAGGGAATGTACTTGAGAGATGGCAAGAAACAAAAGACAGGCTGCTTATGTAATACACTCAGTCTCCAATGAAAGTAACAAACTTTGTACGCTGCAGTAACAACATCGTATCAATAATTTTGCTATTTTCCAAGACATTCCTTATTATCTCTCCACATTTAAAATCAAAGACAAAACGTTGGTTTCTGGTGCTCTCCCTGCCCCCCAGATCTACACTGTAATCAGTAATTACAAAAGAAAGAGGAGGGTCATTATCTTGATGTTAGAATAAAGTCGGTGACTATCAGGAGAAACATACACCAAGACATGTTTTTCTGCAGCAACTGAAATCTAATAAAAAGGACAGGCAAGAAGAAGAAAATACAGAAGTACAAGGAAGGAAGATAGGCACTGACTGAGTGTGCAGGGAGAAGGCTCAGTTGGTTTCAAGAGGTAACTGAAGTAGTAGACCAACCTTGGGGTCACTTGGTTAGATGGTCACTGGGAAATGTAGTGCTCATACATGTAAATCAACATAGTATTTCTAGAGGTGATTTTGGCAATATTCATTAAATACATTCAGTGTTTCTTTTCTTTGTTCCAACAATTCCATTTCTAGGTGTCCTCATTTCCTCCAAATATCGACAAATGCACTTAGAGAATGCTTATTATAGCATTATATGAAATTGCAAAAGAAAAAAGGGGGTGGGGGAGAACTTATCTCAAGTTCTAATAATAGGAAATCATCTAATTACAGGCAATCTGTTTAATAAATAACGATCTGATTAACAATACGCAAGACTACGGGATCGTGCTTATAAAATTAAATTAAAACGACATTACAAATGACATATACGATAATATTATTTGGGTCGGCAGTTAGTTAGGTCCTAACAGGCAGCTTGGAGGCCGGCTTCGAGGAAGTCAGAGGCCGGTTCTGGCCGCACCCCAAACCTAACCCATAAGAAATTGGATCAGAGCAGGCAGGCCCAAGATGGCTGACAAGGGAGGTCGGAGTTTGCATAATTCCTTCTTTACTATACATTACCATACCAAAATCTCCTCTTCAAAGGTGCCATGACAGGAAACCCTGACCATATAAGGAAGAAAAAGGCAGGTAACCCACATTCCTGGAGGAGACCACCCTGTCTCCTAGAGATTCCCACTTCAAATCATGAATATTCCTCCTGCTAACAACTGTCAATAGGGATTACATCCCACACTCCAGAGGGCTCAGCTGTCCCTTGAGCTCACTGGCCCTCACATCTGGAGAGTACTTTCACTGTATAAAACTGTGAGGCCTCCCTAGTCCGCCAGGCCCCAATATTGTAGAATTCCAATTTTGTGTACCAAAAGTAGAAAAATCACGCCCTGAAATATTACCAGTAGTCAATCCCAGATTATAGGATTATGGGTAAATTTTATTTTCTTTTTTATTCCAGTCACTTGATTTCCAAACTTTCTACAATCAGTATATAATGTTGGTATAATTTTAACTGTTGTAAAAATGAATTTATAAAAACTCTCAACACCTACTTAAAAGCTGGGAAACTTCATGCATTTATTTATTCCTTCATAACCATCGCTTTGATGGGACCTACCCATGCCAACCTCTGGTCTTTAAAAATACTATTTAAATTACTCCTCACAATAACTCTGAGGTAGGTCTATCATCCTGCCATCTTTACAGTACGAGCTGGAGCTGGGATTTGAAATCGGGGAGTCTGGCTCACAGTCTGCGTCTCCAGCACTATGCACTGCCGCTCTGTCCTGCATGGACCAGAAGAAGCTGCCCACTTTGTGAAGGCCTTATTATTTTAGTGGTTGGAATAGGAACTTCCTATAAACAAGACACAAGGAAATTTAAGAGTTTGATTCTATTTCTAGACCTGTGGTTCCTGATTTTTGTTCTGTGCAATTTTGGTAATTAGGCAGATTAAGGTGAAAACACAAAATAAGTCCTCAGGCAATTCATAATTGTGACTATCTAGGCAGGATGATGCCTCCTCTTCATTGCAAATATTTTCCTGAAATATTTACCCACCCTAGCGATCACCAAGGTTTACCCTATTGTAATAGCTAGTGTGGGACACATAATCAGGGTTTTACCTATGACTGGGAAAGCTTTTGGCAGGCATGCATACCAGCATGGGGCAGAAAGGAGTGACAAGAAGTCATCTAGTTTACAATGGCATGCTGCTAAATGAGATTGACCTATCTTGTGTCTACAGTGACTTCATTCCTGACTTATCAGAACCTGAAAATATGAAAACATACAGCTTTAATTATTCTGGCCAGCTATGCTTTTTTTTTTTTTTTTTTTACTAATTTGACTTCTGGTCTTCATTATTCTCATTCTCAAATATTGCAGTTAAGTTGGTCTCTGTGTTAATAGTAGGGGCACTGATATAATAAGACATAGAACTCCTTCGATGGTGCAAACTTTCCATCATTGCTCATCTCCTTTTTCTAAACCCTGTTTGCTCTGAACAGCTAATTCCTACTGATTATGGCGGGGCTCCTTCCTTCCTGATCTTGGAACCAATATTATGATAAACAAAGTGCTGGACATAAAGGCCAATTGATGTCCATTTGGGAGGGGTACCTGGGTGGCTCAGTCCTTAAGTGTCTGCCTTTGGCTCAGGTCATGATACCAGAGTCCTGGGATCGAGCCCTGCACTGGGCTCCCTGCTTGACAGGAAGCCTGTTTCTTCCTCTCCCACTCCTGCTACTTATGTTCCCTCTCTCTCTGTGTCTCTCTCTCTTTCAAATAAATAATATATAAGTAAAATCTTAAAAAAAAAACCCAAAAGGTGTCTCTTTGGGGTATCTATCTTCCTCCTTCCTTCCCCCCAGCCTTCCCTCACTACTTTACTTCTCTATAATAAGCAAATCCCTATTTTTTTTTTCAGGTTCAACTATCAATTTGTAAAGATCTGCCTGATTCCCAGCAACTTGCTTGGTCCTCTAAGTCTACACTGGCTGTTTCTCCAAATTCCTGTAGCCTGAGGGTTTAAATGCAAGGAATGTGGACCACGTAAGCTCACAGTCTGGTTTGGGAGATTCACTGGGCACCTGCTCCTCTGTGATCCTAATGCCTGGCTCATGTCGTTCTTGTCCTCTCCTGCAGACCCCAAGGACTATGATTCCTTCCTGTATTTTGCTAAGAGGGGCCAGAGAACACCTCCTCCACAAACCCACTGGCTGTGTCCTTTCAGGTCTCTGTTGCCACACTCTGTTTTGTCTCTTGTCTGACTCTTGTGCTTTGGGGGGAATGAGAAAAATGCTTCATCCAGTAGGTGGCACTGGTACCACCAAAGACCTGGAAGGTTCCAGAACCAAGAGAATTAGGATAAAAATGGGCCTGGAGATAATGAAAGGAAGCTTCCCCAGACTCTCCCATGTGCCACAGGGGTGGACTATGGGGACTGGGCTGGGAAGAGGGACAACATCACTGAGACTGGGATTTGTGTGACTGTCACTTTATGGATACTTTAGACCAGATGAATATAATTTCTTGTTAATTAAACATCATTCTAAAAATTTGCATAAAGTGTGGTTGGAGTGGTATTTTGAAGTTCCTCTATAAGATTTATTTTTTCAGGGACGCCTGGGTGGCTCAGTTGGTTAAGCAGCTGCCTTCAGCTCGGGTCATGATCCTAGTGTCCTGGGATTGAGTCCCACATCTGGCTCCTTGCTCGGCAGGGAGCCTGCTTCTCCCTCTGCCTCTGCCTGCCACTCTGTCTGCCTGTGCTCACTCTCTCTCTCTCCCTCTCTCTCTGACAAATAAATAAATTAAAAAAAAAAAAAAAAGATTTATTTTTTCAGGTGCTGAATGGTGACTAACACAAGTGACATTGTTGTATATGTAATTATTTTTAGATTTACTTACATCTAACTTTATACAACAAAAGATTCGATGGGGCCAAAGTATACTTTGAATACTTATAGTATTTTTTGTATCTTTTGCTTTATTACATTTTTCTGTTCAGAAGGGAAACATGTATTTATCTCTCCTTCCTCATAGATTAAAAGTCCCGGAGGTCAAGGGCTGTATCTTCCTCATCTTTGCACCCTCCAAGCACCAACCATAGAGTCTAGCCCACAGCATTCAGCAAATACTGGTAGACTTGAAATGATTTAGGATCCTGAGGAAGATGGAATAAATTTTCCTTTATAAACGAGCATGATAAAGAAACCTGAAGCAAAAATGTTGTTTTCCTAGCAAATAAATCGTTAGCATCTAAAAGTAGGATCAGCAAGTTTTTGGTTTCTGTGACTAAAAACATGAACCACCACATATGATGGTTCTATCTCTTTTACAGAGGAAGGGAGCCTTGTGTCTCCTCCCTTTCACTGGGTACCCTGCTTCCCTTGCTGTCCCATCTCTAAAACCGTGCCCATACATACATAATTGGAAGATGCAGTCAGAAGGTGTAGGCTACTTCTAATGGATTTATCTCAGCTAAAACTCAACAATGCTCAAGTCCAAAGGAAGAATTTTTATCTGTAAATTGAAAACTGGTTTCAAACCTTAGCCTGGAAGAATTGAAATTTCCTACCATCTATTTTTTATTCTAGGAAGGAAGCACCCTTGAAATCAAAGGGAGCTCTGCAAGGAGACAGGGAAGCCAGATGAAGGAATTCAGGGGCTTTAAATTGCATTCCAGCATTATTTGAAAATATGCAGCTCACATAAAACTATACCAAGGCTTTTCTTGGAGCATACATTCTAACACCCAACTGAATATTGTATCATGCATGCAGGGACACTGTTTCTAAATAATTCACTGCCACTTTTACAATTCTTTTAATATTTTATGATTATATCTTTAAAATTATATGCATCTGTATTTCTGGGAAGAGTAATCTATCAAGCTTTTGCTTAGACCCAACCCCAGTAATAACAGCTCTTTTTGTAGGCACAGACTACCCTCCATTCTCTGTGTGTATGCTCATTCTATTTATTTAGTTAGTTAGTTCAAATTTATTAAAAACTAATAGGTGCCATAGATCAGAGGTGCAAATGCACCATCTGTCCTTAATTGGCCCAAGATCCACGACAGAGATAAGCAAACAAAAGATCATGAACATAAGGTATGAACCCCTACCTTGTGAGCCTTCCCTCTGTAGTCTACTGCATGTTCTTACAAGCAGACTTGCCATAATCTGCATTTTCATCCTGGCCACCTCCCATCCTCTCACTGAGCTACAGAGAGCTTTTTCCTCAGATGGTTTGTTTCTTGTGAGTGTCTCACATGGTGGTTTCTGCTCTGTGTGCTTTGCGGGGCACCTGTGGGGAGGGGGTTGTCTTTTTTTTTTTTTTCCCCCTCTCTCTATGGCAACATCTGGGCCAGAGTTTAATCACAAACTCTCTTCAGTCTCTCCTTTTCTCAGCTGATGACATTTGATTTGGGGCCACCTCTCCCTCTTCTTAACAAAGGACATGCTCATTTTCCTTCAAATTCAATGACTTATGACATAAATAGGTACACAGAAAAGGTCAGTTAAGTGCATAAATAAAAAATCAGTCCCAGCCTTGCGATTTTTTCTTCCTTTCTTTTCTTTTTCCATTAATATTAAGGTGTTTTACCTGCATGAGTGACACTCTGATCTTTTCATTAAAACTTTTTTTTTTTAACCTGCAGGATCTCGGATTTTTTTTCTTTTTTCTTCTCTATGTAATCTTCCTTGATTATATTATATCATGTTACTTATAAGAGCACAACTTTTAAATATGCATCTCTAACCCCAACCTTCTTCTTCCACATTCCAAAGCACACTCCCAACTGCCCACTATTCACCCAAGACTCCAAGGTGATCCCCCCCCCAAGATTTCCTGTCATTATTCCTGGGACTGTTAATAGGATGACAGGGCATGCCCATGATTATAGGGAGGCCCTCCATTGCTGAAAAAAAACAGGGACCTCTGCCCTTCAACCTCAAGGAACTGACCTGCCAACATAATGAGGTTGGGAGCTGAATCGTCCCCGGAGCCTCCAAACGGAGTCTGGCCATCACCCTCACTTTCACCTTGTGAAACCTACAGTGGACAGCCCAGTCCAGCCACACAGACTTCTGACTGAGAGAACTGGGATCTGATATGTGGGTATTATTTTAAGCTACCAAGTTAGTGGGAGTTTGTTATGCAACAATAGAAAATTCATATAACACATTAAAATCAACACGTTCTATCTAAGAGAATGATCTTTCTTCCAAAATGTGTTTCCCATTACATTCCTATGGATCTTAATGATCTCAAGTCCATCCAGCTTGGTCATTGAGACTCACACCTGCCTCCCTCCCCACATCTACAGAATTCCCGAGAACAGCAGAATCTACATCATCTGCATCCCACTTTCTATCTTGTTCTTGTACTTAAGATCCTCCTTATCTCTTGCTCGGGATAATGAAGTGGTTTTCTGATCTGTATCACGACTTTCAGCTCCCATGACACCGCCAGGCAAGTGTCCAAACACCTTGTGTTAATCAGATCAGTGTCTTTGCTGGCAAAACAACATCAAAATAACAAAATGAATGTCCAGCCTGAGTTCTTCCTTATGGCACTTGTCATCGTTCCACCATACTTCTAGAGCCAACCAACTTTTCATTCAAGTTGAACAGCCTATCTTACCCTGAAATTTCTTTGTATATGCTCACATATGTATCTTAATAATATAAAATTTCATTTCTGAATACATCTTTCAATATCTGCAGAAAATTTAATATTTCCACAGAACAGCTATTGTTTGACTTTGAATCTCCATTTCCTATAGGAAAGGCTCTCAGTAAGTGTTTGTTCCATGAGCAAATAAATGTGACCTCACCTTGTTCTTCCTGAACCAACGAGGGCACTTGATACCCAACACACATGGCATGGGACGTAGTGCAATGATACTGAGAAAATATCACTTTACTGTAAAATTCAGAGCAGGGTATCTTATTGTTCTCTGTATCCCTCAGTGTAATTACTACCGGAGGTGGCACCTAATAGCTTTTGTATTGGGTCTTTGAAATTAATGCATATATTTAAGTAGTTTAATCACTATATGAGAACTCTCCTGCCTCGTACCGATATACCAGGTACCAGTCATCTCCGTCCACTAAATAAGGCCCTGGCGGTTCTTAATTGGAGTGGTTGATGAGTCCTCTTCTAGTTCATTCCGTGTGCCTGCGGACACTGTGCATACCCTGTACAGCGGCCCTAAAGAAACTGCATATTTGGGGGATGTCCTTGGCTCACTTTCTCAGCCTCTTTGCTGCTGCAGTAGAGCCACGAGGCTAAATCCTGCCCAACAGAAGGATAAACAACAAGACCTTGTTTCTGAAGAAAAGGTAGGGCAGAAGCAGAGGCTGTGGAGGATGGATTTCCTGACAAGGGTGGTGTCAGAGGCAGCTGGCCTTCCCGGGACGAAGCGGGGGTGGGGGGCGAGGGTCCTGGCCGGAGTGCCCAGCGTCGGCTGGTGTCTGTGGCAATCCCTTGCTCACTGGAGCGGCCCCACGGAGGTGTGCATGTCAATCTTGCCGGCAGCCTTTCAAATCTGACGCTACTCTCCAGAAGTTCCTGCAATTCTCTAATATCCTTTAATAAGTTATTTTCTGCTTGAATAGCCAGGGTGGCTGCTACAGTTTATAACTAGAACTTTGAGCAGTATGTGTCTCAAAGTGGGGGAGACAAGACTTATTCAAAAGAATATCCCATAGGAGTTATCAATAATTCCAAATGCATCCTCCACCTTTCAGAATCAGAATATGGTTCCATTTTCACGAATGTAGATTGTTCCTATGATGGTATTATATATTGTCATTTGAAGTTTATTTTTATTGTCATTTTGTGTGAATTTAGTATTGTTCTCACACAGTTACATGAAGTAGAATCAGAGTATTTACACTCATTGTCTTCTGAAATATTTGAAAATGACCAATCTTAGTGTCATTATAGCTCTTCAGAAATTTGATTATTTGGATGTGCATATAGTTGGGCATAGGACAATATAAAATTCAGAAGATATTAATCTTAAAGAACCTACTGAGATAAACCCTCTTTCAAACAACAAACATTTGTCAGAACATAGCCTAATGCCAGAAAAGATGTTAGAAGCTGTGGATACAAATAAAAATAGGAAACGGTAGAATCAATCCACTTAGAGAATGAGATCAACAGGAGAGCAAGCAACGATATTTCAGAGTGATGTAGGCTGCCACTGATTTTATGATAATACTATGGAAGCTCCTTTCTGGTCAAGGGAAGACGGTCAAATTCTAGACACTTTCTTTTCCATTTTGCTTTGAAATGACTCAGAAGAATTGATCTAAAAAATACCTATTTTCACACAAGGAGAAGTAAACTTCTAATAGGTAGCAAATAAAATCTACACATAATATTTACCACTTTTTTATTACCTAATTTCAAATAATATAGTCTGTTTGAACCAAAAATACTGCCTCACAATGAGGAGATTTGGGCATTTGAGAGAGAACGTATCTGTCAAATACCATGGCATCTGGAAAAACAGCACATAGAAGGTTCCCAAGAATATTTTCTGCAACCAAAGAAATAGGAGAAAATGGTTAGAATTAGTTGGAGACCTTCAAGGACTGTCAGTTGAGCTTGGGAAATTTGGAAATTATAATTTGTTTTCTGAAAGGAATCTCCATAAGGACAACGACTATCTCTTTTGTCCATGACCATAAACATCACTGACTATAATATCCGACCCATAAATGATAAATAAACTTATTGGATGAACTACACTGTTGGTCTATTGGTAGAAAATCATTTGCAATAATTGCACCTGATAAGAGGGCTAAATTATGTGAGATGGTGTCTGTTTTAGATAGTGTCACAAACAATATCAATTTCATTGCTGTAAAGTTGCTTTTCTGTGGCAATAATGGTTGAAACAGTATATACAAAAGATACAAATTTGTGATAATGCACATAATAAATGTACACAGAGATAAACCAGAAACATTTGGGGAGAGTTTGTTTCTTTGCTGTCATATCGATAAGTTACCACAAAAGCTTGGAAAATGGCAGTGAACAAATAGATCCACTCTGAAAGCTGCAGCCACAACAGACGTATCTTGGTGGGAAAAAAAGCAAAACCCTCATTGCTATAAACCACTGAGATTCAGTGTGTCATTGACCCTGCCACACAGTTTCGCCTTTCCTGCTCTACCTCTGCACCTAATCACAGCGGAAGAGACTTAATTATAGAGAAACGCCCATTTCGCCTCCTTTCTTCCCCCAGCCACTTCTTTGTTTCACTCCCTTCTGGGCTCTGCTTGACAGTCTACACACAGGAACCCCCGCAGTCCGCACAAGTGAATGGCACAGTTGGCATGGGTATCTCCATTTCACAGATGACAAAACTGAGGTTCTATGAAATTAATGGACTTTTCCAAGTACTCAGCTCTTGGGTGTCCCCCATGTGTATCTAACCTGGAAAGCCATAGCTGACCCTTCAAGTCCCTATGCTGCTCCCTCACATCTTCAATTACAGAGCTCTGTTGTGAAAACCAGGTCACTCTTCTCCGTACCCTGAGCTCCTAGAAGAATCCCTTGCCTCCCCTTTTTAAACTTATGTATTTACTTATTGCTTCAAATTTTTATCTAAATTCTAGTTAACATATAGTGTGATATTGGTTTCACAGGTAGAATTTAGTGACTCATCGCTCACATACAACACCCAGTGCTCAACCCAAGTGGCCTCCTTAATGCTCATCCCCCATCTAGCCATCCCCCTCCATCGACCCTCAGTTTGTTCTCTATAGCTGAGAGTGTCTCATGGTTTGCTTCCCCCTCTCTTTTTTTCCCCTTTCCCCATGTTCATCTCTTTTGTTTCTTCAGTTTCACATGGGAGTGAGATCATACGGTATTTGTCTATCTTTGACCCATTGATTTCGCTTAGCATAACACTAGCTCCACCCACATCGCTGCAAATGGCAAGATTTCATTCTTTTGGACAGCTGAGTAACATTTGGTTGTATATATATACACACCACATCTTCTTTATCCATTCATCAGTTGATGGACATTTGGACTCTTTCCATAATTAGGCTATTGTAGACATTGCTGCCATAAACACTGGGGTGCATGTGGCCCTTCGAATCAGTATTTTTGTATCCTTTGAGTAAATACCTAGTAGTACAATTGTTAGGTCAGAGGGTAGTCATAGGGTAGCTCTATTTTTAATTTTTTGAGGAACCTTCATACTGTTTTCCAGGGTAGCTGCACCAGTTTGCATTCCCACCGACAATGGAAGAGAGTTTCTCCTTTCTCCACATCCTCACCAACATCTGTTGTTTAACAACTTCAGCCGTTCTGACAGGCGTAAGGTGGTATCTCATTGTGGTTTGGGTCTGCATTTCCCTGACAATGAGTGGTGTTGAGCATCTTTTCATGAGTCTGTTGGCCATCTGGATATCTTCTTTAGAAAAATGTCTATTCCTGTCTTCTGTCCATGTCTTAATGAATTATTTATTTTTTGGGGGGGTATAGATAAGTTCTTTGCAGATTTTGGATACTAACACATTCTCAGATACGTGATTTGCAAATATCTTCTCCCACTCTGTAGGCTGCCTTTCAGTTGATTGTTTCCTTTGCTGTGCAGAAGCTTTTTAATCTTGATGAAGTCCCAATAGTTCATTTTGGCTTTTGTTTCCATTGCCTCTAGAGACACTTTTAGTAAGAAGTTGCTATGGCTGAGGTCAAAGAGGTTGGTACTGCTGTTCTCTAGGATTTTGATGGTTTCCTGTCTCACATTTAGGTCTTTCACCCATTTTAAATTTATTTTTGTGTATGGTGTAAGGAAGGGGTCCAGTTTCACTGTTTGTGTGTAGCTGTCCAGTTTTCCCAACACCTTTTTTTGAAGAGACTTTTTTCTATTTAATATTCTTTCCTGCTTTGTTGAAGATTAGTTGGCCATATAGTTATGGGTCCATTTCTGGGCTCTCTATTCTGTTCTATTATTTTTGTGTTTGTTTCTATGCCAGTACCATACTGTCTTGATTGCTACAACTCTTTAATATAGCCTGGGGCCCTAATCAGCACTCAAACATTTGCTGAGTGTGTCCATTTTGAACAAGCAAATCAGAGGGAACCCATGATTCTCCCTTTCTCTGTCTTAAATTGGATAATAAGTTTTTTCCTCACAGATTTTTAGTGACTATTTTGAGTAATATAAATAGAAGAAAATAAATATGTTCAATCTAAAAATAAGCCTCTCAACTAATTTAAGAAATAGAGCATTATGAATGTCCTTGAATCTCCAGATGTTCCTCTCCTAATAATACCCCCTTGCCTGCATCTTGGTAGTGACCAATATATATTTTTTTCACTTAAGCTTTCTATTACTTTTTTTTTTAAAGCTTTTATTTATTTATTTGAGAGAGGGAGAGAGAGCATGAGCAGGAGAAGGGCAGAGGGAGAAGCAGATGCCTTGCTGAACAGGGAGCCTGACTCAGGACTATCACAGGACCCCAGGATCATGAGCTGAGCAGAAGGCAGACACTTATCTGACTGAGCCACCCAGGCCCCCTCTCTTCTTTATGGTTTTATCACATATGCATTCCTTTCTACCTAATGTACTGTTTTATTTTACCTGTTTTTAAATTTTATGTAAGTAGAATTATATGGTATGTATTCTCCTATGACTTGTTTTAACCTGCCTTATGGTTTTCATATTCTCCCACGTAAATATGTTTATCTGTCGTACATTTACTTTCATTTTTAAATTATATCTCATTATATAAAATAGAGTTTACTTTTTCTAACAGCAATGCTCTTGACTGACATTTATTTGGGTTGTTTCCACTTCTCTACAATTATGCACAATGTTCCTGCATACATTTTTTCTTTTTTTTTAAAGATTTTATTTATTTGACAGACACAAGTAGGCAGAGAGGCAGACGGAGAGAGAGGAGGAAGCAGGCTCCCTGCCGAGCAGAGAGCCTGATGCAGGGCTTGATCCCAGGACCCTGGGATCATGACCTGAGCCGAAGGCAGAGGCTTTAACCCACTGAGCCACCCAGGTGCCCCCTGCATACATTTTTATACACTTCTTCTGATCCAAATATGCAAGTATTTTTCTAGTAAATCTTCCCACCATTGGAATTTTGGGGGCATAAGGTATGGACATGTTCAATTTTATTAGGTAACAGCCAGAACACCTGTGTCTGCAGTGTGCCCCCAGGTTGTCAGAACTCACCGTGCCTGAGCATAAGGAAAGCTGAGATTTGTGAACATTAACCAAAGTCTGAAGGATGTAGGGGTATAAATATGCCAGCTCCTAGCTGCTGTTCCAGACAGCTCTGAGATGTGACTTGTCTCCAGAGCTTCCCTGAGGGGTCTGAACCACGGGAGGATTCATGGAATGGGCTGGTGCCTGTACACTGGCTTCACTTCTCCATCCCATGCCCCATGCCCTTGCTGCTTTTCTCCAGCAAGGAAACTGGAACACTTCCATTTTCATGTGAATCCTCATCTTAGCAGTAATATATTTTGTACTGAAAGTGATCGGTCCTTGAATGTTGATTTGTGGGGTCAGATGTATTATGGAAAATGCTAACTGAAGTCAGAACTAAGAAGCGAGCCAGAGAATTAGCATAGTGTTAGCAAAATGTCAATATATGGAACTGAATTGTTTAAAATATCACCAGCATAGTTGGCCTTTTATATGTTTTATTTTTTTTAAAGATTTTATTTATTCATTTTGATAGAGGGAGAGACAGAAAGAGAGAGAGCACAAGTAGGCAGAGAGGCAGGCATAGGGAGAGGGAGAAGCAGGCTCCTTGCTGAGCAGAGAGCGTAACACAGGGCTTGATCCCAGGACCCTGGGATCATGACCTGAGCCAAAGGCAGAGAATTAACCGACTGAGCCACGTAGGTGCCCTCATAGTTGGCCTCAAAAAAATATTTATGATATTCTAATACCCTAAGCTACATAATATAAGAAATTACTTTTATCACGGAGATTTGTTTAATCATCAATGTCCAGACTTCAGGGAAAAATAGCTATATTCATATACATACATTATGTCTGTGATTAGCATTTTTTTCTTCAAACTTTGCATTGAAAAACTCTTCAAAGGCAATGGGTGCCCTTGATTTCTACTTTCTTTGACTGCTCTTTCTGTAGCATATAAAGCTGTAGGTCATATTCAGAAATGCTGATTTTAGAGCAGAACTTGATGACTATATATGGCATCGCCTAACTAAGAGTAAAAAAAGGATATATTTTTTTTATTTTTTCATTAATTTTTTAAATAGATTTTTTCCATTTCTATTTCTATTCTGTTTTCATTAATTTTTAAAATAGATAATTTTGAGATGTTTCAATTAATTTTTTTTTCAAACAGGTACTTGGTTTTTTTCTTTTTTTGTTCATTTGTTGCCTTATGTATTTGCTTTACGAAGTGACATTGGGATAGACTTCAATTGCTATTTTATGTGTGTGTGTTTTTTTTCTGGATGACTAATGGATATAGTGCATTACGCCACCTATGGCTTATTATAGCAGCTTTGGGGGATCCCAAATTGTAGGGCAACTTCCCATTGTGAAAACACACTAAATTAGGTAGACCTCAATTTTAATCTTGATCCAACATATATGTCTGAGACATCTGAAGAAATTTATTTAATCTATGTGATTATCAGTTCTCATCTCTGAAAAACTACACCCCATGGCTATTAATACTTTAATCTCCATTTTGGGACTTTAAATCATGACTGATGTCTTCTAGGGTCATGCTATTTATGACACAGATCCTTCGCAGCAGAAAATAATTGAATGATTTTTATTTTTAATGAGGTACATTATCCTTGCTAAAGAATGCATTCCCTCATAATTATTAAATAATGTCCTCCTGTCACCTTCTAATATCAATCCCCTTAAACTTAATAGAAATTATGCTCATGCAATGATTTGGGCAAGCTTTTTGACAGTAACACTAGACAGGAGGCTGCATATAATATTCCGATATGTGAATGCAACATTATGTTTACCTAAGCACAGAGTTTAGGCTATGCCAGAGTGACCTCTCTGGGTTCATACTGTTAGGGCTACACCCATGAAACAGGCTACCAAAAGGCACTGAGTCCGGTCTTCCCTGCAAGAGTATCATTCCTTCCAATACCATGAGTTGGTCTGGTTCCATTAGAAGGATTTGCCTTTAGCTGTCCAACACAAGGAATCCTGGCTCCTTACCCCTAGCAACAACAGCAGTGTCATCTGTCCTAGAGCCCAGTGAGAGAATTTTTTGGCTGAACATATCCCAACACAATCTCAAGAAACACCAGGCAGGTTATATTATGTCCTGGAAAAGCATGGCAGCCGCTAGCACCATTTCTTCTTCAAGCGTAAACAGTAGCTCCTCTTCAGCAAGCTAGAGCTGTACTCCACACACTGTCTAGTCTTCCTTAGCTCCAGAGTCCGCTTCCTGGTCCCTCGCCTGCAGCTGAAATGCAACTCTGGGCCAGCGGCTGCATGTGGCCACCGGCCCCCATGGCTGCCTCACCGCTGGAGACAGTACTGGCTCCTACATCTCAGACACCCAAGGAGAACCCCGAAACTTTGCACTTTTCTGAAGAACCACCAACAGTAAATAACAAAGAGATCATTCTTATCTCTGACATTATTGCTTTTCTGGATAAAAATGCTGCTGCCCCATAGGTTGACAGGAGGCTCTTAGCATCTCCCTGGTTCCCTAGTTGTTACAATTCTATTGTCTTCCAGCCACCACCTGGCTTTCACAGAATTTGGACTCTTCCCACTAAGACCGATGTCTCTGCACGTGGTTACGAACTACAAATCCCCAGTCACCATTCATGAAGTCCTGTGCTGACCAATTCAGCCCTCGACATGTGGCCAGCAACACGACTGCCTGAGAGACTGGAGAATAATATTTTTTATTTTACTTTAATTGATGTAAATGGATATTTAAACATTGTTACTCAGTTCACCTATTGGAGGGCATTTTAAGTATTTTGGGGATGAGTCTAGCTTCTCAAGTTTCTGTAAAACTTAAATACAGATTACGTATTTCTGAGGAAAATTTAGCTTCCAAATTAAGATGTGTGATAAGCATAAAATACATACCATATTTTAAAAACTTAGTATGAAAAAGCAAACTATGAAATTAATAACTTTTATATTGATTACATACTGAAATAATATTTGGATATATTACATAGAACCTATCATAAAATATATTGCACCCATTTATTTTTACTTTTATAATAAAGCTATTGGATAATTAAAACTACAAATGTGGCTCACTTTATGTTTTATAGTAGAGCACTGCCGTAGACTATAATGTGAATGATTCCTTTTCCTTATAGATCTTCAATGCGCAGCCTACAAAAACACATTTGTTGACACTATCAATGTCAGTGATTCCTCTGCAACTCTTAGGACTGACTATCAGTAGCTCAATATCCTTCATCGTTTATGGCTCTAGATCGCCATTTTCCCCATCTGTTTCCCCATCTGGAAACAGATTCAAGTGAAACAGTAACAAGACAAGTTCTTGTCCATTGACCCTCAAGTTGTTAGAATCTACCACTTTCTAACACTTGTTGCTGTGATCTACAGAACTTTTAGTCATTTCTCTCTTTTCCTGAAGACATTAGAATTTTTTTTCTTTTTGAGAATATTTTTTTTTATTTCTTTTCAGCATAACAGAATTCATTGTTTTTGCACCATACCCAGTGCTCCATGCAATACGTGCCCTCCATAATACCCACCACCTGGCTCCCCCAACCTCCCATCCCCCACCCCTTCAAAACCCTCAGGTTGTTTTTCAGAGTCCATAGTCTCTCATGGTTCATCTCCCCTTCCAATTTCCCTCAACTCCCTTCTCCTCTCCATCTCCCTATGTCCTCCATGTTATTAGTTATGCTCCACAAATAAGTGAAACCATATGATAATTGACTCTCTCTGCTTGACTTATTTCACTCAGCATAATCTCTTCCAGTCCTGTCCATGTTGATAAACAAGTTGGGTATTCATCCTTTCTGATGGAGGCATAATACTGCATAGTGTATATGGACCACATCTTCCTTATCCATTCGTCCGTGGAAGGGCATCTTGGTTCTTTCCACAGTTTGGCGACCATGGCCGTTGCTGGTATAAACATTGGGGTACAGATGGCCCTTCTTTTCACTAAATCTGTATCTTTGGGGGTAAATAACCAGTAGTGCAATTGCAGGGTCAGAGGGAAGCTCTATGTTTAATTTCTTAAGGAATCTCCACACTGTTCTCCAAAGTGGCTGCACCAACTTGCATTCCCACCAACAGTGTAAGAGGTTTCCCCTTTCTCCACATCCTCTCCAACACACGTTGTTTCCTGTCTTGTTAATTTTGGCCATTCTAACTGGTGTAAGGTGGTATCTCAATGTGGTTTTAATTTGAATCTCCCTGATGGCTAGTCAGCCACATGAAAAAATGTTCATCAAGACACTAGAATTTGACTCCATTTTCCTGTTGAACCCAAGACCTGCCTTTGTGGTGTCCATGAAGATAACCTATTCAAAATGATAGTCTCATGTTTATTTGACTCCTTTTTCTTCAATGACCTTTCATGTGCTGGTGATCTCCCTCTATGGCCACACCCTGGGCTTAGTCATTGTCCAGATGTCTGATTTCCTTCAAGTTTTATATGGCAATAGTTGATTATCTGGTGGTAGCCACCTGTTCTCCTAGTTTTTCCATGTCCTTGGCTATATTATACATAATCTATGGTTGCTTAGAGAAGACTTCTTGGTGCCTTTCTATGTTCTCTAGATATAGGTAATTTCAAGGAATACTATCTGAGCATACTTAAGTTCCTAATATGCTGAATTTCCTATAATCTGTACCCAGCAGAATTCCAACCTAACTCTGTCTTCTCTTTCCTATTCCTACGTGAACTAGTACTGCTAAAGAAAATCAAACAGATTTATAGATTGTTGCCTCTATAAGTCATGAAATTGATAGTCTTCAACAACAATTGTGTCCTTAAGCATGTCCACTAACATTTTAGCAGTTTGGTTTGAGTCCTTTTCATTGCTTTCTATAACCTTCCCCATTCCCCCTCAATTCTAGAAGCCCCTCAATCCTTTCCCATTTTCTTACAGTATAGTTTCCCTTAAACCTTATTTAGAAATCTAAAGTCATTAAGTATGATTGTCTTTGAATACTTTTCTCTATCTACAAACTCCTATTATATATATCCACCCTAAGTCTTACCTCTTTTCTTCCAGTCCCAGGAGATGAATCTATCCTCTCATACCTGTTTAATTCTAACTCCTGTATATGTATTTCCAGTGCATAATACTAATGCAGATAATGACAACAATCTTTATTTCAAGAGCACTAACCTTGTGCCAGGTAATATAGTAAGCAAATTACAAAAATTGATCTCATTTATATCTCACAAAAAGCTTATTAGGTAGATACTATTATATCCATTTTATGTATGAAGAAATTGAGTTGAAAGATATTTAGTGACTTTACCAACATTGCATAGCTAATGAGAAGTAGGAACAAGTCTTAACTCAAGTCTGAATTAATCTAAAGACAGTGTTCTTGAACCCCTAGCATAGCAGCTTATAGTAGACCCTTAGAACTCTGGAAATCTTACTCCACAAGTCATGGGGAGTTAATTGACTGTACTCTCAACCGAATTTCCCCTTTCTCTAGAATCCTTTTTCTCTAAAATATTCTTAGCTCTCACTCATTAAAGAAGAAAACACATCTTGGCTACATCTTACCTCTTGAGTTATCTAAATTTTCTTCTTTCCCTTCATCAAAACACTTGAAAATGTAATCCACATATGCTGTCTCCAGTTTCTTAGCTTAAATTCATTCTTCTATGTACAAAATTTTGGATGACTCCTCCAAAATTCTACTAAAACCACTCTTGTAAAGTGACCATGAGACTGACAAGCAATCCTACATCATCTAGTCTTTATATGATAGGACTGCCTTTGCTGCATATGACTTTTTGATTCTCATGATTAAAAAAAAAAAAGGTCCCACACTCTTCTTGTTTTGCTCATTTCTATGTGACCTCCAAATTTCTTTGGAGGCTTGCTCCTCTCCCACCCCTTAAACATTGAACTTTCTTGGTGTTCTATGTCCAGTTCTTCTTATTCCTTTGCTAAATAACTCTGAAACATTTCAACCCCTGGTATTTCTTCAGAGAACATATGCATACTAAAACCTCTTAAATTTTATTATCAAACATTTCTATTTTGAATTTTTGCTTACCATATGTACATCTGAATCCCCAAATATTTTCTTACCTCTACTTTCCCTCTTCATCTATATAATTGGCTTCACCCTCTGATTCACCACAGATAGAAACTTTGGAGGCTCCTTTACTCTTGTCTCTATCTTTTTGTTTCCTTTTCCTTATATATCTTCAACTATCTTTTCCTTATTGTTCTTTCTCTATAAATATTTTAAGAGTTTATCATCTCACTCTTTTTATAATTGTAAGCCACGTCTAGGCCTTAGCTAATAAAAAGTACTTGGAGAAAAAATGGAAGGCAAGGGTCATTGAGTGAGGGAGTGAATGAGTGGGACATTTTTTATGAAGTCATTAGATAAGGCTTCTCTGAGAGGGTGTTATTTGAGTACAAGCTTGAAGGAACTGAGTGTTTCGTACTGGAGGCAGAGCTTTACACCAAAGGAGCGGGAAGTATAAGAAATAGCAAGGAGGTCTGTGCAGCTGGAGAGGCAAGGAGGACACTAGTCAATGAGGTGAGAGAGATAGTGGGTGCAGGCAAATAAATGAGGCAAGATCTGATAAGTCCTTATCAGGATGGTGGAGGCCTTCCTCTGAGTGAGGCAGAAATCCACTGGAAGTTTTTGAGCAGAAGAATGAAATATCATTTCTTGATTTGCAAATGATTATGTGTGCTTCTCTGTTGACAACAGACTGGGGAAGGAAGGGAGGCAAAAACAGAACAAGGAAACAGAGCTGAAGATGGAGGAAAGGCAGGGAACAAGGTTGGGCGGGCATAAAACCAGGCGTTTTGTCTTGTTCCATAGTGTGACAGTCAAGAATCTCAGTGATCAGAATCCATCAGAATCTATCAGAATCCATATTTCTTACCACACGCTGACTGTCACTTTAAACTCTCACAAAACCAAACCACCGCTAATCCTCCTTTATCAAATATTATTTTTGACTTTGATGCCTTCAAGTACATTAAACTCTTTAGATGAGATTCTACACAATAAATTCTATTTAACACTTTACCTCCTTTCAAGACATATTCCTGAACTCTTCTCAGCAAAGTAGGTCATCTGTTCTCTATGAGTCCATAAAAACCTTCATATTTATATAATTTCACCCCCATGTGGTGAAATAATTCTTGTACAATCATTAGGTTCACTGCCATCCTCCACCCAGTTCTTTAGTTTTGAGCTATTTGAGGGAAGCTCATGGACTTACATAAAACTAAAGCAACTTGGTATTTAATAAATATGTGAGTGAGGGAACACATAACGAAGAGAAGCGAGGGGGAAAGGAAAGAAGAGAGGAAGGTAAAAAGGAAGGAAGTATTTTTGTCTGCTTCACTGGGAAACTTTGGTGCCTCAAAGGACTAACGTGGAGAAACTCTTTAATAATCATCTTCATTAAGACCAGTGCTTACATGCTTCTGGTTTATGTTCAGATTCCACCAGAGCCTTCTCCAAATTTGGAGCTGGGGATCCTCACCAATGTGCTTTAGACAGACACTGTCCTTCCTCATGAGGATGACCTGGTCTCAGAGTCCCCAACAAGTTCCCTTGTCAACATTTCAAATGTTTAAGTCCCACCTGCACATGACCCTTCAGTGCTGATATGTGTTCAGCTAAGTCCGGGTTTATTGAATGACTGGGCTCTCTCACTACCCCTCAACTGAATACACCATTTCAAGTCTTCTTTGGGTACGTACTTCGTCTTGTCTACTAGACCTTTCCAGGTCTTGACCTGTGTCACTGTAAGTTAGAACTTGTTGAGAGGGCTATGGCCGAAATGCCCAATGTTGCTATTTTCATCAATATTATCACTCTAATAGAATTGGTGCTAGTCTGTTTTCTCAGACTGGTTCTTTGAAAAGACAGCCAGATGTACTAGGTTAGCCTTGTTTTGTTGGAGGTATTATGCCTACAATGCAAAATTAGATCTACATGCAGCAGACAGGGTGTGTATATATATATATATTACATTCCTTTTTTGTTCCTTCTTTAGATACAGGATGTCTTAGTAATAAAAAAAAGAAAGAAAGAAAGAAAGAAAGAAAGATTGCTACTGTTCTGTCCCAGCCTGAATAACTCAGAGTTACATAAGTGTTTATGAATAATGAATGTCTAATTGAGGTGTCTGAAATATGAATAACTATACTAGTCCTTTCTGCAGTGAGCTGGAGAATTCTCATTCGATAACAGGATTTTTATTTCCTCATTGCTTGCCTTCTGTTACTCCCACTGTCGAGTGTGAAACTGGCACAGATCACACTTGAGAGCATCTGAAGGAATGAATCTCACTTTCTCTCTGCACCAGCTGAGCCATCCAAACAAAGAAAAAAATGGCAGGGGGAGATCCCCATGAGTTAAGAACAAAGTGAACCTTAAATCTTGACTAATCCAATACACAGAAATAGAACCACAGGGTTTTAGATTTTAGTCTTCGTGAGAAATCTGTTTGCATTTAAATTGTTGGTGTTCCAGAAGCTGATTAACGTGTTTCGGGCTGCTGACAAAATAGCTTGCTTGTCTGTCTCTCCTTGGTCGATCCTTGCCATGTTACTGAGGAATTGCTAAGGAGAACTGATGCTTTCCAAATGTATGCCATATCAGTAAGAAGAAAAGTTCCAAAGAACTCACAATAAATTAATGTGGAATTGCAACCCAAGGCAAGCATTTTTCCTGTTCGACTCATTGAATGGTACACCTTGTCTGCTCTGAGAACTCCTTCCCAGCATTGCAAGAACTTCAGAGGGGCCTGGTTGGCATTTCTGATCTGCTCTACCTATACTTCTCCGCATGCTTGATCATAGAAACCTGGACTATGGCCTAAGAGAACTAAAGCTTGCCTCCAGACCCCTGTAGAGAAATCTTTGACAGACTTAATCATGCAGGTAAGGCAGTATTTTTACTAGAATTGCAGTGTTTGGATGTATCCAAGAAGCATCACGAAAACTGGGCCATCTGGGTGTTTCCTCCCCAGCCTGATGGTCACTGGGACATCTGGCACTCGTGCCAGGGAAGAGGTTAGGTGGCTTTCAGGTTACATAGCCTCTCCTTTCTCATGTCTGATGCCCAGTTAGTGCTGGTCCTCTGGCCAGGGAACCAATGAACACTGTTTGTTTGTTGTGCAAAATACAACTATCTGGTGCAAAGTTCTCTTTTTAAATTGTGAGCAATGAAATAGAACAACTTTTGAATCGAAAACAAAAAGCGTTTGTTGCTTTTTTCACATTCTCTTTACATGATTATTCTCCATCAGAAATGGTTATTCTTGAATAATAGGTAGAGAAGATGGGAAACAATAACATTGAAAGAATTGCTCAATAGTTTTTGTTTTACTTATTCTGCTACGAGGGTATCGGGGGTGAGGTGGGGAGTGGAATCAGTTCCCTTGGCAGTCTCTCCAGGTTGTCAGGAAGTATGATCATTCTAGTAAACAGTAACAAAATGAAAGGCAAACTGTAAGAATGCCAAATCCTTCACTGGAAGGAAGAGAAGGAACAACTCAGTGATTAATAAGGATCACACAGTAGGATATTGTTATTAATGCCAGATTATCCCCATTCCACACCAAGCAAAGATCCAGTTTATGGCACATCTAGCAAATCTCAGCTCTCAGGCATTTCCTATTGTGTGGTTGAGTTTTATTTCTGTTATTCATTTCCTTTCACTTTGTACTGACTTACTGCTTTTTCTTCATGTGTGTTTTGAATATTGAGAGTATTAGTGACTCAAAAAAATATTGCTTCTGTCAGTTCCTAGCACAGTGGTGCTGCACATCAGTGGTTTTCCCTCATTTCAATTCCTTCCTGGGAGACAGAATGTTGGTCTCACTGTTTTGTTCCAATCTTTGCTGTTCTCACATATATAATATTTCAAGCACAATTACATCTTTTTTGCCTACCACCACACATTATACAAATTCAGAAACAACACTGAAGGAGATTAGGTTTGGCTAGCTTTTTAGTGTAAAAAAAAAAGATGTGTCTGTTAAAGATATATAAAACAATATATTTCTCTTTGATTATTTAAAACAAACATAATAAGCGTGCAAAAACATCATAAAGTCGATGTGTACTTACAGAAATAAAATAGAGAAGTGTGTCTGTTTGTGTTCTAAGACACCAGTGGGAAAACATTAGCCATGCCCTGTAACCAACTCAAATATTATTCCAAGTTTTCTTTCTTTTTTTTAATTTATTTTTTTTAAGATTTTATTTATTTATTTGACAGATAGAGATCACAAGTAGGCAGAGAGGCAGGCAGAAAGAGAGAGGAGGAAACAGGCTTCCCGCTGAGCAGAGAGCCCGATGTGGGGCTTGATCCCAGGACCCTGAGATCATGACCTGAGCTGAAGGCAGAGGCTTTAACCCACTGAGCCACCCAGGCGCCCCTATTCCAATTTTTCTTAAAGAAAAACTCACATGGGGAGAACAGAAGAGTGAGTGATTTGAAGTCAGAAGAGACTGTTTCTGTTAGCGGTAGTCTTGGGCAGGAGTCCACACTTTCTTGAATTTAGGTTTTCTTATCCGTAAAACTGAGTTTACTCTAAATTCTTTCCCAGGGGTTTTGTAGCGATCAACGCAGAGAACGTGCCCTTGCCAGCGCTGGCCTCAGTGCCTGCTGAGTATCTGCTCTGTGCGAGGCATCATGCTAGATGTCGGGTGTACATGGACACATGAGACACAGGACATGGGTCAATTTAACACCCAGCCTCACAAGGTCAGGCAAAAACGTCTACAATACGATATGCTAAGTTCTAAGATAGGAAAAAACACCCCTCAAAGAATGGAAAGGGATACCCCATTTGCTGCCGGTGATGACTTGTTGGAAAGGGGACACCTGTCCTTCTCCTGGAGGACCAGCAACATTAGATGTTGAAGATGTGTCTGCAGAACAATCCATATCATAAATATCTGGAGGCCGATAGAAAGTGCTCGTCGTTTAACACCGTTTGAATTTAGGTGGGAAAGACTGGGGTGGAGGCAGGCCAGGGGGACAGCCTCTAGTTTTCTTGGCCTCCCTGGGACTCCTTTGCTGTGACTCGGCAGCCCCACCGTGATGAGGAAAGGGTCCTCACATCAGCCCTGTCTAAATCTTCCTCTAGTTGCTACCATTTCTGAGCTCGGATAATCCTACTTGGGCCCTATGGCCTCATCAACATGTGAAAAGAAGAAACTCTAGCAATCACTCAGGAATATCTACTGTCAGGGAAGCATAGAAACTACAGAAGCATGTGATTTTGACCTCCACTCTCCCTAGAAAGCTCAGGGAGGAAGAGAAAAGGGAAGTAAACAAGAGTTTTCATCACTTTAACAGTGGAGCCTGTAAGGCTTATCTAGTATTCTGAGCATCATGTGAAGTCAAAACAAACAAAAAAACTCAAATTAATAATCCACTAAAATACATATGTGCCAGATACTAACAAGGGCAAAATCCATAAAACACGTGCAATTATACATTGTCCATACATATGCTCAGGCACAAGCCTTCTAATAACACAAAATAATTCACCTTGATGGTAGAACTGTCCACCTGACTGCAGATGTCTGGTGACACCGAGGGAACAGTAATGGTCCAGGCAACTGAAATAACTAGCACGGCCCACCGATTTTGAAGTGGGAAAACAGATACGGAGGAACAAAATTCTAGAAGCTGCGGAGAAGGAAGCCAGAGCCAAAGAGAAACATTCCATATAAATTCCTTGCATAGTGAAGAAAATAAAAATAGCTAAGAAAAAGTAAAATGAAAGTGACCTTTGGGGGAAAACCCGAGGAGTAAAGCTTTCTGCATTTTGAGTTTACATTTTAACGTTAAAGAGGCAAAAACAATAAAAGTAGACTGTCTTAAATGTCATGGTTTATTGTCAGCAGTATTCACGTCAAGCATACATCTTGGTTTTAAAGCAAGGGGAGAGTAAACAGTGTTGACTGCTCATTTGCAGAATACAGAAAAGGCAGTATGCTAAGATAGGCTGAACTGCTTTGAATCATTATTAGTGGCAATATTTTTAAAATTAGTTTTGGAAGGCATGAGTATAAAAGAGAGGAAATTCTATTTTTTTAATTCTTCTCAAAGAAAAATGTGTGAAAAGAGTCATTAATTTGCTAAAGGTATTAAGACATGGGTCTAATTCATTCTAATAAGTATGACCTAACCAGGTTGCTAATAGAGCCATTACTAAATTAAATCCTCTCAGTAGCCTTGGAAATGATTTGGCCTGGCTTTTTTTTTTTCTTTCCTCTTTTTAAGTGAAATAAGGGGAAGGAAGCAAATAGGGAAAAATGCATGGAACTCTCTCTTCCCAGTCTATGGTTTTCCTTTCTGTGGTTTTAATCAACCATGGTAAACCATTGTCCAGAAGGAGATGTCCTCCTTCTGAGATATTACCAGAAGGGCATTACTAGCCCAACACTACATTACAGTGCCTACGTCATTCACCACCCCTCTTCTCATCACCCAGGCATTTTATTATCTCACATCATCACAAGAAGAAGGGTGAGGACAGGACAAGAAGCTATTTTGGGAGAAAGAGATCACATTCACATGAATTTTATTATAGCATATTAAGTGTTCTATTTTATTACTAGTTCTTACTGTTAACCTCTTACTGCGCCCAATTTGTAAATTTATCACAGGTATGTATATATGGGAAAAGACATAATATACATAGAGTTCAGTACGAGCCACTATTTGGGGCATCCAGTGGGGATCTTGGAACATATCCCCCACAGATTAATGGGGACTACTGTAAATACTGAAGAATGATGGAGAGTCACGCATCTGGAACAGAGGAAATGAAACCATCGGATTTGAAGTATATTTTTCATATGTCTGCTTTTTGTTTTTTGGGTTTTTTTTGTTTTTTTTTTTTTTTTATCCTAACCCTGTTGAACGAGTGGACCCTGTGTGCAGTGCCCCTCACTGGGGAGTGTCCTTCTGGGAGGCAGCTGATGTGAGTGTCCCAGACAGTGACTGGTGGACATGCCCTGCCCGTTCCTGGCCTTTGTTTCTTCTCTTAGTTTATACTGCCCTGAGTGACACACAGAATGTATTCCTTATGAACCACACACAAGCTATAAGGACCGACGGAATGTGTTCTGTCACTCAAAGGCTCCTGTTACCAGATGGATGCAACCGCTCAAAGTGAAGGCTTCATCCATGAAAGGAATATCGTGAGATAAGAGGAGCTTTACTGGATATCATTATCCTGATGGCAACTGTTCCACAATTTCGAAAGCACTGGAAGAACACTGATACCCTGGGCCACTTCTCAATTGTTCGGCATGTCGGTTCAAAAAAAACCGGATAATTATTTTACTTTACAATGATGATAACAATGTTTGCTACTGCTATTTATTACCTATTATTGTATGGACCTAAAGGTAGCTACATCAGTGATTAAGTAAACTGTGAGATAATTTTTTGGAAACTGAAAAATATTAGCAAATACTCTTGTTTTAACAAGTCATCCCAACGTAAAAGCTATAAGCGTTTGAAGTTTAAAAGGAATAGGATAATATGTACAATAAATGTGTTTCGATATATTTGTTCATTCATTCAGAAAATATTCTTAGAGAGTTGAACATGTGTGCAGTGCTATATTAAAGAAATGCCTTTGATATTGTGCGAAGAATTCTGTTTTAAGATGAACACTTCAGATACAGTACAAATCTCTCACCTAAATTCTCCACCTTCTTGGCAGAGATGTGAAAATATTAAGGCCTCTCTGAACAAAATTAGTAAATATCAAAAGGGTAAATGAACCTTTAAACTCCAAAATATACAATTGGGGTGTATTCTGGAATGGTTTAGAAAGAAATATTCAACTTGTAAAAACTTTATTTGATAAATAGTTTCTTTCAGTTATCTTGGCTATTTTTAACGTTATTTGGGAAAGTACATCGATGCACAGAGGAACAAGTGTGGACCACTAAGAATCTGCAGTGTTGCATTAAGATAGAAACCAAGGCATGATGGTTAATCTTGGCCACACGGTGAGGTGTTGGGAGATGATCTAGTCCAAGTTTCTCAGGACAGAAGCAAGCAATTTAGGGCAATTAAGTAAAGAGAGGAAGTGGCCCGAGATGTCCCCAAAGGCAGAAGGGAAACCTACTTCCTCTAACTCTGCACCAAGAAATCTACAAAGATATATTTAGCCTGTACATCTCAAAATAAGTATTTATTTAAATATATTTCTTTGTTGGTGCAGCTGTGACGTTTTCCCACTCCATATGTCCTAAACTTTACAGGACAAGTACCAAATAGGAAGGGTCTCAATACTGTGTGTAATGAAGAATTACGAAGAATGTATTACAAAAATATATTATAAATATCTGAATTGATTAGTCACAATTTCCCACTCTTTTAGACAATCAGCTCTTAATATTGTGATAAAAGAGAATATTAGAGAATTAATATCCCGGGGCCGTTTCAAAGATGGTAGCAGTGATTCCTTTAACTGTACTGTTTATTCCACCTCATAATTTTCTCAGTGGCACATTTAAAGAAACAAACAAACATGTATTCATTTACTTGAGAGAGAGAGGAGGGGCAGAGGGAGAGAACCTTCAAGCAGGCTCCCTTCTGAATGCGGAGTCTGATGCAGGGCTTGATCCCACAGCCCATGAGATCATGACCTGAGCTGAAACCAACAGTTGGACACTTAACAGATTGAGCCACCGGGGGCCTCTCAGTGGTAATTTTAATATAGTTGGTGCAAACATAGCAAACTAGAAACTTCCTAAAAATAATTCATTAAAAAATTTCTCGTCTCAAATGCCCCAAGCCTAAAAACTCCTTTGCTCTGATTAATTCTATAAAAATCATATCCATATACTCTTATCAAATAACCTTTAAAAGTAGTATTTTTACAAAGGTAGTAGTGAATTCATGGGACTCATCTGTACTTCTAAGTATATTAAGCGAACCCTGTTTAAAATCCATGATGTGTGGACTGGTTAGTCCACCATCATGCTTAAATGCTTAAAAAAGCATTTGCCAATGTGAATGTGGGTTCTGCTGGACCCAAAGATGCTGCATGGCAAAGAACATCTCTCTGATTCCTCTAGAACACAAGGATTTGCCCAGAGAATTTTACTGTGAAGATGTGTGTATATGTATGTGTTCATAGCATGTATTAATATAACACACCTTGGGAAACAGTGTACCAGGGAAATACTACAAAACCCAGCATGGATTTCTATGGGAAACACAGAAGAAGGTATTAAAATTTCAACATTATAAAATATGATGCCACAGCAGAAACACAGCAATATTATTTGCAAATTAAAAAGGCATGTCTAAACAAATTTATGAGTCATTCCCTGGTGACTAGGCTTTCAACATTCTATCATTTTTAACAAGTGTCAGTGATACAAATGTATCCCGTATTGCACACTGAATTTTTTAAAGCTCCCACTAAAGCCCAAATTTTGATTTATATTGGAGAATTAAAGTAAAAAGAAAAATTAAAACTTACAATGCTAGTTAGATGGTAACTCTCATCCAAATAGAAAAGTGAATACAAAGACCTACTGAACTTCAGAAAAAAAATCATTTAAAATCTATTTTTAAAAAATAGTATTTCTTGGGGTCCAGGGGAAAATATATTTTATTCTCCCTAATGTCTAGAACAATTACTTTTGGCTTTCCTGAGGATCATAGAGTTAACAGATATTATATTAGGCTCTGTAAGATATCTAATTCAAATGATGTAAAGATAATCAGAACAAAATAACATATCACTAGCATAAATTCATCTGAAATGAAAGGAGTTTAAGGAGAAATGACTTGGGGAACATTTAAGTTAATGTAAACAGCAGTCTGATTATGAAGAACTTATTAAAATTATTTAAAATGTTATTTTATTAATCTTTCAATTATGATTTTTTCTTAGACAATAGTAGGGGAAATATACACATTGGTAAATATGCAAATTCTTGCAAACACTTTGTAGGGAGGTGTTGCTTTTGTAACAACAGAGTAAGGTATTCACTTGCTTTGAAATACTAATATGTGCGCTGTTGATTTTCAGAGTTGAGGGTAATTGGTGGGAAAAAGAGTGACATTTCATTGCAACACAGATTGTGTAAACCATTTCATTTAATCTTCACAAGAGCTCTGCGATACTGTATAGTTGATTCCATTTTAAAATATAAATAGGGGGCCCATACCTGCAAGATTACCCTGGCATAATTTTTAATAGAACTCTTGCACTGTCAAAGTTCCTGGTTTGGATGAGAGGTTGTATAGTAAACATAGAAATTAAGAAACCAAGATGCAGAGAGATTGATAACTGACTAATCCCATGCTCATCCTTGGTTGATTCCATAGTGGAATCTAGTTATGCATGAATACAAGTCATTCTCTCTTCACTGCTCAGCACTGCATTAGAGCTGGCAAAGTCAGCAGGTGTTTCAGGAGAGTAATTTAATTCAAAGATGAAGAAGTATGGCCAGCCCAAATAGGAATGGCAAATATTCTAAAATGCTACATTAGAAAATCAGTCCTTGAGATTTTCGTGATCCCACAGATCTGCTCTTAAAGGCAAATTCTCCTAGAAGAAGTAACACAACTAACAAATTCACACTAAAGTAATAATGAATGCTCATTGAGTAGGAAAAGGAACAGATTATGAGAAACAGTAAGTGGTAGAGGCTGGAGAAGAGAAAGAGGGGAAATGGTGGAATGGAATCTGCTAACACGGACAGAAGTTCAACAGTTGGGGGGGTGTGGTTGTACTTGGGTGGCTCAGTCAGTTAAGCATCTATCTTCAGCTCAGGTCATGATCTCAGGGTTGAGGGATCAAACCCCAAGTCTGACTTCCTGCTCCGCAAGGAATCCGCTTCTCCCTCTTCCTCTGCTCCTCTCCCCCCGCCCCCCGGCTCATGCTCGCTCTCGCTCTCTCTCTCTCTCTCAAATAAATAGATAAAATCTTTTTTTTAAAAAAGTTCAACAATTGGGAACTCAGTGTTATTTCATAATATAACCCTTGATGTTATATTCTAAGGGAAGAGCTTCCTAATAATGGTTTTAAACCGCTGCCAGAAGGGGGCAGTATGGAACAGGAATGGGTGAGGTACTGGCGAGAGCAGGAGAGCACCAACAGGAGGCATTACTGACACAAAGAGGGACAATGTCCTCCCAGAAGCATTGTGATTGCTTCCCTAGCTCTTACGGTATCCGTTACAGTCTAATTAGTAGTGATGGATCTTGTTAACATTTAAAGCAGAACAGGGAAGAAAAGAAAGCAGAGGAAGAAGAGGTATTTTACAAATGTAACTCAGGGACAGGAGATTGAGGATGCAATAAAGGGGAGAAAAATTTCTTTTCCAGAAGCAGGAAAGACCTCTGAAGAGCAGTGAAGAAGGATGATTTGCAGAGCCACTTGGAGGCCTGGAAGAGGCAGTCCAACGTGTGTAAGTATGGAAGTGTAAGTAGAGGAGGTCAGTATTATGCTAATTCCTAATGCTCCCTCTTGGCCAACAGGAGGCAGAAAATGATAAAGACAATGATTTGACCAAGCCAAGTTCTTGAGGCATGGCGGCAATTATTAACTTCAGCAGTGTCTTTTAAGGGAAGGTAAAGACTGTAGTTCTTTTTAAGACACACGTGTGGACATTAAGAGATCTGTTCCAGCAGTCTTTCCAGATGTCTATTATACACATATTCCTCCCAGAAGTGATTATCAATTATGTGGCTTACAAATGCAATCTGTTCTCCCTGCTGGAAGAAATAAAGGATAAATATCCTCAAAACAACACCACCACAATACCTCCTTGCCCTTTGGTTTAATAGAGAAGATGACAGGTTTCTAAAATGAAAGGAATAGCCAGGAAGAAAGTCTTTGAAAAAAAGTCTCTGGAGAGCAGCAAGTATTGAAGGGTCTACAGAAGAAAACTAAATGGTAAGATGGTAAAAAGAAAGAAAAGCAGTCAAGACCCACATCACTCAAGAAACTCTGAGCTTTCCTGACTGGGCTGCTCTGGCTATAAGAATAAATCAAAGTTGGATTATATCTTCCAGCTTTTTAGATTCTACCTTTGGGCTAATTCCAGTGCAGCACCAATACTGCTTCCTCTGACAACATCGAGCATTAACAGCTCTAATCTGGGAGAAGAGGACCATGTGACAGAACAATGACCCTTTGAGACAGGAGAAAGAGGATGATTTCTACAAAAGCAGCTGAACGGAAAGTTGAAAGTCTGGCAGAAGAAATGACTGGCCTCTAACATAACATTCTATCTAACAAAGTTGTTGTGAAGATTAGGGGACACTGAACAACGAAGAACATTTTATAATCTATAAAATAGTATATAAATATAAGGTACTGTTTTCCACATACGAGACTCTCAAAGGTTTAGTAACTTTGCTAACCTTTGGAAAGATTAACCCATCTAATTGCTATTGACATAGAATGACACAAAAATGGGATGCCTTTAGTGAATTAAGAATAGGGAGATAAATCCAGAAGATAGATAGCAGGAGGTTGGTATTTTTATAAAATAAACAAGCAAAAACAAAAACAAAAAGCCGTAGTAGGCTACAAAAGACATCATAAAATTATATGTGGATTTTCCATATAAGCATCATATTTCCCCCCAGTTTTGTCATAAACCAGCCCCTGACATCAAGATTACAGCAGATGGATTTATACTGTGGGGACCCAAAAATTAAACTCATTTTATAAAATATATGTCAATCTGTCATCTGAATGTATATTTGCATTATACTCTGATTTTCTATGTATTCAAAAACTCAATCCTCATTTGAAGAATATCATTTAAATAAATGATACAACTTGAAGAATGTTAATCAACATAATGCTCAACTGAATTTGTTCTTTTTGTAGTTGTATAATTGGTAAGTTATTTTAATCCTTCTCTGTTAGTGTATGAACTTCTTGCTTTCAGATATTTATATGGTGTTTGTGTCAGATGATTCTTGCTAATAGTGAAGTAAGAAAATATATATATATATATCCAGAAAGATATATATATATATATATGTATGTATATGATATATAAATGTATAAATATGTAAATGTGTATAATAGATATATTAAAATAAAAAAGATTATATATCTTATCTAAATATATCTTTTTATTTTTTATTTTTATATAAATAATGATACATATCTTTATATCTATAAATATATATTAAAAAGATATGTATATATAACATATGTATATATTTAAATTTACTCCCTTTGGAAGTCTGCTGCCTTTATGTGTCCTTGAGAAGTATAATATTTTACTGCAGTAACAAAAAATATATTCTTTTTTTCTTTTTAATAATTTTTTTAAATTTTTTAATTTTTTATAAACATATAAAATATTTTTATCCCCAGGGTACATGTCTGTGAATCGCCAGGTTTACACACTTCACAGCACTAACCATAACACATACCCTCCCCAATGTCCATTATCCCACCCCCCTTTCCCGACACCCCTCCCCCCCTCACCCCTCAGTTTGTTTTGTGAGATTAAGAGTCCCTTATGGTTTGTCTCCCTCCCGATCCCATCTTGTTTTTTTTCTTCTTTTCCTACCCCCCTGACCCCCCATGTTGCATCTCCACTTCCTCATATCAGGGAGATCATATGATAGTTGTCTTTCTCCGATTGACTTATTTCACTAAGCATGATACCTTCTACTTCCATCCACGTCGTTGCAAATGGCAAGATTTCATTTCTTTTGATGGCTGCATAGTATTCCATTGTGTATATATACCACTCTTCTTTATCCATTCATCTGTTGATGGACATCTAGGTTCTTTCCATAGTTTGGCTATTGTAGACATTGCTGCTATAAACATTCGGGTGCACGTGCCCCTTCGGATCACTATGTTTGTATCTTTAGGGTAAATACCCTGTAGTGCAATTGCTGGGTCATAGGGTCGTTCTATTTTCAACTTTTTGAGGAACCTCCATGCTGTTTTCCAGAGCGGTTGCACCAGCTTGCATTCCCACCAACAGTGTAGGAGGGTTCCCCTTTCTCCGCATCCTCGCCAGCATCTGTCATTTCCTGACTTGTTAATTTTAGCCATTCTGACTGGTGAGAGGTGGTATCTCATTGTGGTTTTGATTTGTATTTCCCTGATGCCGAGTGATGTGGAGCACTTTTTCATGTGTCTGTTGCCCATCTGGATGTCTTCTTTGCAGAAATGTCTGTTCATGTCCTCTGCCCATTTCTTGATTGGGTTATTTGTTCTTTGGGTGTTGAGTTTGATGAGTTCTTTATAGATTTTGGACACTAGCCCTTTATCTGATATGTCGTTTGCAAATATCTTCTCCCATTCTGTCAGTTGTCTTGGTTTTGTTAACTGTTTCCTTTGCTGTGCAAAAGCTTTTGATTTTGATGAAATCCCAATAGTTCATTTTTGCCCTTGCTTCCATTGCCTTTGGCGATATTCCTAGGAAGATGGTGCTGCGGCTGAGCTCGAAGAGGTTGCTTCCTGTGTTCTCCTCAAGGATTTTGATGGATTCCTTTCTCACATTGAGGTCCTTCATCCATTTTGAGTCTATTTTCGTGTGTGGTGTAAGGAAATGGTCCAATTTCATTTTTCTGCAAGTGGCTGTCCAATTTTCCCAACACCATTTATTGAAGAGGCTGTCTTTTTTCCATTGGACATTCTTTCCTGCTTTATGGAAGATTAGTTGACCAT
>PISX010001409.1:0-197687 GCA_004024625.1 Mellivora capensis | reverse complement strand
AAATATACAGTGGAAAAAAGACAGTCTCTTCAATAAATGGTGCTGGGAAAATTGGACAGCTATATGTAGAAGAATGAAACTTGACCATTCTCTTACACCGTATACAAAGATAAACTCGAAATGGATAAAGGACCTCAATGTGAGACAGGAATCCATCAGAATCCTAGAGGAGAACATAGGCTGTAACCTCTTTGATATCGGCACATATTTATTTAATTGGTGAGTGAATTTAAAGTAGGACCCTAAGACCATAAGCTTTTATGTTGCCCTGTGTTAGCCATAGGTTGCATTCCTTTACCAATTACACACAGTAAATCAGACATGGACACTATGCACCTGAACATAGGAGCCAACTGTGCATGTAAATGTGTGAGCTCAATTCCAATTGAAATTGGTGAGTGAGCCCAGAAGGCTCTGGAGAAGCTTACACATGAAAAAAACACCACTATATAAACTTTGCTGTTAAACACTAAACTTTTTATAGTGCCAAACTGCCTACTTAAGGCAGCCAAAGGCTGCAGAAGAACTGAAGTTCAGAATAATAGCATTAACACATAAAGCTTATGCCAGACACTCTTGTTTAATACAATATGGCAGGCATATTTCCCAGGCTTTCAGGCTGATTGTTAAACCAGATAAATAGTGGTATATAATCTATACTCCTGAATAGTAATACTTTTATATTATTTTATGAAGGCATTTAAAAAAAAACTGTTTCCTGGAACAGTTTAGTTACAGTAGCTCCTTGGTACAAAATTAGTCATGAACTTATAAATCATCAAAAATCAAATCCTAAATATCAGCAGGTTCTTGCACTAGACTTTCTTTATATACGTATAATCAAAACAGTGTAATACCACCACTTGGAAATATCTCACCAGAAAACAATAAAGCAGACAGAAACTCAGATAGCTATATATTATTGATAAATTTAAAGTATGTGTCAAGCTGAAATTTCAATAAAATGTGAAAGTTATAATGCACAGCATTGATTTTCATCCACAGAAATTGAGAATTCACTTATATATACCATGAGATCTCACAAATGCTTGGAAGCTTAATGCTGAATATAAGATCTGAATAACTGACTATGACATTTCTCTCAGAATCTTAACACCTAAACCTTTGTCCTTCGAACTATTTCATTATTCCATTGCAAGTGTTTTGTTCACCTCATACTAAGACCTGTTCCCTTTGAAATCCAGGTGCTGATACTAAAGGATGGTTTGGTTTGATTATGTCAATTGTGATCATGGCCTAAATCCCATCTCTTCTTTCATCTTCAGGCACTACTGGATTATAAACTGAAAAAACTGACATTCCATCTCTGTTAACCTTTAGAGATGCTCAAGAACTACTCCTTGTTTGTGAAGCCATCTTATTGCTAATCTATAATCCTTTTAATATGTTCTGCTTTTTGGATTGATCTATTGCCAGCTGACCTAACACTGTCCATAGCTATATTAATCCTATTATTCACATCCTATTACAGAGTATCAGTGAAACTCTTTAATGAATCCTGAAAAGCTTGCTTGCCAGACACCAATATTAGGGATGATTACACATGTATTCATTCTCTTACTCTTAATTATAAAGCTTCTGATCGTATTAATTGTATTCAGTGGGGTTCATAGTTTTTCTTCTCCATAGCTATCTGTGAGCTGACACTAGGTTTTGAGAAGTATCAGTTTTTCTAAATGTCATTACCATACATATTGTTTTGATCCTTCTCAATGGTAAATAAATTCACAAGATAAAATGTTGTAATATATTTAGAGATTAAATCCTGTTGTAAGGTAAATAAAGTGTATGGGATATGGTAGAATTAAGTAGGGTTTATCAAGAGTAGATAAAATATTCAAGACAAAGGTTTGCATTTTGAGTTCCTGATATATTCACAGTACCATTAATCCCCTAATAGGCTGGATAAATCTGTCTTGGATGATAAGCCTACTTGTTAAGGGTAGTACATTCTCTACTGAATTAATCACCCCACATAAAAGCGAAAAGTATCATCAGCCTGCCTGAAAAACTATGATACCTTATCATCAATTTTAGTCTGATGAGTGGCTAAAAAGAATAGTTTTGTTGTTGGTTTTTTTTAAACCCTGTGAAATGTACTGGTAATGTGACTACTTTTTTTTTTTAATCTGAAAAAGTAGATTTATAGAAAAAAATAATATTGTTGGTGATGATATTATTGTGTTTCATGAAAGGGCGAACAGGGTTTTAAGATGATTAAAAGTTCTGGTAACTGGAGTTTGTGGTTAGGTGAGGAGTTGGAAATATGCAGTATGGAAGCATATGTCTGTATAAGAAGTACTGAGTCATTTCCAATGTTGTGGATATTGAAGTATCAAGAATCTTGGGAGATAATTAAAATCAAATATGCACAATAGCATGGGTGTCACTGCAACCTCCCTCTAGAAAACATGTCACTTAAAGGAAGTTCTCAATGTAAAACCATCACTGCCCTCCAATACATACTCACTTTGCCAAATCATAATGAAAGCTTGAGTTGTATTTAAAGACCAGAGTCTTCTTTTTTTTTCTTTTTTTAAAGATTGTATTTACAAGTAATCTCTACACTCAATGTGGGGCTCAAACTCACAACCTCGAGATCAACAACTGCATGCTCTACCAACTGAGCCCCTGGAAGACCACAGTCTTTAAGCAAAACTTTACACTGGTCCCTCCCTGAAACACTGATCACTAGAACTATCATCACTTTGTTTACCCCTGGGTATTGGAGTGTGACAAAAATAAAATGTCAATAAAATATAAATCAGGTTAAATTAAATGGATATATTTTTAAGGATAAGTATGTCTCAAATAGTGCACATGATATACTTCTACAAAACAAACATCTATTCTATATCTGAAATTCAAATTTAACTTGGTATTATGTATTTTTATTTACTAAATATGAAAATACTAGAGAGGGGCGCCAAAAGTGTGCAGTAAGGAATAGAGAGTCTATAACAATACTACAGCTAATTTTTTAGCTATGGATCTTCCTAGGTTGACTCAAAAATAAGATTCTCCCAAAGATGTGGCTTTGTGGGTAATGATATTAAAATCATCCACCTTAATGTTTCAACATTTTGGTGGACACCTGCTTTTTCTCTCCCTGACTTTACTTTTTAATTTTCACTTGGAAGCAATATTATTTAACTCAGCCTTTGGAACATGATTTTAAAGAAACACTATATATAAAAGTAGAGTAATATTGAATTAAATGAGACCTTTCTCTGTACAAGTGCAATTTTCAAAACAGCAAGAGAGATTTTACATAGTAAAGTAAAAGCATTAGAATTGAAACTCAAACCAACTAAAATAAATTCACACTTCAATTGTGACCTTCATAGCCCCCTAAATGCATTTTAAACAGTAGGTTGCTTTTCTTTTTATAGTGGAGAGGTGCATGTAATCATAAAGGAGAAGAGCAAATGTATACACTGAACCAGTTATCTAGGGAGCTTGCCAGGTCCATATTCCCCACCTGCCAGCCCTACTTCTTTCCTGATATGTTTACTTTAGAACTACAACCAGAGTTTGATCAGCAGTACATATAAAGTTAAGGTGCAGTAGGCAAATGGCTGTTTGCATGTACCCTCCTATACACATGGCCCATATCATCCACTTACTATCTCTGGTAGAAAGAAAAATGCAGTATACTGTAAATTGAATAGAAATAGTGAGATTTACAGGAGCCATTTTCACATAATCCAGAAATTTCACAAATCCCTCTTTTATAGCATGGCTATATTTTATTTGAAGTTTTGCCAATCTTGGCTTTTGGTAAGTCTTTAATACAAAGAAATTACCTTCATATCTGAATACATGATCTTTTTTCCTGTCTCTCACAGATACTCTTACAGATTTTTATTTTAACTTTTCTCATTGATCTAATTCAAACAATTCCTCAACCATCTATTATAATAGTAATTATTGTTTTTTCACAGTACATCACTGTTATAATTTAATGTTATAAGTCTTATTAGTATCTTGCTATGATAGATATCATTAAATTCTATAAAGTTCATAGCATCCTACAATTACTTACAAATGTTCAAAAATTTTTTTAAAGATTTTATTTATTTATTCGACAGACAAAGATCACGAGTAGGCAGAGAGGCAGGCAGAGAGAGGAGGAAGCAGGCTCCCTGCGGAGCAGAGAGCCCATTGCGGGGCTCCATCCTAGGACTCCGGGATCACGACCTGAGCCGAAAGCAGAGGCTTTAACCCACTGAGCCACCCAGGTGCCCCACAAATGTTCAAATTTTAAAAAAATTTTCCAAGGCTATTGTTTCTACAATAAATCTTTGGAGATAAAGATCAAATACATGCTTAGTAATGGAATCAATGTATATCCTGAAAGTCTTGTAGTTTGTGTGTATTGAAGAACAAAACAAAACAAAACACACTGGACTCAATGCAACAGGCCAACAGATGAATGGGATATACCAGCCTTGCTCATTCAATCTACATTATTAGGAAGTCAGTAAATAAACCTATTAACAGCAAATTACCTTCTAAAAATAAGATAAAAACAGTAATTTAGGTCATTTGCTGAAGGACAATTCATCATCTCCTTTTAGACTAGTATTCAAAACAAGATTAACATTTTACTGAACAAAAAAAATATTTCATAGTCAAATGTAGTATGCATTTAGAATTTTAGGAATAAAATATTTTCCCTTTGCTATTTTAGGGATGGTTTTTCTTTTTTCTCTCTTTTTTTTTTAATTGAGAAACATTTACACTCAAAGTGTCGATCTAAAGTATAGAACCCCTTGAGTTTTATTACATGCATAACTGTTATAAGCACCACCTAATTAAAATACATAATATTTCCATTACCACAGAAAATTCTCTTTCACTTCATTCCAACAAATCCCCAATCACACACACACACACACACAAAAAAAAAAACCACTGCTCTGATTGTATAAGACACAGATTAGTCTTGCCTGTTTTTCAACTTCAGATAAACGGATTCATTCAGTATGTACTATTTCCCCCTGTGGCTTCTCTTATTCAACACAGGGTTTCTGAAATTGAACTGTGGGTGACTGCATCCTTCTTTTCATCATGAATAGCATTTCATTATATAACATAATTTGCTTCTCCATTCTCTAGTTGATGGACACTTGATGTGTTTGCAGTTTGAGACTACTCTGGGTAACCTTGCTATGGATATTTGTGTACAACTCTTTTGTGGATACAAGTTTTTATTGCTTTTGAGTAAGTAATTCAGATATACAGGGTAGATTTATGTTCAAATTTATAGAAAAGGCCAAGCAGTATTGTTTCTAGTCTATGCATTGTCAAATGTCTTCTTAAAGTGTCACATATCTAATATTTTATGCTTCTTATGAGTCATCAACTACAAATAAACTCAATTTTGCTATTATAACACAAAAACAGCCAAAGATAATATATAAGTTAATGGGTATAGTAGCATTCCAATAAAACTTTATTTACCAAACCAGATGGCTAACCCATGGGCCAAAGTTTGCCAGCTTCAGATCTAGTCCAACAATCTTTGTTTTTTAAGTATTTACTTAGTCCACTGACACTTCATATAATTATTAATGTGGTTACATTTAGGGGTTCACCATTTTGTTATTTTCTTATAATTATACCACCTGTTTTTTTTTTCCTTTGTTTCTCCTTTCCGGATTTCTTTTGGATTGAGTATCTTCTGACTTTCTATTTAAATTGCTCTATTAGCTTTTTCTACATACCTCTTTCTATCATTTAGAGCTAAGGGTTAAATATGTATCTTCAAATTATCACAGCTACTTAGAATTATTCTTGTATCATTTCACACAAAATGTAAAAACTTTGAAACAATGTAACTTTATTTACACCATTCCTTGTGCTACTAAATCATTTAGTCTATATATACATTATAAGCACAAAAAGTCATCATCATTTTTTACTTAATTTCTTTTCAATAAGAGAACAGAAAAAGATATTCTTTCATATTTACTCATATATTTACCAATTATGGTAGCCTCATACCTTTCTGTAAATCTAAATTATTATCTGGTGTCATTTCCTTTCTGCCTAGAGGACTTCTTTCAGCATTTCTTATACTGCAGGTTGGCTGATGAAAAACTCTCTTGGTTTTTGTTTTTCTGAAATAGTTTTTATTTTACCTACAGTTTTGAAGATCATTTTTACTGAATACAGAATCCTATTCTAGGTTTTTTTTTTTCCTTTGTATTCATCATGCTCACTCTTTGCTAATATACTTGGATCTATATCTTGATGTTTTTCATTAAATTTTGGAAACTTTCAACCATTATTTCTTCCAAAAATGTTGTACCTTATTATACCCCTTTTTATCTGTCTAGAACTCCAATTATACATATTTTGTATTGGCTGGTAATATCTCATAGGTCACTGGAATACTGTTCTTTCTTTTAAAATTTCATTCTTTTATGTTTATCTTTTTCTGATTGTATATTTACATCAATCTGTCCTCTTATTCACTATAATCTTAAATTCACTGTTAAGTCTATCTGTTGAACCTTGTATTTTAGAAATTTTCGTTTTAAAATTTCCATGTTTATAGTTTCTATTTCTCTGACTGGACCTATATATTTACTCATTATGACTATCATTTCCTTTAAATGCTTAAGATATTTTAGGGAAATATTTTAAAATACAGAAACAAAATTTTTTTGTTTCAATAATATGCACATTAATTCATATATATATAGTCATATGTATATTCATTTATATATAATCAGTGAGAATGTTTATGTATCCATTTGCCAGAGATTATGCTACAATTAATATAAGATATAAAAAGTGTCCATAGAGGACTACATACAGTGTTATGTTAACACAGAAAGGTGGTTTAATCAAGTATGCTTTGGTAAGATTGATAATAAAGTGGTCAGTGAAGCCCTCTCAAAGAAGGTAACATGAATGCTAAGCAAGCAATCCTATGAGCAATCCTTCAGTTTGTGATAATGATCTGGAAATAGTTTCCTTGGCTTTCCAATGACGTGTGAAATGCTCCTGTTGTACCAACTCAGTAAAAGCTAAGAGTAATTTAACAGAACTATGGGTTCTTTGCAGTACTGCTGGTGAACAGACACAGCTGTATTATGGTGTGTCATCTACAAAGGTAGAAGACACAGCGATAAATGATGCTTTAGATTTTACTTTCTAAAATTATTCACAGTGGTAAAATAAATCATTACCAATTACAATTTTTGTATGTCATACAATTAATATGAGTGTATGGTCAGTGGAATGACTGAATCCCTTAGCTTTCTTTGAAGAAACATCACAAAAGGGAAAGACAGTGGCTCTAATTTTTGTGGCATTTAAAAATAAAGGTGAACAGAATTATGATAAGTTAAAAATTTAATGTTCATTATACAATATATGAAACAATAATATATTTATGTTCTTTATGCACACTTTGTAACAAGTGTATTTAATCACTTCCCAAAATCAATGCAATGAGCATGGTGTATTTATACCTACAACACGGTTCTATTTTTAAAAAATTATTAGGGATATGCACAATAGTTGTTTCTGTATTTTAAAACATCTATTTATTCAAGACTATGATTTATTTGACATTAGTCCTAGCCAGAAGCAGAGAAAAAGAAAAACAGTTTTATTCTGGAAAAAAGTCATACATTACAATAATACACAGCTTCAAAAAAGTAGAATTCTCCCTGTATGTTCTTATATTGGGCGGAATGAGGAAGAGAGGAAATATATTTAAGCACAATAAAATATTAGCCTCATTTCATGAGAGGAAAATTTTAAAACAATTTTAAATTGGCACTTTCTCTGAAACTTAAATATTGCTTTGAGTATAACATAAAGGATATCATTGTATTCCTAACATTTTATCAAATAATCTGTTTGTTAATTCATCTATTTGTTCATCATTAATGCAACAAATATGTCTTGCATGTTTCCTTTAGGATAGGCATTGATCACATAACAATGGACAATACAAATTTAAAAAATTTGCCTTCATGGAATGTGAATCTCAACATCAGGAATAGAAAATAAGTAAAATCAATAAAGAAAATATAGTATTTTAGATAATGATAATTCATACAGCAAAAGCTAAGATAGTAAAGGGGAGGAAGATACAGGGTTCATGAGGCAGGCTGAGATTTTATTTAAGATGGCCAGAGACAGTGATTTTTTTTTTTAATTTCTTTTCAGCGTAGCAGAATTCATTGTTTTTGCACCACACCCAGTGCTCCATGCAATGCGTGCCCTCCATAATACCCACCAACTGGCTCCCCCAACTTCCCACCCCCGCCCCTTCAAAACCCTCAGGTTGTTTTTCAGAGTCCATAGTCTCTCATGGTTCATCTCCCCCCCAATTTCCCTCAACTCCCTTCTCCTCTCCATCTCCCCATATCCTCCGTGTTATTTGTTATGCTCCGCAAATAAGTGAAACCATATGATAATTGACTCTCTCTGCTTGACTTATTTCACTAGCATAATCTCTTCCAGTCCTATCTATGTTGATACAAAAGTTGGGTATTCATCCTTTCTGATGGAGGCATAATACTCCATAGTGTATATGGACCACATCTTCTTTCTCCATTCGTCCGTTGAAGGGCATCTTGGTTCTTTCCATAGTTTGGTGACCATGGCCATTGCTGCTATAAACATTGGGGTACAGATAGCCCTTCTTTTCACTACATCTGTATCTTTGGGGCAAATGCCCAGTGATTTTTTTTTTTACTCTCCCCTCAAACATTCCAAACATGCAACCACCCCAGAACCTTTGCACTTGTTCCCCGTGTAGTAGTATTTGATTAAATATCACTGTCTCTCTCTCTCTAGAGACAGTGATATTTAATCAAATACTACTACACACGGAACAAGTGCAAAGGTCCTGGGGTGGTTGCATGTTTGGAATATTCGAGGAAGAGTAAAAAAAAATCTTTGTGCCTCTAGTGAAATGATTTTGTCGGTCTTATAGACTATTTTACAGATATTAGCTCTTTCAGAAAGATACTGAGGGTTTTGAACAGGGAAATGTCATGGCCTGACTTATTTTTAAAGATTCACTGTAGCTACTGTGTTGGAAATAGATGTTAGAGAAGCAAGGACAGAAACTGAGAAACAAGTAGGGATGGCAAGATAAAGCTCATGGTATCCATGCTGGTAGCAGTATTGATTATAGTGAGATGTGGTGAAATCTGGAAATGTCTAAATATAAAGTCAATAGGATATATTAACACACTGGATTTTAAAAGTGAGAAGTAAAGTATTTAAGAATGATTCCAAAGTTCTTGAACTCAGTAATTGGGAAGATGGAGCTGTCATTTATTAAGATAGGAGAGACTATGGATAAAGCAGTTTTAAGAGAAAGATCCAAGATTCATGCTATATTTGAAATACCAATTAAACATTCAAATGAAGATGTCAAGCAGGCAATTGGATATAATAGCCTGGAACATAGGGAGAAGACAAGGGTACACACACACTTATTTTACAGATATGGAGATATATAGAAATACATAGATATATCAATATGAAATAAATATGGCAAATATATACATATCTATAAGTATCTATATATGTATTACTTAAATATATAAATATGGGTATGTATATACATATATATGACTCAACAGCATAGGAATAGTTACATCAGTTAATGAATCTATTATCTCTTGCCTTTATATCCATTGTTTTTTATCCTGCTTGTGATACTAGCATGTTTATCCCTTACTGGCTGGTACTGGGAAATGCTTCTTCAGCAGGTTCTAGAGGGACACTAGAGGAAATTCTCTGTTCTTCCTGAGAATGGGCTCCTTTTGGCATAGTGAGGCAATCATAGGCATATGGCATGTCTCTGTGGAAAGCTTTCCTGGAACCCCAGGATTTGGCTTCTCAGAGCATCATCCCTACAGGCAGTTTCTCTGAGAGTTCCATGGTGCAATATCTCAGTGACTTGTCAATCATCCACTGGCCATGACCATTATCTCTTCAATAAAAACTAGACATCATCCTTGGGAGAAAGAATTCCTTTTCCATATTTGTTTCTGTTGTGGGTATTCTGTCTTAGCCCTAGAAACAGTTGCTATTCCTTGTATTTGCATTCGTAAATGCTTTAGAGTTCTTTTCCCCTTAGCAGGCAATCTTGTTATGCAGAATATTTATATTAACATTTCCCTTTCAAATTACCATGTTCTGTATCCTGATTTGACTTTCACTAATACCATGGTATTTAAAGCTATGAATTTAAAAGAAATACAGGGTGTGTCATAAGAAAAGAGGTCCAAAAATTGGGCCTGTGCTCTTCAACATCTAGGTGTTGAAGAGAAAAGGAATACTAAGCAATGAAATATTGAGGAAAAGTCATGTGGATTTTCCACAAAAGCAATGAAATATTCTGACAAGATAGAAGAAAAAAACCAAGAAACAGAAATCCAAGCAGAAGAACTGTTTCAAGGGCAAATGAATTATCAGTCATGTCAAATGTAACTGATAGATCAAGTAAAATACGAACTGAGAATCCATTCTATTTTACAGTGTGAGTCATTGTAACTTCGACAGTAGTAGTTTCCATGATTGCATGGAGATAAAGTCAGATATACACAAGTTTAAGAATGAATATGAATATGAGCCTGGGTGGCTCAGTCGGTTAAGCATCAACTCTTGATTTTTGGCTCAGTTCATGGTCTCGAGGTCATGAGATTGAGCCCCACATAGGGCTGAGCTTGGTGGGGAGTTTGCTTGAGATCCTCTCCCTCTCCCTCTGCCACTCCCCCCCCCTTTCTCTCTCTCTAAAATGAGCGTACAAATCTTAAAAGGAAAAAGAATGAATAGGAAGAAAAGAACTGAAGAGCACAAACATAGGTAAATCATAAGAGGACTTTTTCAATTAAGGGAGGTGTCATAATGAGCAGCAGGTGGAAGGAAAAGTACAATCTGAAAAAGATTATTGCGATTTTATTGTTTGTGACAGGAGAAATAAGAGAATATGTCATTACTAATGTAAGTAATCCTTTTAATGGAAAAAATACTAATGCAGGAAAGAAAAGCAAGAATTATTGTTCCCCAAATAATTTAGTTAAGATTTGAAATCATTTGTAATGGTCATCCAACAGGTAATGGTCTATTTCAGATTAGAATTCAAGATTCAGGCCAAGGCCCTGACTGCTCCTAAAAATATTTAATGAATCACACATTCTGATGTGAAATATATTAAATTATACTTTAACTTAAAACATTACAATATATTAATTTAAATTAAAACAGTACTTCATTTTGGAAATAGTTAGAAACAAAATTAGTTCAAAAAAAGTTTCTGAATTTTTATCATTGCTTTAGACATTACCAGAATTTAAGGATTATTAACTTTAAGGCACTGTAACTACATACAATATATGTGTTCATAAATATGAAAAGAAATATGCATAATTTAAGTGTCTGTATCCATAAGTACATATACAAGTAATGAGTGACAAAATAATAATACTTATACTTAATGTGGCCTGTGTCTTCTTACCTTTAACATACCATATTATTACATGTGAATCATCTCAAGGAAAAAGCCATAGATAGTTCAAGTGGTGTAAGAATTAAGAAAAGTACTGTTAATATGTCTACTATGTTATATGTCTACTATATAAATATACTATGTAAATTTCCTACTTTTGGACATCATGAGAATAAATCATTAATTTTTTTCTAACTGGGTACTTCTTTCCATTTCACACTAAAGGAATAATTATCAAATATGGAGCTCCAAGATTCTCCTCACTGCAGTACATCTACATAATATATCCATTTCTCTTTCTCTGAAGAGTATCCTTTTGTGTCTTGTAGAGATCATGGGGCCATAATCACTATGGAGTCCCTACTGAATTCTTTTGTGTTGCTCAGCCCTGAAATTTTCAAAATCACCAATATGAGGAAGTAGCCAGTAATACTCAGAATCAACAGAATGAACATGAATCCCATTCTAAAAGTCATGTGGATTTTCCACAAGAGTCTATTTTTCTTTGCTTTATTACACAGACTAGCAGTTAAACCATGGGACACTGACAAATAATAATAATGATACTCATTCCCCAAGTCAACAGAGTGTTATACATCCTGTGTATTAAATTTTTGTCTGATTTTCCTTTCTGGAGGGTGTCTTAGAGTTCTAAAGTCTTAGAACCATCTTTTATATCCTTCATGAAATATGGTAATGCTTTATTTATTGGCAATCTGACTCACCTGATTAATATGCTACAATAAGTACTGCATATACTGACAAAGTTTCTAGGCCAGAGTAGCTGATCATTTATATTTGGCTGTATTCTTGTTTTTATCAATTTTTACATTAATTACAAGGTATTTATACTGATTTATGTAAGCCAGTATCAATAGTGCTCAAAGCTCCCCTTTGGATTTCTGACATCTTCTTCAGCCATGAGCCAAATGAAATCATCCAGGAGAAATCTAGCTAGCTGCCTGGACACCAAAATGTACCTCTCCAAACATTAGTCCTCCCCCAGGTTCAAAGAAGCACTAACTCTAAAAATACACAAAGAGTTCAAATGACCTTTAGTTGTGTGCATTTGATTGTCTTGATATTTATCTTTGAACCCCAAGTCATGTATTATATACAACACATTGTACCCCAAATAATGTTTTGAGGATGTTTATTATGCAGTTCCTCTTGTATTCTTAAAAACCATATAAGGCCTCATACAGAATTCAGTAACACACTAATCCATACACCACATAATATTTCAACATCCTATATGCTTCTGTATCATTTTTCATATTCAAATAGATTAATAAAAATAAACAGTTTTAGACACATGGATGGCTGGTTAGTATGAGTTGCACTAAAGAGCTTCTGAAAGATATTATTATGTAACTTTTAGATTAAAAGATGTTTGTAAATGTTTATGACTATCTGATATGAGAATTGATTGATCTAACAAGCTTAAACTGTATTATGTTTCACAAAACAGTTATAACCTTGAGGCAAAGCCATCAAATAGAAACAGCAACATTAATCAAAATACAGATCGCTACAATAATTGGAGCTTTAATAAGAATAAGTGTATTGAAGCAAAATAGCTGGTTAACATTGTATACTCTGCTGAATAAGCAAATGTATCTTGATATTTACTATAACAGAGAGTATATTCCTCAAAATAATGGACTCAAATGCCTTCTGGGAGCTAAGTTTCACCACCAAACCAGCCCTGCTTTTTTGCTGAATATTTCAGTTCAACAAGTATTTATCCACTGGATGATATGCTAAACTCAAGTTTTTTTTTTCCTTAGATAATAAAAGGATCAGGTCAATAAAATGCCTACTTTTAGTACTGTAAAGCAAATAAGATATTGGTTTTTTGTTATCAAATGGCCAAAATTTGTTATCAAATGGCCAAAATTTATAATTGTTGATTAGTTGTTGGGAAAGGACACATTTTTATTAGAAAATTATGAAGGTATAATTATTAAATATGTATTGATCAGAAAAAATATGGCCTATCTATGCTATTGTTTTATTTCCAGCAAGTTCATCATAGATAGGGAAGTTCAGCTATAAAAAACACAAGAGAAAGGAGCCATTGTACTATAACCTATTACTCATTTTTTAAATTAATGTTTAAGGAGTGAATCTATACTATTATTTCAAGGCTGCCAAATGTTCCCTGGTTAAAATAGGCAAGTTTAATTCTAGACTTCTAGTGCTCTCTTGATACAACTACTCAAAACATCTCAGGACACTTCCATTGCCAGACTCTTTGCTATCTCCCTTGATGTCCATTACTTTCTCATTTCTGAGCACATTTTCCTGTTGTCCTATGTATAGTAGTCTTACACCACCTTCTTAATTACCACATATGCTCATTCTACTCCTTATTTTGAACTGTGAAATTTGCTTATGTTGTGAGTTATTCTTTAGTTAGCATAAGTCAGGCACTAATTCATACATTTAGCTTTAAGACCACCTTTGTTTTCTCAGCATAAGTACACACAGATATTACAGACAGGGTGTATCTGCATATCATTTTCTTGGGTAATGAACAAACACAGGTCAACGTATGAATACATAAAAGAGTTACAAGGAAAATTCATCATTGTTTCTTTTATTAAGAGCTATACTGTAAAGCATAATTCTCTAATAATCTAAATACAACCCCATTGTGTTGAAGCAGTGTCATGCTTTGAAATATTAATCAGAATGGGTCTCTTCTGCCAAATGTAAACCAGTATTATTCACATAGTCATATAAATTTCAAGCTGATTATCTCTTACTGAGAGGCAGTAATGAGAGTAATATAACAGGGAGATCTAAATTAGAACACAGATATTTTTTCATGACAATAAAAATGCAAATGTGATCCTAATTAATTAATATGCTAATAGCTCTTCTCTATTTTTAGATAGAAACTGAAGTCTAGCTTGGACTAATACATACAGAATTTTTAAAATTCTCTTCTTCAAAATTAGGTAAGATTCCTGAGGGTAAGAACAAAGTCTGGTCCGTTTTCCGTAACTTTTTCATAGAAAGAAATTGTGCTTTTCAATAAAGATGTGATTGTATTAATATAATTGCAATATTGCCCTAACCTGATATAATCTCAGACTTTCCTATCAGGTGCTTTATCAGATGAGGAGAAAAAGGCTAGAACACCTTTGACTCTTTTAGGCAGAAAGGCTATCAGGAAACTTCTCTTGTGAATCCACAGTCATTAATTTATTTAGATCAGCCACTTATATAATGTCAGGAATTTGAGTTTTTGAAGATGATGGATACAGAGCTTCAATGTATTATTCTTCCTGTGTCTGTGTATGTGTATAAGTGTGAGAAGTTATCTATAATAAAAGTTTAAAATTAAAAAGAAAAATGCCATTATTCTGTTATAAATAAATAAGCCTTTTAAAAAAATCTTTCGGTACAATTTAGATTTTTTAAGTGTCTTACAAAAGAAGTTAATATTTATAGTCTAGGGTTGCTATCTGATTTTCATTCTGTCAACTTTTTCTACTCAAGAGAAGGATCTACCAGCATCTACCTTGAAAATATGTACCTTGAAAATATGTAGAAATATAGTGAGTTTTACGCAGCTAGTAGAGTATAATTAGAACACATGTTGTCCTTAAAAAAAAAAAAAGGATATGTGTTGTCCTGGTAATTCCTAAATAGAAATCTGATATGAGTGCTAAGGGATATTAAGAAAGCCACTTGCTGATAACAGAACCCTTTGCCAAGTTACCAGTTACCAGAGAAAGTAGCAAGGATGAAGATGTGACAAAGAAAAAGTAGTTCCTGCCAAGCAGTTACTAAGCAAAGAACCCTTAGGATTTCACGTTGTTGTGTTACTTATAATAATTCAATGACATGGTAAGTGTTTTCCAATTCAAAAACAATTGGAGCTAACGACAAAGCAAAATACACTATTTGAGCATGACAACCAACTTAACTAGGAGGGGAAATCCTCTTCTATTTGGAGGAATTGTAATTTTCTCATATAAATAGTTACTATCTATTCTGATGAAGAATTCAATTTCAAGCACAAGAGGAATAAAACATCAGTCTTAGTAATGGATTTCAATCTGGAATGGAAGACAAAATTAGGTGCGTGTATTAAAGTATGTTAATTTTAGTACTGACATAATATCATAATATGTTTTTAATGTACTTTGATAAACTGGAAACAACCCACATTAACAGAAAATAACAAATCTGGTTAGTCTATGTGTCCAGTTATTAATTTACAAACAATGATTATTACACTTCTTGTTATGTATTTATAATGAAATAGGAGCAAAATAAATTAATTTAAAAAACAGTAAGGAGAGGGTATTGTTGTTGAATTTATCACCACTCCAAAACCTAAAAGAAATAAATGGGAAACAACAAGAAATCCATTTTATATATATTCAATTACCAGCACAAAAGAGCTCAATTGAAAATGTGGAAAAGTTGCCAGAGCCCCGGGAATATGTACTCTATTTAACTTGTCAATAGCAAACTCCATCAACGTAATGGAACCAATACTCAGGTTTCCAAGTGGGTTGAATGACATTGACAACTCATTCACAAAGAATGGTCAATATAAAATATGATTTCCTTAATAGAAAAAGGCGTAAAACTGATAATTAAATAAACTTTTAGTAATGAAAATGTCATAGGTATGGAAGTGCTATGAATCATTCATATTCGATTTAAAGTTAAAAATGAAAAATGGTACACTCATTTATAGATTCCTCTTTGCCTATTTTGGAAGGCTTTTATCAATTTGATTTAAGTTGTAACCACAGTAACTTTATTCTGTCCTTAAATGGTACATAAATTAAGTAAATGATAGAGTTATGACCACATGATGACCCAGCATGGAAGGAATTAATCTTTAAAAGTATACTTTTCATTAACTGAGCATCATTTCCAGAGATGCCATGGGTACTCTTTAGGAATAAGAGTTGGGGCACCTGGGTGGCTCAGAGGGTTAAACCTCTGCCTTCAGCTCAGGTCATGGTCTCGGGTCCTGGGATCGAGCCCCACATCGGGCTCTCTGCTCGGCAGGGAACCTGTTTCTCCCTCTCTCTGCCTGTCTCTCTGCCTACTTGTGATCTCTCTCTCTGTGTCAAACGGATAAATAAAATCTTAAAAAAATAAAAAAAAGGAATAAGAGTTAACCAAAACACTACATTTTATTTCCATGTTTTCATTTATTCAACCAACCAATATTAAGTCCTTGTTTACTAAATGCCAGGCAACACAATTAGATCCTATGTCTTAAAAAAAAACTATTCAATAATTCTTTCCTGTGATAGTTCAATCACTTAAAGTGGGTATTGAACTGTAGTTACAAGTAGTTTGAGGAAGAGCAGATATCTGATCATTGTTCTTAATAACTTCAGAAAAAATGTTTTAAATATATAATTGTCTGAATATTGATATAGCAACATGATTCATCTGTCATTTATCTATTATTCATATATTCTTGTCAGTGCTTGAATGTTTAAACATTCTTAACTGAATTTTTGTAAAGGAGGGACATGTATTACAATAGGAAAGTTCTAAATACGAGCACAATCCTCTGTGTGGTGGTACTTTTAAATTGTTTGTCAAAAAAATAATGTTTCAAATAAATCTAACAGAGAACCCTTAGAATTTCTGTTTCCAGATCTATGAAGTATTATGCAATTTGCTATAACTTGGGAGAAGAAGCCATTTGGGTTAATTTATATCATCATACTTCTCCCGAATGAAAAGGGGGTAATCTTACTCTGCTGCTTACTATCTATATGACTTGTAGTTAGTTTCTAATGTCTCAGTTTCCTAAATTAAAGTAGAATCCTCCTTCACAGAAAAGTGTAGAACTAAAGTGAAAATGCCTGATCCATAAATGGTATTCAGTGTATGATAGGACTTTTTCCTTCACATTTTTATGATTGGCTCAATTTGTAATGCCTTGAAAATCTTACCCATCCCCTAGAGATGAGCAACGAAGGGAAAAAAATGTCTGCTGCAGTTTAGATGTGGTCCTCTTGGAATCACTACCTTCTCTTCTGATGGTCAGTAAATGGACTACAAAGTAAGGCTCAAATGGAAGCCATAGGGAGAAGCCACTGGAGTAGAATTCTGATGACTTTAAATGCTACATCTGAAATAGCTTCATGTGTTTAATAGCTTTCCACCCCTCTCCTACCAGTTACATTTCAGAAAAGGGCAAGTTATCAACTTCCTGCCATTTCCCTTCTTGCATGTCTACCTATATTTTCCCTTCAATCCAACTAGAAATAGGAATAAGTGGTTCTCCTCAAATTAAATATTAGTCCTTCCACCTAGACTCCTACTCCTGTCTCCTATGTTTTCTCTTCCTCTACTGGATTTGGCCCAACACTATTAAAATATTCTGAAATCTATACTGCCTCCCATCTTCCAGATAAGATATTCATTGACTCCTGTGTCCCCACCCAACTGTCCAGTATTTTCACTTCAGATTCATAATCCAACTTTCCAACTTTCTGAAAAAACACCTTGAATATATAGCCGGTCACCATTTTTTTCACCTCCCATTCATACCTAAACCTACCTCACTAAGGCTTCTTTCTCCCCACCAGGGTGCCAGAATTGTTTTAGGGAAGATCAAAGTACTTTTTTTTTTTTTTTTTTGGCTAAACCTAATAAAGGTTTTTCTCCCTTTATCCTTTCTGTCCCTCAGCATTGATGAAACATAACTGAACTCCTACTGCTTGAAACAGTCTCTTTCTCTTTGGCTTCCATAACACCAAAATGCTCTGGTCTTTTTTTTTTTTTTTTAAACATCTCTGATTTACATCTCCTCTACTTTATCTTTAAATGTTGGAATTAGTACATGACTCTGCAATACCTTCCCACCTTCATACCATCTCCCTAAATAATAACAATCATCCCATAGCCTTTAATACCATACCTTTGCTAATGACCTCTTAACTTACATCTTCAACTCCAATATCTATTTTGACCTACAAAATCATATAGCTAACTACTTTGTTATGCACTATCTCTGCTTCAACTTCCTTGGTCCTAATAGAATGTTCTTGCTTTTCAGTTGACCCTTTCCTAAGTCATGAATTATAGTTCCCCTTACCTCCAAACTTTCATACAATCATAGATATATCATTACAAGTAACATTTTTTTAAGATTTTATTTATTTGCTTGAGAGAGAGCGAGTGAGAGTGCACAAGCAGGTGGAGAGGCAAAGCGAGAGGGAGAACCAGGCTCTCCGAGGAGCAGGAAGCCCAGTGCGGGGCTTGATCCCAGGAACTTGGGATCATGACCAGAGCCAAAGGCTGATGCCCAGCTGACTAAACCACCCAGGCACCCCACAAGTAACATTTCATCATTATCATAAATAACCTGGGATGCATTTCTCTGTGTTCACATCTGAGGGCAGATCTGACCACTCTGTGGTCAGCTTGAACTCTCGGGGCTCAGCATTAGCCAGAGCCCTGGAATTATTTTTCTTCCAACATGTGGCTCTTCTGGGACATCCTAAGTGCAGCCTCTTATAGCAGGCAACCCTTGAGGTGAGAATTAAATAGGTGAGTATTAAGATTCTCCCTAGTTAAGAACATGGTTGCTTAATGAGTAGGAATAACAGAGCACACATGTTTGGAGAAGATCTCTTGCCTATCTAACTACACACACTAAAGGTACTAAAACGTCCAGGAAAAAAAAAACCCTGATTTAATCTCATGTCTGCTTGATGTACATTTTAATACTATTCCTTTTTCCTATTTCTACCCAAACTAGCTGCATAAGACTTCTAATAAGGAGACATGAGGATATCAACTTTCTCAGATAGTACCCTAAGCTTTTGAAATGAAGTCATGTTTTTAAAGTGGAAGTTAATTCCAAGTTAGCTTATGCCTTTTATCCCTAGAGTAGGATAAGTAAGTGTGCAATTGATTTTAATTTAATATTCATGGTGTATTACAGCTGCCAGAGAATATAAGAATTTCTTTAAAGAAAGAAAGCACAGCCTGGACCTAAACTTACTCTTAGAATTCTTGCCAGAGTTGCAAGGACACTCTTGAATACTAAAGAGCATGGATATAGGAAATAACAGTATAAACACATTTTTTAAAGGCAGTGCCTACACCAAACATTCAAAGTAGTTATGTGCTATACAGACCTCAAACAGAGCCTTTTCTCTATGTCGTGATCACTTGGTATAAAAATAATGCTGCAACATCTTCTGATACAAATTTCTGCCTGAAACATTTTCACCCAGACCTTCCTTATTAGAATTGCTAGCAAGTTCAAATGTCATTTCCTCAGAGATGACTTCTCTGACCACTTACGTGGGCATAGATCTCCTTCCTTCCATAGTACTTTGTACTACATGTAATTATCCTATTTATTCATGTGTTTTTTTTTCTCTCTCCACCATAGAAACATACTCAAATATATGCTCTGCAAAAACATGGACATCATGTCTACTTTCATCACTATAGCAATGACAGCTATTCCCTAAATACATGTATAACACAGCCCTATATGACAACGAAATACTTAACTTTTTCTAAGAGTCAGTGTCCTCAACCATAAAAGGAGTCTAAATTTTACTCCACAAGATTGTTGGAGTTAAAATGGAAATAACACGTGAAAGTATTTTATACATAGAAAAAAATCTTAACCTATAAATTCAAACTGCAAATAAATATGGTGATATTGTTATATATAAAAAAATTAACCTTCAGCAGTTTTTACTTTCACTAAGTGGTTTCTAGAACCAGTATGATACTAGTTAATACCTATGAGTTCCTGGCTAACAAGGTACAATATAAGAACTGTATTATATGAGCCATTATTAATAAGACTATGTTATATTAAGTCATATATATGGTTCATTTTCCTTCACCACTTATGAGTTTCAGGTGTTTCTTTTTCTTTTACTTCTTCCCATAAGCCTTGTCTCATTGTCTCAAGCTCACCTCCTCCACTTCCTCCTACAAATCTGTTACCTTGGAGATGGCTGTTTAATAAATACTGAACTAGTGATATATCTTGGCTATGGCAAATCCTACTGGCTCATTTTCTAGAAAGGGTTTTGACACGTAAAATAGCATTCTTTCTGCAATCAGGTCTAATACTTTTATATCAATTTAAAAAGGGGCTAGTATTTTTATACCCCCTCTATCTCATTTTATCTTTAACCCAAAAATTCAGAGAGCAAACAAGAATGCATATGACAGTTTTCCTTTGATCTTCTTATTGACAGCAACTTTGCTTTTCCCAGTAATAAAATAAATGGGTTGAGGTCACTGAAAAGCAAATAAGAAAGATAAAAGAAACACAGAAGAGTAAGTCTATAATGACATATTTTGCTTTCATAAATGAGTTTTAGTGCAAAGATCCCAACCATGTTTTGCAAATGTTTTACTACTCAATAGGATTTTAGAGATTGAAATGATTCAGTGGTATATATAAAGACTAAGAAAATTTTAGGCCATATTTAAATGGCTTAGCTGGATAAATAATTCACAATCAGGGAGGCTGTCAGGTATACCAAGGATGATCTCTCAGCAGCCTCTCTGATTAGAACATATCCATAGATGTTACCTGCCTTAAAAGCCTTGCATGATCTCTCTAAGCAAGACGAAGTATTTTTTTCTCTTTTCCTTAGATCATATGAACACACAAACCTCTCACCTTCCTAAACATATTTCTTAAATATTTCTTTCCCCTACTACACTGAGAAATCCTGGAAGGCAGAAAGTCTTTAGATTTTTAAATGGAATAATCCTTTAATGACTGAAGTTTTCATAACATTTATCTATTTTATTTTGTTGTTACATAGGACCATCCTGGGACCCTATGTAGATTTCTGGGCCATTTCCTATCACTACTTTATGTACACCAGACTGTTCTATTTTCTGAGGCCTTACATTTGTTTGTAGATATTTTTTATTCTCCTATCTCTGTTGTCACATTACATGTACCTGTAGCAACACTTACTACTCTTATGTCTACTTTAAAATACATGCAAAAATCACATACATACTCCCTGGATTAAAATAAGACTGTGTGGGCACTTCCTAAGCATTTGCTTGGTTATGACTCTTGGGGAAAGACTTTATTACATTTATCTGGGCTCTTCTGTGACCTTCCTTACTGGCCATGGTTCACATGCCTCAGAATGAATTCATTCACCATTTTATTATTTTTAGATTTATCTCATAGGTGAGAGAGCTGAGGCACAGAAAGGATTAAGCAGTTTGCTTAGGCACACCCAACTACTAATGGCAAAGCAGAGACCAGCCTTAGCTCGGCCTGACATCCAACTAGTATTCTCATTACTGCTTACCGAATGGAAGTCAATGTTCTGGTCTTATTATTTATCAGACATCTTACTTAACATATTTTTTAAAAAGCTATTTGTGACTCTTTAAAATACTTTATATTGAAACTTCTAGATGTATGTACATGGATAATATGCTTGTCCTAACATACAACTAGAGGGTACAATTCCCCAAACTGTGAGAAATATACACTCACCCACACTATACATCCAGAGAGTAATGAATACCAAACAAGATATCTGTTAAAATACTTAAAGAATTTAGGGCTGAAACCAAACCTGAAACAAGAGTTTGCCAAAAACTGTCATCTTTTAGGTCACTAAATATGAATTCATTTATTCAACAAATAACTCTGGAAGCACATTTATGTGTCAAGTGATATTCACAACACTGGTGTATAAGAGTGAAAAAGACAGCTGAGTTTGTGCTCTCATGGGTTATATGTATGTTTTATGTTTTAGCCTCAACGACTCTCATTCTGTTCTTTGAATAAACCAAGGTCTTGCCCACCACTAAGTCTTCACACATGCTTTTGCCCTTCATCTGGAATGTTTTCCCATACTACCAGGCCAAGCCACAACCACAAAATCCATTTTACCTGGCTCTTTTGATCTCTCAATTTGAAACTCAAATTATCACTTCCTCTCTCAAAGAGCATGTTTTCTTCTCATGAAATAATGTTCTTGTTTGCATATTTGTTTAAAACCTGTCTCTCCACTGAGATGTAAATCCTAAGATGCAAGAGTCTTACTTGTTTTGTCTACTAGTTGAACCCAGCACCTAGCATAGTGCCTAACACAAGTACCCGTGTGGTTTTGTTCTTGTTTCTTTTCTTATCAAATGCTGAACCAGCACTATCAAGACTTCTGGTTCCCTTTCCCCCCAAGGTCAACCACAGAAGAACAAAAGAAAGGAAACAGCACATAAACAAACCTGTGAGAAACTCATGGGTTGATGAGATAGTTCTGTGCTGGTATTGCTTGGACTCAGAGCAGAGGGGAAGTCAGAAAAATTGCAGGAGTTTACATTAAAAAGCACTGTTAGAGCTCTGTTTTTTCTTATTCCTGCAATTTCCTTAGAACCAACAGTGCTTGTCTCTTAATAGAGATTCAGACCCTATCGCCCAAGCATTTTCACAACTAAATCAGTATTGTACAATGTGCTTTGCCTTTGAGGAACTGTGAAAAAGATAAAGATAGACTTCCTAGAAGCAAAGGAAGATGGACAAGGAGTATTTGCCAATATATACTGGAGCATATTTTCTGTACTAAATTACAAAATGTTACATTGTCTTTATCTTGCTCAATCCTGTCTTGATTTACCCCTTAAGAGCAGAGCAGGAGTAATCACCATTTTAGAGATAAGTAAATTGAGGCTTATAAATTACTTATCCATATTACAGTTACAGTGATATAAACACAATATAAACCTATTTATATATAATTTCAAGACACACGCTTTTTCTAATACACAAATTCTATTAAGATACTCAAAGTCATAATACAATGTATAACACCACAGATTATGTGGTGTCCTAAAAGCCAAATATTGTAAGCCATCAAATATCACATGAGCCAACAATATTTTTGTCGTAGACTAACTTCTGTTTTTATATTTGACACTGTCCAGGAAAATTCTATCATCCTGTAGTCATCACTGGATCAGATTCTCTAAGCAAAAGAGTGCAAGTGATAGAGCAAGGTAGTCATATAATTTAGACTTAAAAGTCATTCTGGCTTGAATTATGTTGGTAAAGTAATTATTATCCTATATTCAGGAAAGAGTGATCTATTTCAATCACGTTGTGTTTTTTAATAGGATTCTAAGCTCTTTTGCTATATTGTTTTTTAATATCACCTAGCGAAAGACTACGATAAACACCACTTAAAATACCTTCCTACCCATTTGCTTTATGGTTCTAATAGATCCATGAAAGTTTAAACAAGCAACAAAATAATGTTACCCAAAGAAGAAAACCTCTTAGTTTGCCATGGCTAATTTATGCTTATATTTTTTCCTATATTGAAATAGAATTAAGTATTTAAGAAATGATCAAATATGGGTGAACTTTAAAAAAAAAGTTGTATGGGGGCGCCTGGGTGGCTCAGTGGGTTAAAGCCTCTGCCTTCGGCTCAGGTCGTGATCCCGGGGTCCTGGGATCGAGCCCCACATCGGGCTCTCTGCTCAGCAGGGAGCCTGCTTCCTCCTCTCTCTCTGCCTGCCTCTCTGCCTACTTGTGATTCTGTCTGTCAAATAAATCTTCAAAAAAAAAAAAGTTGTATGGTTAGAATTTGCTGATGTATTTGGTGACAACATTTGCCAACTAAGAATTTTTTTGAAAACTTATATATCAATGATAATGCTGATTTAATACTGTAAGAAGCACAGACATCCATTTTCCAGAAGTTCAGGTACCCTTTTCTTACCTTTCCTTCTCCAATCTTCCATTTTCCCAGAATGTCATTGTATTTACTATAATATGTGAAGACCATGAAACCATGGTTATTCGATTTGGTCATTAAACAATGAGCAATTGTCTGTGCTGTGGTCCTATCATTTCAGATATCTAGATGTGACTAACAAATTGAATTTTCAGGGGTGTCTGGGAGGCTCAGTCAGCTAAGCACCTGACTCTTGATTTCAGTTCAGGTCATGACCTCAGGGTCCTGGGATCAATCTGCCCCACCCCACTGAGCTCGGTGCTCAGCACAGAGTCCGCTTCAGGATTCTCTCCCTCTGTCCCCGCCCCCAACTCTCTCTCAAATAAATAAATAAAACTTTTAAAAAATTACATTTTCATTTCAGACTGAAAATGAAAGGGGGAAGCTGATGTTTCCTATTATACCATCTTAAGGTATTTAGCCACTTAGTCATTTTTAGAAGAGAAATCCATCTGTAATTATAAAGGCTACCATTCAGTTCTATTCACTGTCATCAATTTAAGTGATAAGTTGCTTGATCCTGACTCAAAATCCTCAATTAATTTCAATAGCAATTCTGAGTATGTATTTAATACCAGGATCAAGGGGAAAGGATTCCATTCTCATTTCACAGCATCTTCTATTTTCCCAGGAATCATTCCCTAAGAGACAACTACCTAGACAGACTGAAACAATTGTTGTGAAGGGTTGCTTTGCATCAACTTCATTTTTAACTACTAATCAGAGAAACCTAATTAGATGTGCTATTTTCTTATTCCTCAATTTTTCAAAGTAGAGACTTAAAAAGAATTCTTCCTCACTTGTTCCAATTATCAAGTCTGGTTTTAGTGCAGATATAAAATTTGGGTGTTGATTTCCCTGACACCTCAAACTAAAATTTCCAGGTGGAAAAAAAAAAACAAAACAAAAACTATTAGAGACTTAGTTATTTGTAATAAAATTATTATAAAAATTAGCTCTACTTGACAAGATTGCTTTAGAACTAAAGCTTTGAAACCTGTCGCAGGTCTTAAAAATAAAATTGCTTGAGTGGTTGAGGAGAACTGTATTAAAATGCAAATTTCCAGCTGTTAATATTTCTTCAAAAACCAATAATCCCTCAAGGCCACCAATATGTCATAATACTTAATGGAAAAATATCCCTTAGGCAGAATGGCCTTTCTAAGTTGACTTTTGATTAAACTTAAAATATTATATGGCAAAAAAATTAAAATAAAAAAAGGAACATAAATATAGAACTCAACTGAAATGTCATCCAATATGCAACTAAATGGAAGGGAGGGGGAGACCCGTCTTGTGTCACTAATTTGTGAGTAATACATTCTGCTTGAAGATTAACCAACTCATAATTGGTGATATAAAACATATACCTCTTCCCAAACAGCCCAATAATGATTTTTTTGTGTGTTGATTGATGTATATGCACCAACATACCATTTTGGACCTGGTTAAAAATTATTTTTAGCAATATACACTCCTTGGACAAAGTGACAAAAACTAGACATAAGAATTAAACAACTATATTTATTTTTTAGGTAAGATTTCTAGAGGTATTAGATTATAAAAATATGGAGTTTGTGGAGAGGCTGTCTATTGCTTTAATGCTACATAGGATTTATAAGAAATAATACCTAATTAAATAATTTATGAAAAAATTTGAATGTTCAGAGAAGTTGAAAAAATGTACATTGCATTTATATGTATCTCCTACCTACATTCACAAATATTTTTGTACTTGCTTTGTTATATACCTAAGCATTGGTACATTATAATGAAGGTTTCTAATTCCAGACTGATTGGTCCTGGATTGGGAAAGGTCTAGCCAATTCACCAGGCAATTAACTGAGTGGTTAAAAATGGAAAGGCTCTCCTTGATATAAAATTTTCTAAAATTCACATTTTGAGCATTTATATTAGGACAATGTCCACATATGCTGAAGGTAATTCAGTCAAATCTGTGATCTAAATGTGTCTGTCAGTCTGCTTAATAATCCAAATGATGCAAACACATAAATGGATTAACATACTTTAAAACATCTTTGAATTTCTCCTGCTCTACACTAGATCAAGGGTTTTCTTGTTAAGTTGTTTAACATCTTTTTTTTAAAGATTTTATTTATTTATTTGAGAGAAAGAGAGACAGAGGGAGAGAGAGCATGAGAGGGGAGGTCAGAGGGAGAAGCAGACTCCCCAGGGAGTTGGGAGCCCCATGTGGGACTCCATCCCAGGATTCCAGGATCATGACTCGAGCCAAAGGTAGTCGTTTAACCAACTGAGCCGCCCAGGCACCCAAGTTGTTTAACATCTTTAATTGACAAATTAATTAATCCAATTCACTGATATTCAATCCAACATAGGTAAATATCTTTAAAATTTGCCCTGCCATCCAAAGTGCTTTCTGCATATCAACTGCAATTACTCTGCTCTGAGGTGTTATCTACTATCAACTAATGGCAACAAAGGGAACTAGTTATAAATGAGTATGTGTGCTTGTATATGTATTGATCCCTGAAAACCCACATATCCATTCTGTGTTAGAAAACCTCACAGGTGCAGCTGAATATAAGTGGCCCCAGATCACAAATAAATGACAAATCAGTAAGTAAAAAGTAATGTTTTAGATCCAAAATATTCTGATTAAATAAAGCACAAATGGTGTTTTCAGTTAAAGAAAAAATTCTGTGAAGGAGCTAAAACTTTTCATTTAACTTATTTAATATTAAATTTAGTCAAATGAACAAGAGTTTTTAACATTACCTCAAGTATACTTAATCCTAGCCTGGTGATGGGTATTAAGGCGGGTATGTATTACATGGAGCACTAGGTGTTATATGCAAATAATGAATCACAGAACACTACATCAAAAACTAATGTACTGTATGGTGACTAATGTAGCATAATAAAATAAAATAATTAAATTTTTTAAATGTACCTAATGCTAATTAGAATGATCTTTAAGACATGCGTCTTCCAACTATTACTTCCCCTTCCTATTTTTTGGGGGGGGGGTTATTTTGTTTGTTTGGTTGGTTTTTATTAACATGTAATGTATTATTTGCCTCAGGGGTACAGGTCTGTGAATCATTAGTCTTAGACAATTCACAGCACTCATCATAGCACATACCCTCCCCCTCTTATTTTTATTAACAAAGTTAGAGTTGCATATGCCTTATACAATAAGAAAATGAATGACAATGAAAAGAGAACAAATCAGAAATCAGAGCACTCATAATATTTATATATGTAATATATTTAGACACACAATTTTTTATATTAGACACACAATTTTAAAATAAATTAATACTTGGAAGATTCTTAGTTTACCAAGATTATTTGAAAAAAAATAAATAGTAAATAAAATTTATTTTATAATAATTTCAAATTCCCAAGATGAAAAACTTGTGAATATAGAGAAGAGTTCTATATTTTTATCTATATTTTTATTTGTTCTTTATAATTAACCTATAAAGTAAGTAGAGCAAGTAGTTATCTGTCCATTTTACGTGAGATAAGCTGAGATTCAAAATGACTAAGTGATTTACCAGTTGTCAGAATGGTTCCCTAATTCAGACAACACTCAAATTTAGGCCTCATTCCAACAACCTTGAGAATATACCTTATAGAGACGTCAATATATTTTACCACTCCTGTGTCATTATTTTTGCTATTATTTTTTTACTCATATAAAATTATACAAAGCACTATTATTTAGAAACATCACTGTACTAACCATAAGATTTGACTTCTCGGGGGAGAGCACTCATTCTGACTATGTGCCAAGGGTTAAACTATAATACTATCTCCATTTTGGTAAATTTTAGAAATAAATCAGCACAGAAAGGCTTTGTAATTTACTCAGAATCCCATAGGTAATAGCAGGCAAAGTTTGTGTTAATGCTCAACCCTTACTAAATCCAAAGTTTTCCTCTTCTCCTATCCCAGAAAGTCCGATGAGAATTATTTGCGTGCACTTTTCGGTGTCAACTTGGTTAGGTTACAGTCCTCAATTATTCAACCAAACACTAATCTAGGTGTTGCTCAGAAGATATTTTAAAGATGTGATTAAAGTCTATAATTAGTTGACTTTAAGTAAGGGAGATTATTATCCCTGATAATTCATATGGGCCTGATTCATTAAGTTGAAATGGATTAAGAGCAGAACTGAGGCTTTCCTAGAGAAGTAGGAATTCTACTCATGGACAGCAGCTTTAACCTATGCCTGAGTGTTCCAGTCTTCCCTTCCTGATAGCCTGCTCTATGGATTTTAGACTTGTCTAGCTAGCACTCAGAATTTTAAGGCAATTCTTTGCAATAAATGTGTTAATATACGTTTCCTACTAATTCTGCTCCCTGCTTGGATTCTGACTGATACACATTCAAAAACTTAAATGTTCTGGACCTCAACTTCACAAAGTTAATTTCTTATTAGATAAAACTTCTTTCCAGAAGTTATTCCTTGCCTGAATGTTCATCTAGTCCCCAGTAACTGGCCACCTTTCTACAATTTGCTAATCATCCAACAGGTACTATTTGCACATTTACAGGATCTTTAGCAATATCCTAAATGTTTTTGGAATATATTGAGGGTTTTACCAGCTTCTTACTCCAAAAAGAAATAGGAAAAGTAGAAGAGGAAGTACAGGCCAAAGAACTACAGAATTTCAGTTAAAAAAACAACAACAGTAAAAAGTATCAAGCATAGTCAGCTTGTATTCAGTTATAATTACAGAGTGAATTCATGATTCCTAAATTTTCCTGGCCTTAGCATTCAGTTACTCATCCTTTCACTTAATTATCCTTAATTGTATCATGACACACACATTGGAAATTGACAAAAGGCCCAGTGAAGGCAAGCAAACTTACAAGTTTTCAAAGAGTAGCTAGAATGCCATCCTCTACCCAACAAGCATGGACTTCTAGTATCTCAAAATAAAATCATGGCTGAAAAGTTTAGCAATAAGGAATGAAACAATAATGCAAACAAAATGTAGTTCCCATTGTCTTCAGAAGTCATATACCTAACTCATGCCTATAAAGTTCATATACTAGTTCTTTTTGTGTGACAGGGCTACTCAATTATTTGAAAGCTATATTCATATTTTGGGTTCTGTTTTAATTGAGTAGAGGATTTTTTCCCCACATATCATGATGTTTCATCTCCAAATACTTAGAAAATAAAGATTCACCTAATCAATTTTACAGATGTCTAAATACCCAGGAATATTTCCTTGATTTTAAAGTGATGAAATTGGCCCATCACGTTCCCATCAACTACACTATAATATATGCACAGCAGCTGATAAGATTCTTCATTAGGTGCAGGCTATCATAATAAGTAAGCACAACATGTAATCTTTACACAATTTTCTAATGCCAGAAATATAACAAATGTCCCCAAACAGAGCTCTAAAATTATAATGCAATCCATTATGAAAGCTTCCAAATCCTAAAGTTGCTTTCAAGCATAGTTTTATGCTGCCAGCTGAGTTGCTGATTTTTTCGCTCTCTCATAAAATATTTCTTTTTTCCCTGTTTCTGATCCTCTACCTTGCTGGGCAGGCTCATGCCTGGCAGGATTCTTTAGTCCCAAACTAATTGGCAAAAATCCTCCCGGGAAGATGGATTTCCAGCATTTTAACATCTCAGACTGTCTGTGATCTCGCCTATATAAGGGCTATTGGACATAAGCAACTCAATGTTCAGTTTGTCAAATGACATAATTAATGTGAAACTAGATTTTATTGTTATATTTTTCCTAGGGCCCCCCTGGTGCTTGCATATTAGCATCAGAGTGAATTTCATTATTTTTCTGAGTTCATTATTATTATGTTCAGAACACTTAATCTTTTTTATACATTCGAACTAGAATACCATTCTTTTATTTTCTAAATTGTTCTTGCAAGAGATTATGTACTCTCGAAGTCATATTAAATCCTAGAGCAAGGGATAAAGTTTGTTTTTTTTTTCCCTAATTAATTCAATTTGCTTATGCATATTTGCTCTGTCTACATGGTCTTTTTCTTCTTTTTCTTCTCATTCCATGCTTGGTGACACCTCTCTAAAAAGAAATTAGCCCAAAGAAAGGAAAAATGAACATGTGTATGTCAAAATAAGTATGTTCTAATACTTAGATGTAGATGACCCCCTCCCTTCCCACCTCATATGATTGGTTGGCATGTAAATGAAGTTTTGAGGGACTGAAAGGTTCTCGAGTGTAAAGTATAATTATAGAATAATAATAATGCACTTCTGTCTCACATCAGTCTGACCCAGAACCAAGACTGACTAAGGAAATTGACCTCATGATATCAATTGTTTTTAATGTCCTCTCAGTTCTTATTTATGGTCCTCTCTTTGCTTCCCCCCCTTTTTTTTTAAGATTTTATTTATTTATTTAACAGACAGAGATCACAAGTAGGCAGAGAGGCAGGCAGAGAGAAGAGGAAGCAGGCTCCCTGCTGAGCACAGAACCTGATGCAGATCTAGATCCCAGAGCCCTGGGATCATGACCTGAGCTGAAGGCAGAGGCTTTAACCCACTGAGCCACCCAGGTGCCCATAGTTTCCCCCTTTTTAAAAATATTCTGCCCATTAAGTATTTCAAAGTGTTATTTTCTGTAATTGTAAATTTGTATCTGATATAAAGAGGATCTGTAGCTAAGTTCATTATACCAAAGTACTCAATAGGTCAATGCTGCTAGATTTGATAAGGTGCCCAGAGTGACATACCCTTCGAAACAAAGCAAAGGTCTGTTTCCATAAGACTTATTTGTAGAATATTAGTACCAGAAATAAAATCCTTTAAAATAACGTACCTCTTAAAAATAAAATAAAATAAAATAAAATAAAATAAAATAATGTACCTCTTATTTTATAATAAATAAATCATTGTTTATTAATGAAGGTTCTCAAAAATCAATTTGTTAAGGAACTGCCATAGAAGCTCAGTCTCCAAAAATCTTATTTTACACAATGTATTCTCTTTGTAAATGACTTAAGGTTAAAAAAAAAACCAAACAATATTTAAAATTAAACTGGTATTGGGGCACTCCAAGTGGATCACTTGATTAAGCTAGTTAAGCGTCTGACTTCAGTTCAGGTCATGATCTAGGGGTCCTTGAATCAAGCCCCACAGGCTCCAAGCTCAGCAGGGACTCTGATTCTCCCTCTCCTTGTGCCCCTCCCCCTGCTCATGCACTCTCTCTCTCTCTCTCTCATATAAATAAAATCTTTTAAAAATTGAAATAAATTAAATTGGTATTAATTTATGTTAACACAGCACAGTTCAAGTCTTCTAAACCAAATAAATCCTGCATTCCAGATAGAATGCCTGCAAATAAGATTTTATTTTCTTTTAATTCATAAAGCCATATTTAAAATTTACATACTAAAAGAAATTACAGTAAGATAAATAGGATTTCAAAATTACTTTCATTTGTATACATTTATGTATAATAAATTTACACACCTAAATGTGTATTCTTGGCTAAATTAATAAAATTATGATATTCCTACAGCAAAAATCTATTTCACATCTGCTTTCCAGAGATTGACTGGGTATATGCAGAAATAATCCATATAACTTTATGATGACATCACTATCACTAGAATTATTTACCCTGGCTACCTAAATAGAGGCTATGAGAAAGAGGCAGTTAAATTTCTGTTGTGGAAATACAGCAATTTGCAGGCTAGAAGACCCAGCCTGTTGTAATTTAGATATATATGGAAAAGGATGGTACATATTAGATATTGCCTAAATATGATTTTATTCAAAGTAATCTATCATGAAAAATGAATAGATCATTTCATGATAAGATTTTACTGGTGTGGCTGTAAAGCAAACATTATCAATCATTTACTTCAGGGTTAGGTCATTAAAAAGAAGAACAAATCATTGAGCTATTGTTCCTTGAGATAACACTGCTAGAAATTAAGACAGCTAGTTCTTTCATTTTTGTCATTTTCAGGGAGCAATGTTTTTGAACAAAACACCATTTTTTAAAACTCTTTTCATGTAGCAAAGAACTACTATAATTTTAAAATTGCCATTCACTAATCTTCCGTGGGTATAATATCTTATATCCAATAGCAAAGGCTGGCTGCCCAAGAAAAACAAAAATCAGCACTGTTCTGTCTGGACATCGTGGCTGATTTATTACTTTGTGAGTTTAATCAAAGCCCCCCACTCCCACAATAGCTTAATTTCTAAAACCAAATTGCTTCTCTGTAGTTATTTGTTCTATAATACAATTAATCAGGAGTTGCAGCTTATCTATTTCTCAATGAAGAAGAATTTTAGTAAGAAAACAGGAGGGTTCAGTACTTTTATGTAGTTACATAGCAAACATTGCTGGCAAAAAATTCACCACTGAAGTTCACGTTGCTAATTTCCCAAGCTGTTGAGTGTGCAGCACAAAAAGAAGTGAATGAAACTGGCAATGATTTATGTTGGTGAGCTTCTTTCAAACTGTTCCTTGTCTCCTTGTTCTCTCTTCGAAGACAAGAGGGACAATGTGAAATAGGAGTACCAGGCTGGGAGCAAAGAATCTTGGTGTTAATTGAATTAGATATGCAGTTTCTAAACAGTCACGATGATATTGGTGAAGTAGGGATGTACAATGAATAGACTAAAACCCAGAAGTGGTCTCAGGGTTGAAGAAACAAGGATTCCTTTATTTCCAAAGAACTTTTTTAACTCAGAAAACTTACTTTAATATTTAGTTTCATCATAATCCCTGGTGATCTAATTTCATACTTCCTCAATACCCATAAGTATGCATTCTACTAAATGAAATAACTCTGAAATGCAACCTGGAAATGGCCAAAAAGTAAGGGATCAGTAAACTATTAAATAGAAGGAACTCCAAACAACCTAGTCTTTACTGATATAAGCCAATTCCTTGGACCTTAAACAATATGGCTGGTCACTGGCCCAGATTTTACATAACTTTTATGCCCATAGTGATCTTCTGATCATTTTCAGTGCTTCTGATGACACCTATACACTTTAACTTATAAATCATCTGATATCTGAATTTAAAAGTCAGCATCTCCTTAGCCCCACAGCAATACTCTATCTGAGAACAAGAAGCCCTTCAGTAGTTTTTACATGCTGACAGAAAGTGGCCAAACTGTTCAAAGTCAAGGATTTAGTGGTTATCTTTTCTCTTTCTTGATCCACTGGCTACAAACAGGATTTTAAAGGTGTGGCAGTCACCAATAACAAGGATACTCAACATCTTCTAATCTACCTGATCTATCCTGTTCTCAAATCATCCAGAGCAAGGATAGGCTAATTTAAAAAGAAAGAAAGAAAGAAAGAAAGAAAGAAAGAAAGAAAGAAAGAAAGAAAGAAAGAAAGAAAGAAAGACAATTGATTATCACAATATTACAATGCACAGAGCCATTTGAAACCTGAGCCACATGAAGACCTGAGATTTCAGGGAGGAAAAAGCTTCAGAATCAACATAACACCAAACTAGTTGGTGACCCAGATAAGATGAACAAGAGAAAGATTATCAAGATTATCAAGGTGAAGCTGAACTTGCAAAGAACTTCATGGCATCAGGAGCATTTGCATTATTTTTAATCTCTCAAAATATATAACATTTATATATTAGTTTGGATTTCCTCTGGGATGCAACATTAGCAATGGAGTATATCTGAGCTAAGTATTACTTTTACTTTATTTTAGCTCCAATGAGTACAACGGGAATTATACAGTTTGGGGGCGGGATGAAGAGAAGGAGTTTGAATATAAGTTCTTTTTTTTAACATATTATTCTCCCTTTCTGAGCCATTTTTTAAAAGATCTATGAAATGAAGTATTAATATTCACTTCATAGTGAACATAGAAATGTTTGAGAATTAAACAAAATCATTTTTGTTAAATATTGAGTAGTTCAATAATCTATATTCCACTTTCATGATTCAAAATGAATATTAATGAGATAATGCCAGCAATAGCAATATTTGAACTTGTACCCCATTACTCCCTAGAAATCATGGCTTTTAATAAAAAAGTCACTATCATGAGAAAAACCATGATTGCTCATCCTCAAAGATGTGCACCAGTATCTGGAAGAGCAAGCCTACTCTAATTTTATTAAGGCATTCCCTAAGCCAAAGCACTGACACTTTGTGTGTCTTCTAAAATTTTTGATGAGACAGTTTTGCTACAAAATACGTAATACAAGAAAAATTTCTCAAATAAACAACCTAATTTTACACTGCAAGGAACTAGAAACAGAAGAACAAACTAAGCATAAAGTTAGTAGAAGGAAGAAAATCATAACAATTAGAAATGAAATAGTGACCAGAGAAACAAGGGATAAGATCAACAAAACTAAGAGTTGGTATCTGAAAAGATAAACAAAGGTGACAAATCTTTAACTAGACTAACAAAGAAAAAAATGAGAGGGCTCAAATAAAATTATAAATGAGATATAAGACATAATTAATACCACAAATATACAAAAGATCCTAAGAGACTACTATGATCAATAATATCCCAACTACTGAATAACCTAGAAAAACAGATAAATTCCTAGAAACATACAACCTACCAGATTGTATCACTGGGAAATAGAAAATCTGAACATACCATTAAGGAATAAGGAGATTAAATCAGTCATCAAAAATCTCCCACCAAGAAAAGCCCAGAACCAGGTAGCTTCATTGATGAATTTTAAATATTTAAAAGGAGAATTAGCAGCAATCCTTCAAAAAATTACAAGAAAAGGGAACACCTCCAAATTCTTTTCACTAGGCCAGCATTATCCTGATTCCAAAATCAGGTAAGATCACAAGAAATGAAGGGGTGCCTGGGTGGTTCAGTGGGTTAAAGCCTCTGCCTTTGGCTGGCTCAGTGGGTTAAAGCCTCTGCCTTTGGCTCAGGTCACGGTCCCAGGGTCCTAGGATTGAGCCCCACTTCGGGCTCTCTGCTCGGCAGGGAGCCTGCTTCCTCCTCTCTCTCTGTCTGCCTCTCTGCCTACTTGTGATCTCTGTCTGTCAAATAAATAAATAAATAAAATCTTTTAAAAAAATCACAAGAAATGAAATTACAGGCTGATATTCATACACAATAAAATGAGACTTGACTCATATCTTACATCACTCATAAAAAATTAACTCAAAATTAATCAGATTTACTTGTAAGACCTAAAACTGTAAAACTCCTAGAAGAAAACATAGGGGGAAAAACTTAATATCAGTCTTGTCAATGATTTTTTTTTTTTTTGCATATGACACCCAAAGCACAAGCAATAAAAGCTAAAACCAACAAGTAAAACTACATCAAACTAAAAACTGCTGCAAAGGGAAAAAAAATCAACAAAATGAAAGGCAACCTGCAAAATGACAGAAAATATTAGAATATGATTGATAAGGAGTTAATATCCAAAATAGATAAGATAATGCAATAGCAAAAACAAGCAAATAACCTGATCACAAAATTGGCAAAGGATCTGAATAGAAAATTTTCCAAAGATACACAAATGCCAACAGGTACAGGAAGAGGCGCTCAACCTCTTAACTGTCAGGAAAATGCAAATCAAACTACAATGAGATATCACCTCACACCTTTTAGAATGGCTGTGATAAAAAAAAAAGACAACAGATAGTAAGTATTGGCAATGATGCAGAGAAAAGGAAATATCTGGATGCCTGGGTGGCTTAGTTGGTTCTGCCTTCAACTCAGGTCATGATCCCAGGGTCCTAGGATTGAGTCCACAGGTGGGCTCCTTGCTCAGGGGGTGCCTGCTTCTCTCTCTGCCTCCTCTCTCTCTCTCTCTCTGACAAATAAATAAATAAATAAAATCTTAAAAAAGAAGAAGAAGAAGAAGAAAGTAAAGGAAATCTTTGTGCACTATTGGTGGGAATGTAAATTGGTGCAATTATAGAAAACAGTATGGTAGCTCCTCAAAAATTCAAAATACAACTGCCATATGATTCAGGAATCTTACTTGGGTAGGACAAAATCATCTTGAAGAGGTATCTGCACCGCCAACTTCATTGCAGCATTATTCACTATAGCCAAAACATAGAAACAACCTAAGCATCCATCAACAGATGAATGAAGACAATATGGTATATATAATGAAATATTATTCAGCCATGAAAAAAACTTGCCATTTGTGATAGCATGGATGAATTTTAAAAGCATTTTAATAAGTGAAAAAAGTTAGACAGAGAAAGCCAAGTACTATATGATCTTACTTAAATGTGGAATCTAAAGAAGTGAACCCATATCAACAGAGTAGACCAGTGGTTCCCAGGGTCTGGGAAGTGAGGAAAACGAGGGGATATGGGGCAAAGGGTACAGACTCTCATTTATAAGATGAATCCATTCTGGGGATCTAATATAGAGAACAGTGACTATAATTATAATACTTTATTGTATATTTGAAATATGCTAAGAGAATAGATCTTAAATGTTCTCACAACACACCCACATACACACATACAAACACACACACAATTAACTACGAAGTGATGGTAAATGTGGCACTAACTTTACTGTGGTAATCATTTCATTATATATGTATATCAAGTCATTATACTGCTTATCTTAAATTTACATAATGTTATATGTCAGTTATACCTCAATAAATCTGGAGTAGAAAATGCAATAAGTCTTTTAATTAAATTAACTCCTTGGCCCAATGTACAACTGACTGAAAATTAACACTCCATTTGTTACATCCTCAGTTCATTTACTACCCAGATTTGGTCAGCCATTTCTGTCCCCTAGGCATTAGCCACTTGATTAATAGTTGGTCCTGGCCATCACCACCCTGTCCTCATTGCTGTCACTGCAACAGTTTACGTCTCTCCACAAGATGCAGAAATTAATGCACTTCCTATATAAGGTTAGTCACTAAGACCTTAGAAAAAAAAGTGGTTTATGTTCAGCTTTATCCTAAAGAATTCATTCTCCCACTACCACATTCAACTTCTTAACTGCAAAATTCTGACTTAAAAAAAAATAGGATACATCTACTCTGTTCCTTTGCTTTCATATCCTTTCCTTTAAAATATATCCTTGTTTTTTTTGAAATTTGGATTATTGCAAATATATCTGTAATAAAACTGTTTCAATTTTTTCTTGCTTTACTTTTTTTTTTTTACCCTTTTCTTTTTTCCTACTTCTTTAACACTACTACATGTATGGCTTCAGAAATATTTGACAATACTGACAACATGCACAAAGCATTAAAAGGTCTAAAAGAAGCTATACAATGAATAGATGTGCAGTGAAATTTACAAAAATGTGCACTGACATTTTAGGATAAGGCCAAATTGTATTTTTTTAAAGTACAATAACTAAGGAATATTAAATAACCTGAATCTCGTTCTGCCTGCCTCACACGTGAACTTCTTTCTCATTATCTCAAGTGAATTGTTTTGTGAGCTTTTGTCAGGCTCAGTCAAGCTCTGCTAATGTTTTACTGATGTTTTGATTCAATGTAGCAGATATTTGAACTTTTCTCACATTTTCAAACATCTATTTGATCCTCATGGGATTTGTTTCCATTACTTTTCCCAGTATGTGCCTCAATTTGGGTGGTAAAAAGCAAGTAATTGTTCACTCTTGATCATTCCATTAATGTAGAGAAGAAAAGGGTACAGAAGATTTAAATTATGGCTAGTACCAATGTATGTAGATCTAATTTTATAAAGTAGTTTAATAATTGTTGTCAAATACAAATAAAGATGGTCTTCTGTGAATTTTCTCCAAATAACCAATTCTGCATGACCTCTCTCTGCTTGCCTTATCCAGCACCTTTCATGGTAATCAACTTACTATCTGCATTCATTCTTTGAAAATGCAGTGTCTTCCCACCTGATGGCCCTTGGACAGGGCCTTTTCTTTCTGCTGAATGTGGCTTCTACTCCTTCCATTACTAATTTCTTCTCTTTCAAAGTTCAAAGCAGGCATCACTTCCTCAATGTTATTTTCCTATGGCTGCATATAGTTCTGTTCTCCAGAGACACAGCCAAAAAGATGGGTACATATGAAAAGATTATTTTAAGGAATTGCCTCACACAATGGTAGTGGTTGACAAGTCCAAAATTTTCAAGGCAGGCTGGAAACCCAACAAAGAGTTGATGTGGTCTTGAGTTCACAGGCAGTCTGGAGACAGAGCTCTTTCTTCACTGGGGATCTCAGGTTTTTTCTTAGGAGACCTTCAACTGATTTAATGAGACCAACCCATAAATGAAGGATAGCTCTTTTACTCAAAGTCTACTGATTTAAAGGTTAATCTTATCTAAAGAATACCTTTAGAGCAACATCTAAACTAGTGTTTGACCAAATTTAGGTACTGTGGCCTAGTCAAGTTAACACTAAGAGTAGTCATCACAGACTGACAATTCTCCAATCAGAATTTGGCCAGCATTTCCTGTTACAAGCTTTTATTCCTACCATTATTTTTCTTCATAGCACCTATAATAATTGTACTTCAATGGCCCACTATGTAACTACTTGTGTAATGTATTTTTCCATCTCTGGAATGCTATGTCCATTAAACCAAAAATTCTACTTATCAGTTCTGACACGTTTACAGATGAATCCCCAGGAAACATTCAGTCATTTACTCAATAAGTTTTATAGAGTCCCCTCATAGTAACAGGCATTGGAATTTAACAGTAAAAAAGGCACAGTCTCTACCCTCTTACAGTGTAGTAAGAAAGATAGGTGAGTAAATAGGCAGTTTTAACACAGTGTGAAAAGTACATGATTGGGTTCTGCAAGAACATACATAGAAGGGGCACTGAACCTCATCTGGATGTTTAGGGAAGGCTCTCTGAGAAAGTGGTATCTAAATTGAGACCTCGAGGAATAGTAGGATTTAGCCAGGCAAAGTTACATGTAAAGAAGGAGAGAAACAACTCACAGGTGAAAAAATACTTGGAATATTCATGAAATTTTAGAATTCTGTATGGCAGGAGAGTATGACAGGAGTAAACAGAGTATCAGGAGAGGAAGCTAAAGTGAAAAGAAGGGATCAGGTTAAAATCACAGCTGCTAACTTTTTCTAAGTATTAACTAGGTGCTAAATTGATTTTGCAAATATAATTTCTTATTCTGAAGTGAATATCATTATTCCATTTCAATGCTAAGACTGAAATGATTAAGAGCATACAACTAGTGAGTGGTCCTATTCATGTTTGAACCCAAATCAGCCTGATTTCAGAGCCCATGTCCTTTCCACCATATGCAACGCCTCACCAATGCCCAGCTTGGGAAATAGCTAGTGTTCCTTTCCTAATCATTTACCCCAGTCCACTTACCCATGGCTTCAGAGTACAATATGATTTCAAACCAAATGAAATGTTACTCTCTTCCAGAATTGAGGATATTTTAATATCCTTGTTCCAACAACAGCTAAGAAAATAACTAAATAAAAGGGTTAGTAATGTCAATAGCCTCAATTAGAAAATTTATAGCAGATAAACTAAAACATAAAACCCTAATGAAACTCTGCTCTTAGACTGTGAAGTAACATTGATGCTGTCTTCCTGCTCACTATCAGAGTTCTAATTTTTTTATATTCATGACTCCTATTCCTCCATGTATAGTTCCTCTGATGACTCTCTTAGGTAGTGTTCACATGACTGGTTTGTAGAATTATTTTTGACTCATTAAAACTTCCAAGTATTTGCCTACATTAACACATTCCATGATTTTCCTATATTAATTTCCTAGAGTCCACACTTTTATTTGCTATGTCCAGTGAATTTTTTGTTCATGATTGTAAAGAGTGTACCCAATTGTGACTATTATACCCAATGAAATAAATAGCCTCTAAAATTAACCTTAACATATTTGTTACATAAGGTAATATACAAGTGCTTATGCACATACATGATATTAATTCTCAACATTATTCTTATTTGAGTTTTTTTTATTTCTTTTCAGCATAACAGTATTCATTGTTTTTGCACCACATCCAGTGCTCCATGCAATACGTGCCCTCCTTAATACCCACCACCTGGCTCCCCCAACTTCCCACCCCCTGCCCCTTCAAAACCCTCAGGTTGTTTTTCAGAGTCCATAGTCTCTCATGGTTCACCTCCCCTTCCAATTTCCCTCAACTCCCTTCTCCTCTCCATCTCCTTATGTCCTCCATGTTATTTGTTATGTTCCGCAAATAAGTGAAACCATATGATAATTGACTCTCTCTGCTTGACTTATTTCACTCAGCATAATCTCTTCCAGTCCCGTCCATGTTGTTAGAAAAGTTGGGTATTCATCCTTTCTGATGGAGGCATAATACTCCATAGTGTATATGGACCACATCTTCCTTATCCTTTCGTTTGTTGAAGGGCATCTTGGTTCTTTCCACAGTTTGGCGACCGTGGCCATTGCTGCTATAAACATTGGGGTACAGATAGCCCTTCTTTTCACTACATCTGTATCTTTGGGGTAAATACCCAGTAGTGCAATTGCAGGGTCATAGGGAAGCTCTATTTTTAATTTCTTGAGGAATCTCCACACTGTTCTCCAATGTGGCTGCACCAACTTGCATTCCCACCAACAGTGTAAGAGGGTTCCGCTTTCTCCACATCCTCTCCAGCACACATTCTTAAGAAACTCTTAAAAGGGGCACCTGGGTGGCTCAGTTGATAAACCAGCTGCCTTCGGCTCAGGTCATGATCCCGGAATCCCGGGATCGAGTCCACATTGGGCTCCCAACTCCATGGGGAGTCTGCTTCTCCCTCTGACCTTCTCTCCTCTCATGTTCTCTCTTACTCACTCTCTCTGAAATAAATAAATAAATAAAAATCTAAAAAGAAAAAAAAAAGAAACTCTTACAAATTTTCCAAAGAATCATTTAGAGTCAACCAAAACAACTATCTAACCTATAGCTAAGACTGAGCTAGGTAATAAACACACACACAAAAAGGACAGTTAAATCCTAAGGAAACTTATTGTGCTAAACACATTATCTCTTTTTCCATACTCCCACTGGAAAAAGTTGTTAATTCATGTTGGAAACTCTATAAGCCTAGTGGATTAGTGAAATATAGAACTGCAAATGAGAGTATGGGTTGCAAATTTATATAATGACTACCCTTCCCTCTCCAGTCTCCACTTCACTTGTCAAAAAAGCCATGCTAATACCTCTCCCTGACACCATAAGTAAAATGTAGGACTTTTTCTTTCTTTCTTTCTTTTTTTTTTTTTTTTAGAAACTTAATCAGAGAATTTCAAGGTTTAGGAATGGCAGGCACACTTGAAGATGAGGAAGGATAGAAAATAAGCTATCCTAAAAATAGGGAATACAGTGAAAATCAATTTTGGTTGATAAGGTGAGGCTATAAAACAGAAAGCATAAGAAACTAAAAGAAATATAGTAGAGGATCTCTGTTTTTGACAATGGCAGACTACATTGTTTCAGACAAACTATTTTATGACAGCACTGGAAAAACCTGGACTCTTTTTTTTTTTAACTCTATACTTTAAAAACCAAAAAGCTACCAACATAGCAAGAAATAGCAGGACCAAGAAGAAAGAGAGGAAGCAATACCAATAGTCTAGCCAGGTAATTCTTTTGACTTTCAGGCATTTGCCATATCAAAATGTCAGCTGAGATGCTGAGAATCTAAGCACCATTTTCAGTAGGCTCACAAGAACAGGAAAGAAAACAAGATTCACCATTTTCCAGAGAGGAGGGGTCTGGTAAACATACACACACTGAATTCTGACCATGCGGGGCTATAGTCTAGGTATATTGTGTACCAGAAATATACTGAACACTGTTAGAGAGTGAAAGCCAGAATCAAACTACCTCAATCCCCTGACTGTACTGATACAATCTGTGTGATTACATGGGTCTGCAACCTGACTATCTTTCAGGAGCAAAAGTAAGTCCTTCTGTGGGGCTCCTGGGTTGGTTGGTTAAGCATCTGATTTTGACTCAGGTTATGATACCAGGGTCTTGGAATTGAGTTCCACATTGGGCTCCCTGCTCAGCAGGGAGTCTGCTTCTCCCTCTAACCCTCCCCTCTGCTCATGATTTTTCTCTCACATGTGCTCTTTCTCTAATAAATACATAATTTTTTTAAAAAAGTAAGTCTTCCCGGGACGCCTGGGTGGCTTAGTTGGTTGGACAACTGCCTTCGGCTCAGGTCTTGATCCCGGAGTCCCGGGATCGAGTCCCGCATCAGGCTCCCAGCTCCACGGGGAGTCTGCTTCTTCCTCTGACTTTCTCCTCACTCATGCTCTCTCTCACTGCCTCTCTCTCAAATAAATAAATAAAATCTTTTTTTAAAAAAAAAGTAAGTCTTCCCTGGATGAATATAATTTCATTTAGAACTTCAAAATCTATATGAGTTTCCATGTACAATTTTGGGCATGCCATAAATAAATGAATAGGGTATATTAAAGACATGACTGAAAACTAAGAGAATAATTACTGATATAAACAAAATAAAGCCACATAATGGAATTTTATGACACATACTTTAAACATGAGTCATATATTCCAAAAATTTGAAGAAAATACAAAGACTTTTGAGAAAACCATAAACTGTAAAAGAATCAAATGGAAACTCTAGAACTGAAAAGCACATAAATACTCAATATATAGGTTTAGCAGACTGATAGACATAACTTGAGAGAATTTTAAAATTGGAAAGTAAATAAGAAATAAATCCATTCCAGACAGATAAAAGAATAGAAAATACATAAAAGAGCTTAAAAGGTATATGTATATAGTTAAAAGTTCCAACATATGTGTAATTGGAATCCTAGAAGTAAAAGAGAATAAGGCAGAGCAATATTTGAAGAGAAAAAAAAAAAAAAAGAGTATTCCAAAACTTATATAAATCTAAAACCAACTGATTCAAGAGTCATTATGAACCTTATATAACATAATATAAACAAAATTTTAAATAACAAAAAACTATTTATGTTAAAAATATAGTTAACTTTTAAAAATGAAGTTAAAACACCTAGAGCATTATCATAGTAAAACCATTAAAAAACAAAGATATAGAGAAAACATTAAAAATTACCAGAGAAAAAGAGACAAAATGTTTCAAAGAGGTGAAAATATAATAAAAAAACAATTTCTAAGTGGAAACAACAGAAGCCAGAAAACAACAGATTGATATTTCAATGTAATAGAAGACATAACAAACAAAAGGCATCAACCTATTACTCTATAACTAGTTAAAATAACTTTTTTAAATGAAGACAAAAGAGGCACCTGGGTGGCTCAGTCATCAAGTGTCTGCCTTTGGCTCAGGTCATGATCCCAGGGTCCTGGGATCCAGCCCTGCATCAGGCTCCCTGCTCAGCAGGAACCCTGCTTTGCCCTCTCTCACTCCCCCTGGTTGTATTCCCACTCACACTGTCTCTCTCTTAGTCGAATAAATAAATAAAATCTTTTAAAAATATAAATCAATAAATTTAAAAAATAAAGAAAAAATTATTTTTAGACAAGCAAAAACTGAGATAATTTATCACCATCAACTAAAAGATGTTCAAAATGTGTCTTTATGCATAAAGAAAATGATCCCTAAATGCAGGATGTAATAGAAAGCAAATCAATAATAAAATATGTGGGCAAATCAAAATGAATTCCTATAAGAGCGAGCTAGAGAGGAAGGGGCAAGATGGCGGAGAAGTAGGAGACCCTGTTTCAACTGGTCCCCTGAAGTGAGCTAAATATTTACCAGAACACTGAACCCCGATGAAATCAGCCTGAGATGTAAGATTATAAACTTCTGGATCTCTACAGGGACAGGAGATCATCAGTGGAGAGGGGCACCTTGATTGGATCATGGTGGATATATTCAGTTATACATCCCCTCAACCACCTCTCACCAAAATGACTAGAAGGAGCACCCAACAGAGGAAAAATCCAGAGACTACGACCTCTGCCACAGAACTATTGGATGTGGACATAAACAATATGTTGGAAATGGAATTCAGGGTAAAAACTTCCCTTGCAATGGCTAGGTTGGAGAAGACCATTAGTAGCAACAGAGAATCTGTAAGGGCGGAAGTGAGAGCCTATCCGGAAGAAGTTTAAAATGCTATCAAGGAGATCCAATCTAATCTAAATATTCTAACACCCAGGGTAATAAGCAAGGCAGATCTAGAAGACAAACTGACAGAAAAGCAGGATCAGGGGATGCCTGGGTGGCTCAGTTGGTTAAGCGGCTGCCTTCGGCTCAGGTCATGATCCCAGCATCCTGGGATCGAGTCCCACATCGGGCTTCTTGCTCGGCAGGGAGCCTGCTTCTTCCTCTACCTCTGCCTGCCACTCTGTCTGCCTGTGCTTGCTCGGTCTCTCTCCCTCTCTCTCTGACAAATAAATAATTTTTTTAAAAAAATTTAAAAAAAAAAAGAAAGAAAGAAAAGCAGGATCAGGAGGAGGCCTGGAACAAACAATAGAAGTCATGAAAACAGAATTAGGGAAATAAATGACGCAATGAAATGCTCCAATGTCAGAATTACTGGGATCCCTGAGGTTTGGGATCCCTGAGGGGGTGGAGAGAGAAGACTAGAAGATATAATTGAACAAATACTGGATGAAAATTTCCCTAATCTGGGAAACGGAACAAGTGTTCGTTTCCTAGAGGCAAAGAGGATACCCCCCAAGATCAATGAGTCTAGAAAGACATCCAGACACTTAATTGTGAGATTCACAAATCATAAATTCAGACAGGAGATCTTAAGGGAAGCTAGGGGGAAGAGATTCCTTATATACAGAGGAAGGACCATCAGCATAACATTAGACCTGTCCACAGAAACCAGGCAAGCCAGAAAAGGCTGGCAAGACATATTTAGGGCACTGAATGAGAAGAATATGCAGCCAAGAATAATGTATCCAGCAAGGCTGACATTCAGAATGGATGGAGAGATAAAGAGTTTCCAATACCAGCAAGGTCTAAAAGATTATGTGACCACCAAGCTAGCACAAAAGAAATACTAAGGGGGATTCTTTAAAAGAAGAACCCAAGAGTGACATAGACCAGAAAGTTACAGAGATAACATACAGAAACAAGGACTTCACAGGCAACATGATGTCAATAAAAACTTATCTTTTAATAATCACTCTGAATGTGAATGGCCTAAGTGCTCCCATAAAAAGGCACAGGGTTGCCTAGATAAAACGACAGGACCTGTCCATATGCTGTCTACAAGAGACACATTTTGAACCTAAAGATACATCCAGACTGAGAGTGAAGGGATGGAGAACCATCTTTTATGACAATGGGCCTCAAAAGAAAGCTAGGGTAGTGATTTTCATCTCAGATAAATTAGATTTTAAGCTAATGACCATAGTCAGAGATACAGAAGGATACTACATCATCCTTAAAGTGTCTATTCATCAAGAAGATCTAACAATTGTAAATATTTATGACCCAGCATGAGAGCAGCCAACTACATAAACCAACTGTTAAACAAAATGGTCATATTGATATGAATACATTAATTGTAGGGGATTTTAAAATGCCACTCTCAGCAATAGACAGATCATCTAAGCAGAAAATCAACAAAGAAACAAGAGCTTTGAATGACACATTGGACCAGATGGACCTCATAGATACCTACAGAACATTCTACCCTAAAACAACAGAATGCTCATTCTTCTTGAGCACACATGGAACTTTCTCCAGAATAGACTACATACTGAGTCATAAATCAGAGCTCAACTGATACCAAAAGACTGAGATTATTCCCTGCATATTTTCAGACCACAATGCTTTGGAACTGGAACTCAACCACAAGAAAGTTTGAAAGGAATTCAAACACTTGGAAGCTAAAGACCATCCTGCTCAAGAATGTTTGGGTCAACCAGGAAATCAAAGAAGAACTCAAACAATTCATGTAAACCAATGAGAATGAAGACACATTAATCCAAAACCTATGGGATAAGGCAAAGGCAGTCCTAAGGGGGAAATACATAGCTATCCAAGCCTCACTCAAAAAACTGAAAAATTCCGAATACACCAACTCTCTCTACACCATAAAAAACTGAAAAATCAACAACAAATTAAGCCAACCCCATGCACAAGAAGGGCAATAATTAAGAATAGCCCAGAGATCAATGAATTAGGAACTAGAGATACAGGAGAACACATCAACGAAACTTGAAGTTGGTTCTTTGAAAGAATTAATAAGATCGATAAACCACTGGCCAAACTAATCCAAAAGAAAAGAGAGAGGACCCAAATTAATAAAATTATGAATGAAAGGGGAGAGATCACAACTAATAGCAAGGAAATAGAAACAATCATCAGAAATTATTTTCAACAGTTGTATTCCAATAAGTTAAGAAACCTAGAAGAAATGGATACATTCCTGGAAACCTATAAACTTCCAAGACTAAAACAGGAAGATATTGACAACCTGAATAGACCAATATCTAGTAACGAAATTGAAACAGTGATCAAAAACCTCCCAAAAAACAAGAGCCCAGGACCTAATTGATCCCCTGAGGAATTTTACCAAACATTCAAAGGAGAAATAAAACTTATTCTCCTGAAGCTGTTTCAAAAAGTAGAAACAGAGGGAAAACTTCTAGACTCTTTCTATGAATCCAGCATTACCTTGATCCAAAAATCAGGCAAAGACCCCATCAAAAAGGAGAATTTTAGACCAATATCCCTGATGAATATGGATGCCAAGATTCTCAACAAGATCCTAGCTAATAGGATCCAAGAGTACATTAAAAAGATTATCCACCCTGAAAAGGTGGGATTTATCCCTGGGATATATGGGTGGTTCAACATTCGCAAATCAGCCAATGTGATAGAACAAATAAGTAAGAGAAGAGAGAAGAACCACATGATCCTCTCAATTGATGCAGAAAAATCATTTGACAAAATACAGCATCCATTCCTGATTAAAACTCTTCAAAGTATAGGGATAGAGGGAACATTCCTCAACTTCATAAAAGCTATCTATGAAGAACCCACAGCGAATATCATCCTCAATGAGGAAAAGCTGACAGCCTTCCCTTTGAGATCAGGAACCTGACAAGGATATCCACTCTCACCCCTGTTGTGCAACATATTACTAGAAGTCCTAGCAACAGCAATCAGACAACAAAAAGAAAGAAAAGGTATTCAAATTGGCAAAGAAGTCAAACTCTCTCTTCACAGATGACATAATACTTTATATGGAAAACCCAAAGACTCCACCCCCAAACTATTAGAACTCATACAGCAATTCAGTAATGTGGCAGGATACAAAATCAATGTACAGAAATCAGTCCCTTTCTTATAGACTAACAGTGAAAATATAGAAAGGGAAATTCGAGAATTGATTCCATTTACTATAGCACCAAAAACCATAAGATACCTGGGAATAAACCTAACCGAAGAGGTAAAGGATCTGTACTTGAGGAACAACAGAACACTCATGAAAGAAATTGAAGAAGACACAAAAAGTTGGAAAAGCATTCCATGCTCATGGATCAGAAGAATAAACATTGTTAAAATGTCTATACTGCCTAGAGAAATCTGTACTTTCAATGCCATCCTGATCAAAATTCCACCGGCATTCTTCAAAGTGCTAGAACAAACAATCCTAAAAGTTGTATGGAACCAGAAGAGACCTCAAATTGCTAAGGAAATGTTGAAAAAGAAAAACAAAACTGGGGTCATCACGCTGCCTGATTTCAAGCTTTACTACAAAGCTGTGATCACCGAGACAGCATGGTACTGGCACAAAAACAGACACAACGACCAGTGGAACAGAGTAGAGAGCCCAGACATGGAGCCTCAACTCTATAGTTAAATAATCTTTGACAAAGCAGGAAAAAATACCCAGTGGAAAAAAGACAGTCTCTTCAATAAGTGGTGCTGGGGAAATTGGGCAGCTTTGTAGAGAAGAATGAAACTCGACCATTCTCTCACACCATACACAAAGATAACCTCAAAATGGATGAAAGACCTCAATGGAAGGCAAGAATCTATCAAAATCATAGAGGAGAACATAGCCAGTAACCTCTTCGACATCAGCCACAGCAACTTCTTTCAAGACATGTGTTTAAAGGCAAAGGAAACAAAAGTGAAAATAAACTTTTGGGATTTCATCAAGATAAAGCACTTCTGCACAGCAAAGGAAACAGTCAACAAAACAAAGAGGCAACCCACAGAATGGGAAAAGATATCTGCAAATGACACTACAGACAAAGGGCTGATATCCAAGATCTATAAAGAACTCCTCAAATTCAACACACACAAAACAGATAATCATGTCAAAAAATGGGCAGAAGACATGAACAGACACTTCTCCATAGAAGACATACAAATGGCTAACAGATATGAAAAAATGTTCATCATCATTAGCCATCAGGGAAATTCAAATCAAAACCACATTGAGATGCCACCTTATACCAGGTAGAATGGCCAAAATCAACAGGACAGGAAACAAGTATTGAAGAGGATGTGGAGAAAGGGCAACTCTCTTACACTATTGATGGGAATGAAAGTTGGTGCAGCCACTTTGGAAAACTTTTTGAGACTCCTCAAAAAATTAGAAATAGAGCTACCCTATGACCCTGTAATTGCACTACTGGGTATTTACCCCAAAGATACAGATGTAGTGAAAAGAAGGGCCATCCCTGTACCCCAATGTTCATAGCAGCAATGGCCACAGTCACCAAACTGTGGAAAGAGCCAAGATTCCCTTCAACAGAAAAATGGATAAAGATATTATCCATATATACAATGGAGTATTATGCCTCCATCAGAAAGGATGAATACCCAACTTTTGTATCAACATGGACGGGACTGAAGATCATGTTGAGTGAAATAAGTCAAGCAGAGAGAGTCCATTATCATATGGTTTCACTTACTTGTGGAGCATAAGGAATAACATAGAGGGCATTAGGAGAAGGAAAATAAAAGTGAATTGGCATAAATCGGAGGGGGAGGTGAAAGATGAGATACTGTGGATTCTGAGAAACAAATTGAGGGTTATGGAGGGAAGGGGGTAGGGGGATGGGTGAGCCTGGCGGTGGGTATTAAGGAGGGCAGATATTGCATGGAGCACTGGGTGTGGCACATAAACAACGAATCTTGGAACATGAAAAAAATAAAATAAAATAAAGATGTTTAAAAACAAGGGTTAGAAATCTTAGGGGACCGAAAAGTAGCCATAAAACACTGAGTCAGAAGAGAAAGCATCTAATTTTTTTGTATTAATCCAAACCTTGACAACTCTCAGTAATAAACTTTTATACTTCTCAAATTTGTCCAGAACACATGCTCCAGTAAGTAAATATCTTCAAGGTATTGATGAGTATGTGTTTGTTTTGTAGTCATGATTAAGCATCTCCTTTGCACTAGGCATTGGCTTTAGGTGGTGAATAACATGCACCAATGGAAAAAATATCTACATCTTCCTATAGTAACAATTCATTTAGGTAGTAAATTCAATTATAGTGATGAGAGAAGTTCAAATAATGCATGAGGCTTCCCTCTCATATCTTGGGAAACACAGAATCAAACTTCTAGGTTAAAACAGGCCTGAGAGAGCATGTGGTTCATAATCCATACAGATGAGAAGAGTTCAAAAAGCTCAAACACTTTGCTCAAGTGTATGTAGCTGAGTCCTTCATGGGTGAGTTTTAATTAGATGACAAGTCTTTTGAGTCTCAGTCTAGAACTTTTTCCACTCTAGAATATTTTTTATAGTCTTCAGTAAATAATGACCCTTTCCATCACCTCTGGACACTGAGTTCAAAGAATGACTCAGATCAGACAAGGATAGAAGAGTTGTATCTTGACAGAACACCAAATGAGATACTGGTTGGTAGAGGAAACTTTGCTGTATCCTTAAATCATTTCATTGACACAACTCCAACTGGGCAGAGAGCCAGCCTTGACTTTGTAGTTCTTGTTATCAGGGTTTCTTCTACGTAGTGGTATGGGGAAAAGAAAAGAAAAAATATGTCTGTTGCCCAGCACAGCACTCTAGAACAGGGACTGGCAAACGTGTTTCCATAAAGAAACAGAGAGTGTATATTGTAGGCTTTGTAGATTAAACAGTCTGTGTCACATCTATTTAACTCTGCTATTGTAGCATGAAAGCAGCCCTAAACTTAATAAGTAAATAAAAGCATGGCTGTGTTCCAATAAAACTTTATTTATGGATACTGAACTGTGGATTCCATGTAATATTCACATGTCATGAAAGATTAGTCTTTTGATTTTTTTCAAACATTTAAAAATGTAAAAATTCTTAGCTCAGGAGCCATACATAAACAGGTAGCACATTTTAGTTTGTCAACTCCTGCTATTAGAGGAACATACAGATCATCCAACTGCAACACAAAGTGTACATAAGAGAAAAAAAAATAATTTTGAGTCCAGTATTGCAATATCCACTAAGACATTGTCCTTTATTAACACAGCTGCTCCTAGACATATTTCTTAAATTTTTTCTGAAAAAAAAGTCCAGTCTTTATAATACTATAAACTTCTTAATGCAAGAGGCTATTTCTTTTCCTTCCTTTGCACCATGAACTAGAAGCTCCATAGCCACTATCCTTGTGATTGAGCATCACAAGTAATTTCTATAGTCAAAAGCTGTGCTTTTCTTCTGCCTATCCTTAGCCTAAATGGCACCCTATTATACCAATCAGAAGTGTAACAAAAAGTTTCAGCTCTTTCTAAATCTAAAAGAATGATCTGTGGCAAATACAAAATGCCGTTACAAAGCCAAGCAAAGTAATTTGGAAAAAAATGTAATGAGTTTCAGGTTCATGAAATGTGATATTGACAACACCAGAAATAAATTGCTCCTATTTAACTGCAGTCTAGCTCAGATGAGATGAGCATAAGCCATGCTCCAACAATGCAGCTGATGCCAGACCCTGAGAAACACAGTCTATTAAGACCAAAGTGCTATTAAGGAGACAGACTTACACTGCAAAGTTGGAAGGGGTGGAAAAGAAGAAGAAAGCGTCAATCTATACATCTCAGGGACTTGACAGCACTTGGCTTCTTATAAATCTGTCTAAGTAAAGTTATTAAGTGGCTGAGAAATGTACCATTGGCAGCCAACCTGGGACAACAATGGAAAATGGATAGCCAATAGACAAGACAGACAAGTAAAAGGACCAGGAAAGATGCTTGCTCACAGATTCTGAGAGGTAATAAACACTGCAAATGGGATTTGGGCTTCATCTCTCAGCACCAAGAAATAGTGGATTCTGAACAGACTACATGGCTGCATTATCACCTGCTATTTCCTATATATGGCTGGCCAAGAAAATCTGAAATCTATTGGAAAATGGTCTGGAATTTACTAGTTATAAGAAATTCTCTGAACAAAGTCAAAATAAAAACACCCCCCCCAAAAAAAAGGACTCAAAGAAAGTTCACTTTACATGCATTCCAAGAAAAAAATTAAGAATAAAAGCAGTACAATGTATGCCTTACTTCCCAATTCCTGAGGCTTTATTATCCAAAAATGAAAATATAACCAATATAATCAATTAAGCAGAAAACTAGTCGTTTAGTAATATATAGAATAAGAAACCAGTTTGTTAATTTTACTTCTGCTATCACTTAATCCGCTGAAATGGATCATAATGAAGCATACATTTAGGAAATCATTTTAAATTTTGCTAAAGTGCCAAATACATGTGCATGTCACCTTATGGGACTAGATCAGTAGAAAAGTTTGCATAAGGACATTTTGTCTACTGAATCTTGTTTTTCAGGACTTATAGTAAACAAACTAATAAACAAATAGAAGACATGATGGTAGAATGGTAGGGCAGTGCTGAGTGATACTCAGGAATTCCGGGTTCAAACCCCGACTTTACCACTAACTAAATGCATAACTTTTAGCAACTTCATTTGCCTCTCTGCTTCTTCATCTGCAAAATGAATAGAAGAAAATTTCTCTAAGAAGACTTAAAATTGGCATTCTGCAACTCTATATACATCGAATATTCTTTCCAAATGTTTGAAAAGTGTAATTTTAAAATTGTAAATAATTCAAAATTTAAAATGCCATTTTTTATTAAACATAGAAAAATATTATACTGCATGACTGTGAATTAATGCCAAGTATCTATAGTTATTTTTATGTTTGAAATCATTAAAAGTCTAGGATGGATGATATTAGAAGGTACAAGACGGGCCACATGTTATCCCATAAAAGTGTTTTGATTGGCCTGAACTGTATAAACCAACAGTGTGTTTTAAATTTTTGAATTAATTTTTTTATCTCTTAAAAATACGAAGACCTCTTTAAAGATAAAGATATCAGTTCCAGAAACATCAAGTGTTTATTCCTACACTGCAACAGTAAGCAAAGACATAGCTGTTCTACTGAGACAGTAAATGAATTCTTCCATTCATCATCATCCTCACTCCTCCTGTTGTCTCCAGATACTGCAGCCCAGCATCAGCTGCCATTTATCATCACAGCTACACAGTCACTTTTCTTAAAGTGGAGTTCAGGGGAAAATGAGATATCCACTGGGCTCATCTCTCTCTCAAAACTTATAAATAAAAGAAAGCTCTACCAAAAGGACCCTGGTATTCAAGAAATCTGGAAAAATACATATACCTTCTGAGAAGTAAAGACTATTACTACTTATATAACCTGCAAATAGAATGATACAGAAACAATTCAACTTCGTCAACTAAGGACACCATTTTGCAATAGTCTCCACCTGCTTCACTCATGTATGCTACCTGCTTGGTCCTTGTAGACATTTAATTTTTCAGATCTGGTCTGAAGAGAAAGTTATGACAGCTTGGATGAAGAAAACCCAAGAGACAGAAGAGGCACTGAACTTCTCTCATATCTCCCCCCCACAAATCACAGCATTTTATTTCCCAGCATTCTGTATAAATTGTTGGATTTTTAAGTAATAGATAATCCCAAATGTACACACAGATGCACATCAGAGGATCATCTCTCCAGTTTCTGTGAATGTTTGTTACAAAGAGATGACTTTTAGCTCCAAGAGGAGGGATTTCTTTGAACTAAATGAGATACATCTACATAGTGATATGTACTCCTTTCGCTGAATGAGGAAGGAGTGCTGGGATTCTTGTATTTGGACAGAACTAGACTAGAACAATTCTAAGGTCCACAGTGTTAGAAAAATAAAAAGGAAGGGGGAGAATACATGTATTTCTCATAGCATTTCTGAAAATTTATCCTCAAATTAATATTAAGTGACATAAGAGGGGGAAGAATGTTTTTAGTCCACTTTACTAAAGGCATAAGAATTCTAAAAACTAATCTTCACATATAGTAACAGTTGCCACATAATTTGGTCATCATAAATGTTCTCTATCATACAGACAACCTACAAAAGAACTCCAATTCGGAAGATCCGGTATTGAACCTCAGTTTCTATATGTCTTACAATCCCCTCAAGTGATTTTTTGCCATTATCCAGTTTTGATATCCACTGAACTATTTTGTATTTTATCTATTCTCAACAATGAGTCTTATACATGCTCACGTTTGTGTACTAAGTTCCTGGACAATGAATGGTTCAGACTTTTAAGTATCTTAGTAAGAATTCCCCTTCCAAAGACATAAGAGAAAGCCTATTCTACAGTCAATGGTAAAAAGAATCATTTGGGATTTATCTTTAAGTGTGATTTTTAGGAAGGTTAGTCCTATAGGATGCTATCTTCATTTCTACTAAATGACTTAATCCCCAACCAAAGTCAAGCATTACAATAATGATAATAGTAGTAATAGGAATAGTGGCAAAAACAGTAAATTAAAATAAGATAGCTCTCCTTCGAGAATTAATATACATGACATACAAACCTGGACAATGCACACATTTCTGTCTTTGTTAATGGTCACAATTACCCAATGAGGTGTATTATTTTTCCCATTTTATAGACAAGAAAACTGAGGCTCCAGGAGATTAAAGACCTGAGGCTTCAGGAGATTAAAGAACTTGCAATTTAGCAAGTAAGAGACAGATGAAGTTCAGTCTCTGAGAAGCCCAAACCATGATTTTATCTGATTCGATCCCCTGAACATCTCTGGCTACAAAAGAAATGGACATCTTTACATGCCTAACTTAGTAACAGGAAGTAAAGCAGTAATAGCACTAGGGAGATTCAGGCTCATTAATTTCTATTCCCCCCTCTCCCCTCCATCATCTGTGCTGCCTTAGTGACTGGTTTCTCTATGATGTCAGACAAGTTAGTAACAATCAGCCTGTCATGGTACTCCCTTCTTGAGTGAAAAGTAACCAAAACTGTGAGAACTTTCCTTTTCACTTCATTTTAAAGTGCACATTCACTTTAAGCTATTGAACTTTTTTTCCTCACTAGCAGTACTGAAAAAATACTAAGTATCCCAGAAGTACCCAGATGAAAAAAAAAATCCCCAACCTTTTTTATTACTTTATTTTATCCTCTTTATTTGTAAGGCATTGCAATTTCATCTGCAATTTGCACTCTCATTTTTACAGCAGATCAATTAAAGATAACTGGACAAATGCTTGATCATATTCTGAAAGCCAATTTTAATATTACTTCCTGATGAGACCAATCTTATCAAAGATATAATCTCTCTCATTTTCCTTTTACTTGTTGCGATTTCCAAGTGTTGTAAATCAGCCAAATCGTACTTAAAATACACACAGAATTCTGTTTATCAGCACTCTATCATGAAAAATTAAATAGATAATAAAATAATAAAAGAAAAACTGGAAAAATGAGTCACAGAACTAAAATTCTAGTAACTCTCTGACATTAAATCAAACCTAAATTTAATATTAGACAAAAAGCAAGCACATTTACCAAAGGAGTTTGGGTAACTTAAACATCAAAGAAATAAATGTCTTTCAAAGTCTCTAGAAATACCTCAAAAGTAGGAAGAATGTCAGCTAGTTTAAGAAAAATTTGTCACCATTTGATACACTTGTATTGCTGATAACTCATGACTTAACTACTGTCTTGAGACATAAAAGATTAAGACAGGGAAGTTAGGAATAGCTGTATATAATTAAGATATTATTTGAAATGCTACTTACACCTCATCATTAAGACCCCAAGTATATATTTTTTTAAGATTTTATTTATTTATTTGACAGAGAGAGATCACAAATAGGCAGAGAGGCAGGCAGAGAGAGAGAGAGAAGAAAGCAGGCTCCCTGCCGAGTAGAGAGCCCGATGCGGGGCTTTATCCCAGGACCCTGAGATCATGACCTGAGCTGAAGGCAGAGGCTTAATCCACGGAGCATCCCAGGCGTCCAGACCCCAAGTATATTTAGAAGTATATACAAGTTGATGTATCTATCCTGAAGGACAATTTTGCAACATATTTTTAAAAATCTGTGTATACCTTTTATCTAGAATTCCACATTTAGGGGTTTCTTCTGAGGAAATTCTCAGACTGCCTCACATAGATAAAATTCCAGGATGAGCATCCTTTTTTATTCAAAATACACTGATGTTCAATGATAGGAGACTGGTGAAATAAATTATAATACATCTTTATAATAGAATACAATAACTAGATTAAAATAATATTGCATAAATATTAATAATATAATATTATGCATTGTAAGTATTAATTAGTTCCATATCACTTAGGTACAGGAAATCTTACATGGTTTTGTTTTTCTAAATAATTCAGGCATTATGTCCCCCACTTACCAATGAGATTAAAAACTTTAATCATTTGGTGGTGGGGCATCTCACTCCCTAACAATGTCTCCAAGGGCTTTAAGGTTGAAACTGGTGTTCCTCCTTCTGCTGTACCTGGCTGCCCTAGGGTCTGCTCTATGCAACCTGTAAACCTTGAGAACCTGGCAGTCTAAGAGGCCAAGCAGAGCCAACACAGAATCAGACTCTACCCTGTCCTCAAGATATGGATTCAGAGTAACCACGGCAACATGAAACCATTCCAGTCCCCACTTAGCAACCTTTGGGCAAATAGGCCAGTCTCTGAAATCTCCACAGGAACCACCCTTCTCCCTTGTCCACTTACAAGGAAAATCCCTGGACCATATACCATAAGGTCCTGCCCATTTATCTCTTACTGTTCTCCAATGAACTTTTCTGTGCCTGAGGAATTTTTTTCTTTTTTTCCTGGAACCAGAAAGTGTCTTTCTCCCAAATAATAGTCTGAATACCCCAGGAAATTAACACTGTCCTCCCAATGGAAGGTTTCATTCAGCTCATTGGAGATGGTATGTAAATACTCCAGCTCCCTCACCCCTCTGCAGAGGGATGCAGATGAGACAATTTTGATTCAGGTGTTTTGTACCATTTCATAGCTTCCTCACAGGGTTCAGCTCCAAGTGCCCTGTGGAAGCAAGCTGAGTAATGAACCCTGTATTAGACTCCTTCCCTTCCCCTTCACATCTCTTCTGTCTTATTATTATTTTCTGTACTTCCCAAATGAATCTCTGATACTCAACTCCTTTTCTCAGTGTCTGCTTCTCAGAAAACCTGAACTAACACAATTTACTTTTCCATCTAGATCTGGGCACTTCAGCCACCTCAATTCAAAGAACTAGCCTTTCTCAAAGGATGAAGACAAAGCAAATTTTCCCTGTGGTCACAAAATACTATGGTCCCCAAAGATCATCTGATGCAAGAGAGCCCACATTCAGGACACAAAAGGCTCAGCCACATGTTTGGAACGGGAAAGGAAATATACTTCTCTTTTAACTTATTTTTCTGATTTTTTTCTAGCCATAAAGAGAATAACAAAAACAAACATCTTGCCCTATATGGGAAATCTTTTTTCTTCCACAGGAGTAATACAATCCTATTTTTCTTTTCACCGCATTTACATTTATATACAACATATACATGAGTGGATATGTTAGCCTTTTTATGTGAAACAAATCACTCCACACTTTAGTGGCTTGAAGCCACATTTATTAATTCCCACAATTCTTCTGGTCTGGATTAATTTGTGTGATAACTGCGCTCAGATATTAGACAGATATAAAAGAACCCATGGGTTGGACCTATTCACGTGTTGGTGGTTGGCAAGTTCTTTCTGAAAATTTTCTCTAGAATGTATAACTAAGAGTAGAATTACTGAATTGCACACTATCTGCACCCTCATATTAGGTATTGCTAAAGTGCTTTCTATTGAGGTTGTACCAATCTATATTTACAATGTGTAGGAGAGCTATTATTTGTTTGTTTGTTTTTAAACAAGTAATTTATTTATTTTTCATTTTCATTTTATTTTTTATTTATATTTCTTTTTTATTTTTATATTTATTTTTATTTAAATTCAATTAGCCAAAGCTTTTCATATCACATGCCCTCTTTAATGCCCATCACCCAGTTATCCCATCCCCCCACCCACCTCCCTTCCTGCAACCTTCAGTTTGTTTCCCAGAGTCAAGAGTTTCATACGGCTTGTCTCCCTCTCACTATTTTCGCATATGCTCATCAACATTTGAAACAGTCACACTTTTTTAGCAGAGTTAAAAAAGTATCTCACTGATGTCTTAATTTCATTTTCCTGGGCTTTATTGAGAATACGTATTTTTGCATCTTTACTGGACATACAGGTTTCCTTTTCTTTAGATTATCTCTTTATATCTTTTGCCCATTTTACTTTGGGGCTTGCCTCTTGCTGAATGCAAGAATATTTATATATTCTGGGTCTTGCTGTTTTGGGGTACAAAGCATTACACATTTCTTTTCCAGCCTCTGATTTATCCCTTAAATATGTGTGCAGGCCCTTTTACTTGGGGAGGCTGGGAGGGGACAGGAAGGCTTAAATGTAAAATATTCAATTTGTAATAAATTACCAATTTTTCTTTTTGTTTATTTTTTGTTTCTTTGTTGTTTTGTATTTATTGAGGTTGGATAATCTGAGACATTAATTCTTCAAATGTGAGCATAGAGTTTGAGTCATGCTAGCATCAAAAAGGTACTTAAAAATCATTCCACGGTGTAACAAGAGAATAATCATATTTCCCAATTCTGTAATCTAATTGTATTTCTTTTATTTTTCTTTCTGGATGTTATATAATCTTTGAAAATCACTTTTTTCCCCCCTGGGACAAGGGAGGGATTTGGTTACATTAATGATAAGCTATTTTAAATCAGGGAACTTTCGCTAAGCGAAATAAATCAGAGAAAGACAAATACCATGTGGTTTCACTCATATGTGGAATTTAAGAAACAATACAAAAGAACAGAGAGAGAGAGAGAAACAAATGAAAAAAGCAAAATCAAATACCGAGAAGAAACTAGAGGTTGCTAGAGGGGAGGTGAAATAGATAAAGGGGATTAAGTATACACTTATCGTGAGCACAACTGTTGAATCATTTTATTGTACACCTGAAACTAATATAAACTGTATGCTAATTATAGTTCAGTAAATAAATCATGAAAATACATTAAAAAATTAAAAAGGGACTTCTTCCTTTTTCTATAGAATCTAATAAATCAGACCTCTGTACTGACTCAACTCTACAGTTTATAGAGTCAACTACCAAAGCTGGTTCTAAAGAGAGATAAATAATTTCTCACTAAATAACATTTGTATTATAGAGCTAAGATAATCATCAAATATCATGTGTCAAGATCTGTGCTGATTAGCAGCAACATCAAAACTGAATTCCCTGTCTCGTGGTACCCTGCTACCTGAGTACAGTAATGAAAAGGGAAACTTTCCCCTCTCAAAACACCTAGCATCACTCCCAAAAGCAGCATGCAGGAGAAGGAAATTTCTAAAAGAGCAAAGAAATTGTGAGTAAATAAAAAATTCTTTTTATTCCCCTACTCCAAATCATATGACTATCTTTAATATGCCAAAATCTTGGTGAAAATACTGAATATGTAACAGCCTTAAACTGTTCATGCACTTCTTTCTTTTTTTTTTTAAGATTTTATTTATCTATTTGACAGAGAGAGAGAGAGAGATCACAAGTACACAGAGAGGCAGGCAGAAAAAGAGGGGAAAGCAGGCTCCCTGCTGAGCAGAGAGCCTGACGACGTGAGGCTCGATCCCAGGACCCTGAGATCATGACCTGAGCTGAAGGCAGAGGCTTAACCCACTGAGCCACCCAGGAGCCTCCATGCACTTATTTCTACCAGAAAGGTATTCCATAAGAAAAATATGGGTAATAACTTTGGTATAAACTTTAACATACAATAGATAATAGATACCTATCAACTGATAATTTATATTTACTCTTGTAATGACTATATGTACAGCTTAACTTTGGTACTGGGCTGGAGATAACTCATTCAGATCTAAGACTCTACACCCACATCTGAAGGTAAGTCCTTTTCTTTTCCATGTTGAGAGCACCCCATTTCACACTATGATTTTTCTAGTGCAAATGAACAGATGACATATATGAAAATAGTCCAAGACCCCAAAAGAAAACTAGCAATTGAGCCACCAAACTGAAGAAAAAAATACAACTTATTTATTATGGGATGTTGGTTCTTAGGATGATGGGAGGCAATAGGTAGGATTAGAAATTATACAATATGAGAAAGGCCTTTTTCAAGTTGCGCTTATTTAATTATGACTCAAAATTTTATTAAATGCCTACCACATGGTAGACATTGCTCTCATACTCATGGTTCTTAAAGTTCATTTGGGATATGGACAGCAAACCTTTTTTAAAAACTACATAATAAGAGAGTAAAATGTGTTATGTGGGAAAGGAAACCAAATAAGAAGGGTGGTTAGTGCTAAAATAAAGTTGAAAGTTGAGAGGGTGTCTTAAATAGGAAAAGGATTTCTACTGAAATAAAATTTGAGCAGAAACATTTGAAATATCTTTAAGATACTGAATATACTTAAGAGACTGATGCCAGTTGATACGCTATCCCAAGATTCTGTGAGCTAAAGTATGACTGCCACAGGTAGGTCCTGGTATCAGTGTCAGCTTGCAAAATTTAACTTTAAGATTTGTTAAATGTATCGCTATACTAACAAACCAAAACAAAACATCTTAAATGGCATATCCTATAGCCATCAACTCTCCCATAACAGGTTGAAGGCCACTCCAAGATTTTTATTAATTCTGCATTTGTGGTGTCCACTGAAGAGATAAAAAGGAGAGAGATGAATGGGATATTGATCTACCCTTCTCCCTCTCCTCATTATAAATTCTCTGAAGGTTCTGTTTGTAAACATAGTAGAAACAAGGAATTAGGAAATGGATATGAGGAATGGGTTCAAAAATATTGATCACTTTAAAGATTTCTTTTTTAAAAAAAGATTTATTTATTCTGAGAGAGAGAGAAAGAGAGTATGCATGCACATAGTGGGGAGAGGCAGAGGGATAGAGAGAGGAAACTTAAGCACACTCCATGCTGAGTCCAGAACGCAAAGTGGGGCTCCATCTCATGACCCTGAGATCCATCTCATGACCCTGAGATCATGACCTCGGCTGAAACCAGGAGTCAGACCCTTAACCAACTGTGCCACCCAGAAGCCCCTTTACAGATTTCTTTTTTTTTTTAATTTTTTTTAATTTATTTATTTGTCAGAGAGAGAGAGAGAGCGAGCACAGGCAGACAGAATGGCAGGCAGAGGCAGAGGGAGAAGCAGGCTCCCTGCCGAGTAAGGAGCCCGATGTGGGACTCGATCCCAGGACGCCGGGACCATGACCTGAGCCGAAGGCAGCCGCTCAACCAACTGAGCCACCCAGGCGTCCCCGCTTTACAGGTTTCTTAAGATGAGGTTTATGCTTATGACAAACTTGGACATCTTGCCTTCCTACTGAGAAAAAAAAAAATGTTTCCATTTGATTCTTGAAAGATAAGTAGAAATTTACCAAGTGAGGTAGAAGGCAGAGAATTTACTAAGTGAGGGAGGAGGCAGAGTGAGGTAGGAGGCAGAGAAATGCTTGTCACCAAGTATTTAAGCAGAGCAAACTGAATACACAGCAGCAAGCATCTACAAATGTCAGGAAATTTTTGAAGAGCAGCAAATTGTCCAGCATTGGCAGAGCACTGTATGCCATGGGGAAGATGGCTCAGAGAGGTAGCCAGGGAACATTTCCCAGGCTTTCTTATGCTATTCTAAGGTATTAGCACCTCTTCTAAAGGCAATGCAAGAACACTAAAAGAAGTCAGTCAAAATTTAAGCATACTGGAATAACTAGAAATGTTGTTGGTTTTCATAGACAGTAACAAAGAGAAGAGAATATATTAATATATTTGAAAGATGACAAGAGGCAGAAAAATGAGGAAGAAATACTTTAAAAGAAAAAAATATCTTCCAAATACTTGCTTTCCCACATTGGATGAATAAAAGCACCCAGCAGAAGTGGTCAGGATGGCAGTATCTTCTCTGGTCTGCAACAGACAATTCCTTATAGCTTATGTTACCTACTATGGTATTTTATACACTAAATGCTTTAAATTATTATTTCTTTATTTAACTAAATTAAGGTATGTAATTCAATTATAAAACTGATGGAGGGAGTGGTAAGGGGGAATGAAATATTCATTAGGAATTTTTTCCCATCAACCACTTGTTCCTGCTTTGATCAAACAGATCTAATAATTTCTTGTTAAATTCATCAGTTTCCATTAGAAGGGTAATTGTAGCTGGTAAAGGTAATGGTTACAGCGTGTTACACAATTAACACAGTGTGAAATGAACTAAAATATGTTCTCTATAGCTGATTTTCTGAAAACACTAGATACTGGGTTTAGGATATATAAATATAAGATTTTTTCAAACACTATCATTTGGTTAAATCAAATCAAGTCTTATTTATATTTCAACTGAAAACTAATGCTGGCACTTAGACATATAAAAATTGATAATGTTTTCACAGGTTACTCAGGGCTAAGGGAACAAAACTTAATTTTTTTTTAATCTATTTGAGAAAGAGAGAGAAAGAATGAGAGAGAGAACGAGAAGGATGAGGGTCAGAGGGAGAAGCAGACTCCCTGCCGAGCAGGGAGCCTGATGCGGGATGCGATCCCAAGACTCCAGGATCATGACCTGAGGTGAAGACAGTTGCTTAACCAATTGAGCCACCCAGGCGCCCATGGGAACAAAATTTAATTTTTGTAAATGATCACAATATCTATAGAAAGGACCAGAGGAAATAGCTTACATCCCTGTTGGTTAATCTGCCTATGAGGTCAAAACATAAAGTGTATATTTCAACCATGGAAATTCATTTTAATGTTTTCCATTTTAATGTTTTCTCTTCTGTTTGTAAAGTCTATGTGAGCTCATTTGAAAAATATATAAAATAAAGAATGATACTGAGAAGAAAACATAGTAATTATTATTGAAATATGGCTTTAAAGCTTTCTGGTATGTTTTGCCATATGCTGTATTATATTATGCGGTATTACAAATGTTATATTGTCCATTTAAGTGTGTGTGTGTGTGTGTGTGTGTGTGTGTGTAGGTACATGTATGTTACATCAAGAGTAAAACATCTTTATATTTTATTGTAACTTTTTGCATTCTAATATACTTTACTGATATATAATTTAGATACAGCATAATACACTGATTTTAAATGTACAATTTGATTATTTGGGCAATATATACACTAGTCTAAACACCACCACAATCAAGTTATAGATTTTCAACACTTCAAAAACTCCCTTTATAACACTATCCTAGTCATTACTCCCACCCAAACTCTAAACTCTCAGCAACCTGACTTGCATTCAGTCACCAGAGATTTATTTTTGCTAGATTTTCATATAAATGAAATCCTGCAGTATGGACTTTGAGCCTGACTTCTTTTGCACACAATAATACTTATTCATCCATCTTGTTGGAGATATCAATCGTCTTTTCCTTTAACTGCTAAAGAGGATTTTGTTGTATGGGTAGAAACAAATGTGTACATTCATTCATCTGCTGAAAACTTTGCGGTTATTTCCTGCTCTTGGCTATAATAAACAAAGCTATAATGAAGATATGTTGACATGTCTTTAATATTTTGGGTAAATAATCAGAAGTAGAATTGCCCCAGTTTTATATGTTATGTTTAACTGTTTTTAAACATGCTAAATTGGTTTTCAAAGAGTTTGAACTATTGCATATTCCTAAAGCCAATGTGTTAAGTGTTATAGTCACTTTAAATGCTCACCAAAATTTGGTATTCTCTGTCCTTTACATTTTAGCCATTCTAGTGCTGGCTTCGGCAGCACATATACATTTTAGCCATTCCAATATAGAGAGAGTGGTATTATGCAGTAGCTTTAATCTGCATATTTTCATATTTGCACTTTCTCTCCGGGGCACCTGGGTGGCTGAGTCAGTTAACCATCTAACTTCAGCTCAGGTCATGATCCCAGGACCCTGGGATAGAGCCCCACACTGGGGTCCCTGCTTGGATGGAGTCTACTTCTCCCTCTCCCTCTGCCCCTCCTCCAACTTGTGCACTCACTCGCTCTCTTTCTCTCCGCCCTCTCAAATAAATAAATGAAAAAAACTAAAATTAAATATAAAAATATTTTCTCTCAGTATGTGGCTTCTATTTCACTTTTCTTAATACTGTCTATCAGTAATCAGGTGCTTTTTAATTTAATGGAGTATAATTTTACAATGTTCTTAAGAATTGTGCTTGTACCCTGCCTAGAAACTGTTGCTTACATTTTTTTCCTGTGTATTCTCCTGTAAAATTTACAGTTACAGATTTTTTAAAAATTTCATTCTATAATCCATTTTGAGTTAACATTTGTACACACGGTTAGAGTTCTGACACCTCCTCAAATAAATAAAAAGTTATTTCAGGGCCATTTTTAAAAATTTTTTTAAATATTTCTAAATAATATGTGGTCAAAGAAAAAAGAGGTAAAAAGAAATGAGACATCAATCCATAAAAAGATATGAAGCAATCTTAAATGTACATTGCTAAGTGAAAGATGCCAATCTGATAAAGTAATATGTTATATGCTTTCCACTATATGCTATTGTGGAAAAAGAAAAACTCTGGAGACATAAAAAGATCAGTGTCTTAATGTTCACTGGTCTTTTATTCTGTAGTTTTTAATCTGCTATTAATCCAAGTTAGTGAAATTTTAATTAGGGACACTGTATTTTTCATCTTGAGAATTTCCATTTACTTCTTTTTTATATCTTCCTTTTTAAAAATTTTTATGCATCCTGTGCATAACAGCTTTTTAATATTTTTGTTTGACAAATTCCATCATCTTAATAATTAATAATTTCAACTGCTTCTACTAATTTTTGTCTTGATTTTGCATTGTATTTCTTTCTTTACATACTTATTTTTATTTGGAAAACTCCTTGTCCCCTTAAATCAGCAAGATTCATAGACTCTGTGTGAATTCTCCTCTTTTTTTTTTAAGATTTTATTTATTTATTTGACAGAGAGAACATAAGTAGGCAGAGCAGCAGGCAGAGAGAGGTGAGCAGAGAGCCTCCCTGGTGAGCAGAGAGCCCAATGCAGGACTCGATCCCAGGACCCTGAGATCATGACCCAAGCCAAAAGCAGAGGCTTAACCCACTGAGCCACCCAGGTACCCGAATTCTCCTTTCTTGTGCTGCCAACCAAAAAGTGCCTCCAGACAGTAATCCAATATTATAGGTATTTTTTTATATTATATGAGTTAGGAACTGAACTTGGCTACAAATAACGGAATACCTAAGCTACGATGATTTAACCATGAAAGCATTCTTTTGTAGCAGGCAGAAGATACAAATAGACATTTTTACAAAGAAGAAAAATATAAGGTCAACCAACACATGAAAAGATGCTCAACATCACTCATTACCAGGGAAATTCAAATCAAAACTACACTGAGATACTGAGATATCACCTCATACCTCTAAGAATGGCTAAAATCTGAAACACAAGAAATAACAAGTGTTGGAGAGGATGTGATAAAAAAGGAACTCTCTTGCACTGTTTGTGGGAATGTAAACTGGTACAACCACTTCTGAATAGAATATGGAGTTTCCTCAAAAGTTAAAAATTGGTCTACCTTATTTGCACTACTGGGCATTTACCCAAAAAATACAAAAACACTAAATCAAAGGGAGGCAGGCACCCCAATGTTATAGCACAAATAGCCAAATTATGGGAGCAGCCTAAGTGCCCATAGATAGATGAATGGATAAAGATGTGGTATATATGTATGTGTCTGTGTATATATTATTTAGCTATTAAAAAATAAAAACTTGCCATTTGTAACAACATGAATAGAATTAGAGAATATAATGCCAAGCAAAAGAAGTCACATACGATATGATTTCACTCATGTATGGAATTTAAGAAAAAAATGAGCAAAGGAAAAGAAAAAGACAAACCAAGAAACAGACTCTAAACTCTAGAGAACAAATTGATGGTTATCAGAGGGGAGGTGAATGGGGGGATGGATGAAATAGGTGATAAGGATTAAGGAGTGTACTTGTTGCAATGAGCACTGGGTAATGTATGGAATTGTTGAATTACTATATTGTGCACCTGAAACTAATATAATACTGTTTGTTAATTATATTGCAATTAGCATTTTTTAACATTTTTAAAAAGATTTTATTTATTTATTTGACAGAAAGAGATCACAAGTAGGCAAGAGAGGCAGGCAAGGAGAGAGAGGAGGAAGCAGGCTCTCCGCGAAGCAGAGAGCCTGATGTGGGGCTCGATTCCAACACCCCAGGATCATGACCCGAGATGAAAGCAGAGGCTTTAACCCACTGAGCCACCCAGGTGCCCCAACAATTAGCATTTTAAAAAAGCAAGTGTCTTTTTTCACACAGCTGAAAGATCAGAGACTCGTAAAACAATTCTGTTATCATGGGCCAGACCCACAATACCAACACAAATATAGTCTCCTTAGAAAATAGCACCACCCTCATTATTGCTGTCTTGTGAAGAATGCAAAATGGTCATTCCACCTTCATCTTTGTATCTGTGTTCCAGGAAATGAGGGGGAAAGACAGATGGTAAGTGCTAACTGAATGTGTCCCCACCTAGAAACTTCTCACATCTCATTGACCAAAATTATTTCACATATCTACTAGGGAAAGCTAGGGAGTATAAATTTGTTGAAACATAGAACACTGCCAGCATTTACATATCAAACAGAAGGATCTGGAAGCCACATTTCATTAAATATTCTACAACATCTGCAATACATGGGCTGTATTCTATAGTATAGAAATAGTATAATCTTAACTGATTCCCTACTATTCAATATTTGGATGCCATCTCAGGTCTTGGGCCTTTTTAAAATTATTATTTAATTATTTTATTTATTATTTCTTTGAGAGAGAGAGCACACACATCCATGGGGGGGTGTAGGAAGGGCTGAGGGAGAGAGAATCTTAAGCAGCTACACCCCCAGCATGGCGCCTGACGTGGGGCTCGAGATCATGATCCTGAGCTAAAATCAAGACTCAGTCGCTTCAAGACTAAGCCACCTAGGAATTGCCCCCAACCCTTTTTTTAATAGGGCAGTAAGTACAGGTGGTTTATACATAAACTCATTAATTATCAGGAAATGAGAAACCATAGTGGAAATGAGAGAAAAGATCTAGATTTTCTGGGGTTTTTCCTCACTCCTTGTCTCCTCATGTCACTGAAATAAATTATCTGTCTTTCATAATGATTTCATTTATAAAGGAGTATAAAAAAATTAGTCAACACACTTAATTCTAATCAAGTGAATAAAGATATAAAAAAATCGTATCACTTTAAAGGTCCCAGACAATCCATGAATACAATAAAGTATATTTTCTACATGATATATGCCAAACTGCACAAATACCAATCATAGAATCAGTGAACCACTGAAGCCAGCATTTCATATAAAAGTGGCTTATCAATGCAAACAGTTACTGACTATCCAAATAAATAGAGATAGCAAACTCACTGGTACTTGTTACATCTTCAAAGGTTCCATAATCTCTTTCTTGCTGCCTACATTTCTTAGTATTTGTAATGAAAAACTTCAGTGGTGTACAAGTGCATAAAACCCCAGAGACTATAATTCTGCAATGAGAATGAACATCTTAAGATCACAAAAAATAGAATGGGAATTAAATAATCAAGCCAATTACAAACTCAGCTTTTCTTATCTGAGGCTCGGAAATCAAAGCCAGTTTAGAGAATTTAGGTACTACTATAAATTTTTCTCTATTCTGCACAGATTTCCTATAGAAGTCTGAGGGATGAGAAAGTTGCAGCACTGCCTTATAGTACCTGCTACATCTCCTGGCAGCTGAAATAAAATGAGTCAAATCTTGATGGAAGGACTCCAAAAAGGTTTCAGACATGCTATTTTTAATGCTCATAAAATGCTTAAATACAAAGGGAATACACTGAATTCCACCATACTTTCCCTTGTACATTCAGACTCAGCATTAATGCTTATTATAGGCCAAATGGCATCACTTGCATATATTTTGATGTAAGCTCAGAGCCACATCCTTTGGTCTGATAAAACTATTTCACTTAAAATTGCTAACCATACACTGAGTATATATATATATATTTTTTTTTTAATTTATTTATTTGTCAGAGAGAGGGAGAGAGAGCGAGTGAGCACAGGCAGACAGAGTGGCAGGCAGAGGCAGAGGGAGAAGCAGGCTCCCTGCGGAGCAAGGAGCCCGATGTGGGACTCGATCCCAGGACGCCGGGATCATGACCTGAGCCGAAGGCAGCCGCTTAACCAACTGAGCCACCCAGGCGTCCCTGAGTATATTTTTTGATCTTTGACCATCCATGGTGGTTTGGTTTAGATATTATTCCTGAATAATACAGTCCATCTTTTTTTTCTTGTTTTCTTTATATTTCCTGCCATTTTTTTAAGGTCTTATTTATTTATTTGAGAGAGAGACAGTGAGAGAGAGCATGAGCAAGGAGAAGGTCAGAGGGAGAAGCAGACTCCCCATGGAGCTGGGAGCCCAATGCGGGACTTGATCCTGAGACTCCGGGATCATGACCTGAACCAAAGGCAGTCGTCCAACCAACTGAGCCACCAAGGCGTCCCAATTTCCTGCCATTTTTAAAAATAGTTTCAAAGTGAACGCATCTGTATGGAAACAGGTCATCATCTATTACATATATTTGCAAAGTTATAACCTGTTGTTTTAAGAGATGTGGTGGTATTTAATGGGGTTTAGAGATGTGAGGGTTAAACTTTAGCTGAGATGAAGCCCAAAACTGCCTTTTTATTCATTTACCATAAGAGGGAGATGTTCATGAATCATACTGTTTCATACGTGAATCATACTGTTTTTACTGCTCAGGTTGTGAACATGTATATGTGCACTGACCATCTAATTTAGCATCTGAGAAGTAATTTCTATATCTTATTTAATTGGATAGTTAAGTATTTCCTATTATTAAGTCAATTCCTGCTTTGTAATGCCTTTAGTAACTATCTTTAGCATGACACTCATGCCCTCCAAACTGGCCCCTGCTTATTTCTGTAGGCTTAACACTTCTTTTTCCCGATCAAGATGCTGTCAGTATAATGGTTCTCTCATGCTTGAATCTTTGATCACATTTCATCTTCTTCCTGAAATACTTTATCTTGCCTGCCCAAACCTTGTGAAGACCTACTTGTCTTTTTGTGTTCTGGTGAAGTTTTACTCTTGGAATGAAGCCTCTCTTTGTTAGTCTATGGCCCATATCTTGATAGAAGGACCATGTCCTTCCTTGTGTTTTGCTTAACAGTTAATAAAATGCCCCTTGAGGGACACCTGGCTGGCTCAGTCCATTAAGCATGTGACTCTTAATCTCAGGGTCATGAGTTCAAGCCCCACATTGGGCACAGATTTTACTTAAAAAATAATAATAGTAATATAATAAAATTTAAAAATACTTTAAAAATAAAAATACAAAACTTTAAAAAATAAATGTCCCCTAAGGGGTGCCTGGGTGGCTCAGTGGGTTAAGCTACTACTTTCGGCTCAGGTCATGATCTCAGGGTCCTGGGATAGAGCCCCGCATCAGGCTCTTTGCTCAGCAGGAACCCTGCTTCCTCCTCTTTCTCTCTGCCTGCCTCTCTGCTTACTTGTGATCTCTCTGTCAAATAAATAAATAAAATCTTTTAAAAAAATAAAAAATGAAAAATAAAAGTAAATGTCCCCTAAATAAATAAATTAATATGTAAACAAATCATATTTGGGAGATAGCGCAAACTTAAAATAAGTCTGCAGTTCCAAACTGGATTTTTTTTAACATAAATGTCTGCCTCTGGGAAATTTTTAATATTTTTTAAAGAATCTGAATATCTTTCATGTGATAGAATGATGATTTGCCCAGTGTAGATTCAAAATAAATATAAGACATGATGCTTATGCCTAGAAAATTCAAAATGTAATTAAGACTAGGCTACAACATGGTTATTGTTATTGTTCCAAAATATCAACAGTATAATGGGGTTTTAAAATATCTTCTTATTAACATCTGAAATAATATATTCCAAAATATTAAAGAAATTTCTGGGTCATAATATCATGCTAATTTTAGTTTTGTTTTTCTCTGTAATTTCGTAATTTTACACATTTTCTCCATTAAACATGATTATTTTATAAATTAAAAAGATAAAAATACACTGACAAAAAAATGTAAAAGTTAAAAACATCACCATTTTAGCAATGCAGATTTGGAGCTGGAAAACACAATTGATAAATAATATTTGGAAAGGCAATTTGGCAATATATATCAAGGCACATAAAAATTGGATTATACTATTTGACACATAATTCCCCACAAATATGCTAAAAGTTGTAAAAACAGAAGAATGTCCATCACAGTTAAAATAATTTAAGAAATAGATGCAAGACAAATGCTCCAAAATAAATTAGTGGTTTAGATTATATCATTTTGGTGAATTAATCTGCACTCATTAAAATAATAACAACTATAGAATCAGAGAAACATTAAACACTTAAAAATATATAATATTTATTATAAACTATGGCTATAATAATATAAGGTATATGTTGAAGATGAAAAAATATGTAAAATAAAATATAAAGTTATAGAAAGGTGCTATGTATTCTCTTTTTAAAATTTTTCTTTTAATATTATGATTTTGTTTTTATTGTTGTTTTTTAACTGATTACCACAGCAATGACTTTAAGTAGAAAGTGAAGAAAACTATATAATGCAAATAAATCATTTTCTATTATGTTTTGTATTTTTAATGTTTTAAATTCCTTATATATGAGCTGTATTCATATTTAATGCATAAATCAATGTCACATATCCAATTTGTACTAAGTTAAATATTATCCTATATTGTAATATTGCCATATACATAGTGTTTTAATATTTAGAGCATTCCACTTTATTTTATGTTTGTTCTAATATCACCTATCAGACACTTCATATTTTATGTAACTGACATAAATATCTTCAAATAGGACCACCAAATATTTCACTAGGATATTTTTCATGTTCTCTCCCAAAATCTTACTACATTATCTCCTACCCCTCATCTCATTTCCTGGTTTATTGAATCTCAATCCATTAACAAATTTGGGAGAACTCCACTGATAAAAATTCACTCATTCCTTATATTGTCTAGCTATTGTTTTGGTTAATCTCTTAAGAAGGCTAATTTATACAAATAAAGAATATTTGTCTGTTTTTGAAGAAAGTGAGAAGAGTCACAGAATCACTCTCAGGAAAGCAGGACCAGCCTTAGCCCTGGAAACCTAAGAGATTGAGACTAAGAACCTGGGTGTTCCTTAGTGTCTCTTAGCAGAGCGTGTACCCATCTAACACCAGATGGATAAAACTGGACAGGATAGCAGATGAAGGGGAAATTCCCCAGTGGGAGAACTGTTTCCCCGACTCTCACAGAGCAGGTGTACTGAAAACAGAACAGATCAGAACTTGTTAACAGGACAAGCCAAAAAATTCAGGAATTTGCAAATTGAACAGGTGAAAATTTAACTGGTGATAATTGAAAGCTAATTATCGTCAGCTAGCAATTGGCAACCAGGTGTTCTGAGTCACCTAAAAGGCAAAGCAGGGAGGACTGCGAAGAAATTTGCTTTTGGCACAGATGAGATAAATGAATTTCCTGACTTAAGTTTCAGTACAGGAAAATGATTAGTCTGTTTGTTGTTGCTATGTTTTAGCGTGCCTAGGAGCTAACCAACAATTGCAAAGCTAAGTAATTACGGCTTGTGTGTAAAAACTGCCTTATATTTTTCTAAATTGCCTTTTTCCAAATAAGTAAAGGCAGAAATACAGTAACTGCCAAAGCCACATCTGTTGGCTGTAGGCCATCCTGGGAGCATGGCTTTACTATTTAGCAGTGCTAAATACAAAAAATCCTAGGAAACAAAGGCTCCAGGCCTATTGATACATTTTATATATTCCTCAGGGGCAATTTTTAGAAGCTGAAGATTAGATAAAGTTATGTATTCAAAGTCATAAAGCCAGTAAACAGTAAATTTAGACTTTATACTCAAGAATTCCTGATTCCAAAGTCCACGTTTCTTATTATACCATCTTGCTTTTTGAAGGAAAATTTTCCCTTGCTTAAAGCAGTAACAGGCTTGAGATGCCTGGGGGTGGAACTGGATAAGCCCCTAACCCTTGGTTTAGGCTCAGGTCATGATCTCAGGGTCATGAGTTTGAGCCCTGCACCAGGCTCAGTGGGGAGTCAGCTGGAGATTCTCTCTCCCTCTGCCCCTCCCCCTGCTCTCTTACACACACTCTCCATCTCTCTCAAATAATAAATAAATCTTCTTATTTAAAAAAAAAGGCTTTCTTCTCCACATTAACTCCCTGTAACTCCAAATATTCCAAAGTGCATGCATCCCCAAAAAAAATTTTTTTTTAAGATTTTATTTATTTATTTGACAGACAGAGATCACAAGTAGGCAGAGAGGCAGGCAGAGAGAGAGGAAGGGAAGCAGGCTCCCCGCCCAGCAGAGAGCCCAATGCGGGGCTCGATCCCAGTACCCTGGGATCATGACCTGAGCCGAAGGCAGAGGCTTTAACCTCCCAAAAATTTTTAATAAAGATTTATGTTCAAGTATCACATTTATATAGGAAAGCATACACGTAATTATATTGTCCAATGAATGTTTTTATATAATATATATATTTATTTATATATATTATATATAATATATATATAAATTTATATATATAAATAATTTATATAATATATATAATTATAATGTCCAATGAATTCAATGAATGTTCATTGAATGCATCCATCTGACTCTGCCCAGCCAAGAAGCAGAGGACTAGTAGCAGCTCAGGCTCCTTTGTTCCCCTCTCAAACACTACCTTTCCCCTCAACAATAATCAGTGTCTGGACCCTAAAACAAGTGATGTTTCTTTCAAGGAACTGAATTTTATACAAATGGAACAATACAATTTGTACACTTTGTTTCAGCCTTTTTTCACTGCACACTATGTTTGTGAGATTTGTCCTAGCTTTGACTTTATAAATAATGTGTTCATATTCATTGCTATATAGTATTCCATCCATTATATTAATACATCACAACATATTTTATCCACTCTACCTTTGGTGAATGTTGAGGTGGATTCCAGTTTTTGGCTATTATTATTAATGTTGTGAACATTTTCTTTAACAAACATATGCATGTATTTCTGACAGTTACATACCCAGGTATGTTACTCTTGAGTAATGGGTTTTGGCCAGGTTCAGATTTTCCACTTTATCAAACAGTTCTCCAAAATAGTTGTACCAATTTACACTTCTACCATCAATGCATGAGAGTTTCAGTTACTCCATAACCTTGCCAATTCCAAGAATATGTCATTTAGTCTTAGCCATTCTGGGAGGCAGTTGGAGCTGATGATTTTATTGAGACCTAAAGAGGTTAAGCCCCTTTTTATCTTATTTTGGCCACTTGAATATCCTTTTTTTTAATGTACCTGTTTGAGTATTTTGCCCAATTTTCAGTTAGTTTTTCCATCTTTCCCTTATTGATTTATAGAATACCATTATAATATTCTCAATAAGAGCTCCTTTTTTCAATCATAATATTGTAATAATCTTCTTGAACTCTGGATTTCCTTTTTACCATATAATAATGACTTTCGGTGAAAAAAATGTTTTAGTTTTATAAAAGTATAATATAATTTCTTCTGGTAAAAAAAAAAAAAAAAGTTGTTTTTTTTTTTTAAGATTTTATTTATTTGACAGAGAGCCAAAACACAAGTAGGCAGAGAAGCAGGCAGAGGGAGAGGGAGAATCGGGCTCTCCACTGAGCAGAGAGCCAGATGTGGGGCTCGATCCCAGGACCCTAGGATTATGCCCTGAGCTGAAGGCAGATGCTTAACTAACTGAGCCACCCAGGCATCCTCAAAAACAAAACAAAAAAAAAAGGTTTTAGTTTTATAAAAGTGTAATATATCTTTTTTATTTTTAAAACTTAGGTGAGGTACTTTTTTGTATATATTTCGTATTTCCAAAGGCTGTAAAAGTAGGCTCCTTTCTGACCATTTGTCTAAGATTTTTCTAATTACACCTACATTTTCCATATTAACAGCACAAAAATTGTTCATAATCTCTTACTGGGTGGCCCAATCAGTTAAGCATCCAACTCTTGGTTTAGACTCAGGTCATGATCTTGGGGTCCTGAGATCAAGCCATGCATCAGGTTTTACACTCAGTGTGGAGTCTGCTCCTTCCCCCACTCACCCACTCTCTCTCAAATAAAAATAAATAAGATTTATAAAGACCTTTATAATCTCTTACCATCTTTAGAAATTCTGTAGAATATCTAATTACATATTTTTTATTACTGATATTGATATTGAAATTTTACAGCTCTTTCCTCTCTCCATTTTTCTTGCTAGAACATTGTTAATTTTATTGCTCATTATAGAGAATTACTGGATTTCTTGAACCTCTCTATTTTAGGTCTGCTTATTATTTTATTGATCTTTGTTATGATCTTTATTATTGTCTTCCTTTTTTTTTTTTTTGTTTAACTTGCTGTTCTTTTTATGATGTACTGGAATCAATACTTGTTTTTTACTCTTGTTTTTAATATATTTATTTAAGGCTATAAATTTCTCTCAGCCACCATTTGCTGCATTCTATAAGCTTTGAAATGGTATTTTTTTCATGATCTTTTAATTAAAATTTTTTGTAAATTTCATTATGATTTATTTCTTTAACCAATAGCTATTTTTAGAAGAGTAATGTTTAACTTACAATTTTTATCTTCATTTCCTCCTTTAATACTAATTTCTAGCTTAATTTCAATGTCAGAAACCATAATCTATAATATTTAAATTCCTAGAGATTTATTAAAGCTTGCTATATAAAGCACTATGTGGTCAATTTTTTTTAATTAACACATAATATGTATTACTTACTTCTGGGTACAGGTCTGTGAATCATCAGTCTTACACAATTCACAGCACTCACCATAGCACACACCCTCCCTAATGTCCATAACCCAGCCACCCTATCCCTTCCCCCACACACCCCAGCAACCCTCAGTTTGTTTCCTGAGATTAAGAGTCTCTTATGGTTTGTCTCCCTCCTGATCCCATCTTGTTCTATTTTTTCCCTCCCTACCCCCCCACAGTCCCCCACCTGACTCTCAAATTCCTCATATCAGAGAGATCATGACAATTATCATATGATAATCGTCTTTCTGATTGACTTATTTTGCTCAGCATAATGCCCTCTAGTTCCATGCATGTCATTGCATATGGCATGATTTCATTTCTTTTGATGGCTGCATAGTATTACATTGTATATATATATATATATATATATATATATATATATATATATATACCACATCTTCTTTATCCATTCATATGTTGATGGACATCTAGGTTCTTGCCATAATTTGGCTATTGTAGACATTGCTGCTATAAACATTCGGGTGCACATGTCCCTCTGTCACTACATTTTTTTCTTTAGGGTAAATACCCAGTAGTATGATTGCTGGGTCATAGGGTAACTCTATTTTCAACTTTTTGAGGAACCCCCATGCTGTTTTCCAGAGTGGCTGCACCAGCTTGCATTCACTATGGGGTCAATTTTGACAAAATTTTCAGATGGACTTGAAAAGTCTGTGTATTTTGCAATTGTTGGTTATATAACACACCCACACATTTTTCTGTTTATGTTTGTACATATTTATTATAATTATATGCTTGTATCTAAGAAATATAAGTAAACTTGTCTATTATATAAACTTGTATTAATATAATTATATACTTGCTTATTACATTCTTAAATATTCAGCATGCTTATCTTTTATCTGCTTATTCTATCATTTATTAAAAGAAATATTCAAATCTCAGACTACAATTATGAATTTGGTTAGCTCTCTCTTTATATGCTTTGAATATATTTTATTAGGTATATATGAATAAAGAATAATATGTCCTCCTGATATATGAACCTTTTTTTACTCCAAATTATCCCTCTATCTCTAGAATGTATCTTAGTTTAAAAATCTACTTTTTATTATATTAGGTATCTGTATTAAATTGTCCATCTCTAGGAAGTGTTTTAGCTTAAAAATCAACTTTTTATAATATTAGGTAACTGAATTAGCCTTTTCTGGTTAGTACTTTTTATAGTTTACTTTTATCCTTTCCATAACTTTAAATTTAAATGACTCCTCTTATAAGCAATATTTAAATAATTTTAATTTTTTTTATTTAGCCTGGCAATATTTCTTTTAACTATAGTATTTAGTCCATTTATATTTAATGCAATTATTGATCATTTAATGTTTAAATATTACTATTTCATATACATACAAACACATCTGTATATACCCATGTATAAATGCCACAAGATATTATTTTTACTTTCATCTTTCAATATTTGACTTTACCCACATGGTTACTCTTTCATATCATATGTCTTATACAATTTCATAAATCTCTCAGAGGCTTCAGATTGTTTTTGAATTCAGTGTTACTAATTGTTCTTCCTGGGATATTTGGTATGATACCTCAAAGTCTACCAAAGCTAGTAAACTGAAAAGTATTTTATGAACTGCAAGCAGTAGCAGGGACTCGCTACAGAAAGAACAAGCAGTATCTTGAAAAAATAGAATGCATTTAAATATTGGAAAGATTTTGGGGAGCCTGGGTGGCTCAGTAAGTTAAGCCTCTGCCTTTGGCTCAGGTCATGATCTCAGGGTTCTGCGACAGGGCCCCTCATTGGGCTCTCTGCTCAGCAGGAAGTCTACTTCCCTGCCTACTTGTGATCTCTCTGTCAAATAAATAAATAAAAATATTAAGTAAACCAACAAACAAATAAATATTGGAAAGATTTAACAGTCAAGCAGAGGATTGATTTATTTATTTTAAAAGATTTTATTTATTTATTTGAGAGAAGAAGCAAGCAAGAGAGCACGAGCCGGAGGGAGAGGCAGAGGGAGAGGGAGAAGCAGACTCCCTGAAGGGAGCCAGCCCAACATGGGGCTTCATCCCAAGACCCCAAGATCATGTTCTGAGCCAAACACAGACACAACCAACTGAGACACCCAGGCACCCAAGCAGAGGCTTTTAAAGTAGTTTTGCCTGCAATTAAAATACCTGTGCAATTTCTGACTCAAATTAAAAGATCTCACAAAAGGGCGCCTGGGTGGCTCAGTGGGTTAAAGCCTCTGCCTTCCTCTCAGGTCATGATCCCAGGGTCCTGGGATCGAGCCCCACATCGGGCTCTCTGCCCAGCAGGGAGCCTGAGCCTGCTTCCTTTCCTCTCTCTCTGCCTGCCTCTCTGCCTACTTGTGATCTCTGTCTGCCTGCCTCTCTGCCTACTTGTGATCTCTGTCTGTCAAATAAATAAAATCTTTAAAAAAAAAAAAAAGATCTCACAAAATAGAATTTATATAAAATTTTTGGACAGAATATTCACTATGAGTTTCTTTAGAATTTGTTTTCTATTTTTTAGAACATTTTTCTATTTTAATTTGAAAATACATTTGTGCTAATTTTATCCAGAGCCTCAATGAAAACTGTGCTGTGTTTCAATTTTAAATTTTTGATTACTTATGAACATGCTTCTGTAGTCCCAGACATACACCTTCAGATAGCATATCATATTGTATTGATAATGTTGTTTACTTGCCAGTCTTTTGTGCTAGGCTTTAAGCCTATCATAAGAGACAAAACCATGTTACATTTCTATATCCTCAACATTTAGTACAATAGGACCGCCATAAACATTCAGCAGTTTTAAAACCTTTATGTATAAAATAAGATGAAATCAGAGAGGGAGAGAAACCACACTAGACTCTTAACTATAGGAACCAAACTGAGGGTTGTTGGAGGGGAGGTCGGGGGTGGGGGGGGACAGGTTACTGGGTGGTGGGCATTAAGGAAGGCATGTGATGTAATGAACACCGGGTTTTATGTGCAACAGATGAATAACCGAACTCCACCTCTGAAACTAATGATACACTATCTAAATTTAAATATAAAAACATTTTTTAAAAAGAAAAATAAAATCTTTATGCAAGGATAATCTTCTTCAAAATATAATATTTTGCTAAATTATCATATATTTTTAAGTAATTTCTTCATTTATTCAAAACTACTTGAGTATTGGGCATAAGTATAGACAATTCCTTTGAGAAGATGCATCACAAAAGGTTGTTGTTATTTTGGGGGTTTTTGTTGTTGTTTTAATGGTGGTGATTTGAACATGTTTAACTGTCACTGAGAATAATCCAGCAGAGAAGGAGAAATTGGGAGCAATTTAAAAAGAGTAAGAAAATAAGAAATAGCATACAGTTTCTGAGAAGACAGAAGGAGTTACTTTAGACTTAGGAGCACTTGAAGGGCCAGCTGTCCCATTGTATAGGAGGAGAGGATGATGGGTAGAAGAACAATTAAGTTTGGGAATTAGTTCTCTTTTGTCTATTCCTATCTCTTTTGTCTCTATGTATAGAAAGTAAGATAATATGCTGATACTAAGGAAGTCAAATTGGGAGTGGGATGGTGGACATTAGAGAATTGAGAAGAGTGGAGAAACTTCAAAATATTAATATGGAGGGTGGGAGGGTTGGCCAGAGAAATGAACCAGGACTGCTGAACAATATGAAAAGTTGACCCAAAGTTGAAGGTCACGAACTGATAGAAGTAGCTATCAATTTTATTGTGTATTTTCTCTAAAATCTTTGTGCTACCTGGGCACACGCACAAATAAAGCAGACAGCTGTGCTCACCCAAAAATGGGATTTTGCCAGAGAGGTATAACAAAAGGAGAGGGAAAAGGGAATTATGATATTAGAGACAGTTTTTTGTTTGTTTGTTTTTGTTTTTGTTTTATGTGGTAGGCCTTGGGATTTAAACAGAGTATGAGGGTGGTAAAGAAAGATGGAAGCTGGTGAACTGGGAAATAGGCAGGGGATGGAAAGAACTAAAATGAACTAAGAATAGGTATCATGAAAATTACTAAACAAGTAAACTGGAAAAGAGAGATTTGGGCCAGAAAGTTGCATTCCTGAATTAGCAATTATAGGATGGAGAACTTATGGGACAAGATATGACTATGGAAGTAGGTTGTTGAGTGAAGAGGAAAGGCAGTAACTGAAAATGAAAAGGTCAATGGACTGACAAGTGAAAGTCATCTACCTCCTATATAGATGTAAAACACTTGAGATTATGGCACTCCTGTAGTTCAAAGAGAATGAGCCACCTGGCTTTACTTCTGTACTCTCTAGTGCTTCAGACATTCCTCTGCAGAACACCTAATATCAAGAGCTTGAAAAAACATTTCAATTAATAAATGATCTTTTGGGTTTTTTTTTAATTATTTTCCCTTGTTTTTCCTGTGACTGTCAAAGTAGACAACTGTTCAATGGAGAGGGTATCATTTAGGGAAGGTAGCTCCTGAAATGAAACCACGGGTCAAACCACAATTGCATAAATCCAATGAACACCAGTTTGTATATTTTCACAGTTGAGCCACTAGAGGATCAAAATGATAGTGCCTGTCCAGCACCTCTACTGCTACTTCACCCAAAGTTAAGAGTGGTATAAGCAGAAGACCATTATCCTTCACCCTCCAAGTATAACCCTGGATCACCTACAGGGGAAAGAAAATGTTCCTGTACCTATAAATCTTCATCCTTAGATACGTAAATAAGAGAAGAAACTTCAGAAAGGTTTTGGCCACAGAAAAAGGATTGTGTTAAATGGATTAAATTTTACATGATTTGCTCCTACGGACATTTATATTCTTGCTATTAAGGAAGCAAAGCAATAGACTAAGGGTACAGTTTGTGAAAAGAGACTAAAACAGCATAAATAGAAACAAGACAAATAACCACTTCTGAGTTACTAGAAGAAGGTGAGGAAAGGTTAAGTACCAAGCAGTTTCCAGGAAAGATTCATAGAACTAATTCAGCTTGTTCTACTTTGGCAGAGGAAAATGCAGGTCTCTGTAACCACACCAACAGTTTGAGAAGAAGAGTGAGTCTTCTTGCCCTACAGACAGTAGGTCACAGATACGCCAGTTAATGCTGGATTATTTAAGGGTTCATTATCTTCTTCATGAGTTTCCCCTTAGACCTTTTCCTTATTCATGTCCACGGTTTGGTCATTTTACTGCTCATTAGCATCTAAACTAAAGAGTTAGAACTTAGGTTAAGTTGAAATGTGTTAGATGCTCTGAGGGAGGAAAAAAAAAAGGTGGGAGACTAGTAGCAGGTTCAGGAATGAGGCTCAGCTGGGCCAATTATTTTCTTCCTGCTCCATGTTCCCTTCTTGAAGAAAGTTTCCATTCTCCCTTCTTAGACATGCTGCTCTATACTTCCCACCCCCTGATGAGTGGACGTGGTCTCATGTGATCTAGTCCCCTGGCCTTAAATGATGGAAGTAAGCTAATAATCGAATCAAGATGAACCAATTAGGATTTCTTTCCTGTGACTACAGAACTGAGTAACACAGACACCAGCTAGTCTTACTGGGAAATTGACTGAAGAGACTGCATCCAGTCCAGACTAGGATCTCACATTCACACCTACACAGAGCCAGTCTTTAGACACAGGCTAATTGAAACAAGTCATGGGGAGGAGCAGGGCTTAGAAACCACGCAGGCCTGGAGAAGAAAGAGCAGTATGACTGACTTTTCAATTCCTCGTTCTTATAGCTCACAATACCTGCCAATAACTGCTAAGTCTAACTTCTTTCCAAAAAATCCTCTCACTTTATTTCTTTACTTTTTTTTAAAGTATTTGTTTATATTCCAGTTAGTTACCATACATGTACTATTAGTTTCAGGGGTACAATATAGTGATTCAACACTTCCATACAACACCTGGTACTCATCACAAGTGTACTCCTTAAACCCCATCATTTATTTCACCCATTCCCCATCCCCATCTCCCCCCTAGTAACCACCAGTTTGTTCTCTATAGTTAAGAGTCTGCTTCTTGGGGTGCCTGGGTGGCTCAGTGGGTTAAGCCTCTGCCTTCAGCTCAGGTCATGATCTCAGGGTCCTGGGATCGAGCCCCACATCGGGCTCTTTGCTCTGTGGGGAGTCTGCTTCCCCCCTCTCTCTCTGCCTGCCTCTCTGCCTATGTGTGATCTCTCTTTCTCTGTCAGATAAATAAATAAAATCTTAAAATTTTTTTTTTAAAAAGAGTCTGCTTCTTGATTTGTCTCTTTTTATCTCCTCCCTTTGCTCATTTGTTTTGTTTCTTAAATTCCATGAGTGAAATCATATGGTATTTGTCTTTCTCTAACTGACTTACTTAAGTCAACATACTACTCTCTAGCTCCATTTGTGTTATTTCTTTACTTTTTAAATAAGTTGAGTTTTGATTCTTGAATCTCAAGATGCTTTGTATATACTTATGTATGTATGTATGTGACTGGAGTACTAAGACAACTTGGGGCCCAGTTAGTATTTGTGATAAAAATAAATTACCACCATGTGTCGGGAAATGATATTACATCATATATGAACTAAAGAGTCACTAAAGATTTTATCCTATATATTATTATTATCATTATATATAACATTATATATTTTTTATTCTATATATATATTTAAAGTTTAAAAGGTGTTTTAAGGGAAAGTATCTGACAGCTCTATGAAGGACAAATGAGAGAAAGTGTCTGAACATTTGATTAATAATGCTGATATACTCTCAGCACAAGGTGGCTTTAGATTTGATTTCATAATCAGCTGCATATTTCACTCTGGGAAAAATTTAAATTATATGATGGAGAGAAATAAAATTTGAAAGACATAAAAGATATAACTAAAGAAATAAAACAAGTCTATCAAGGAAGAGAGACATGAACAGGAAAGGAGGCATCTTTACCACTGAGACATCTACCTTCTTTCCTCACTGCAAGCAAGATCACCACTATTTTGATGACAAAGCAGAGGAAAAACTCTGATTTTTGGCTCCAATCATAAATTAATAGCAAAAAGAAGTGTTATTTACAATGACAATACTATTGCAGTATGCCTATCACATCCCAATATCCATTCTCCAACACCACCATTGCTCAAGTGCCAAGGCCCATAAATCCCATCCCTGAGTTGTACAGTCTCTCTCTTTCTCACACACTCATCACTACCACCACCAGAACCACGACCACCACGTGATACTGAATACTATCCATCCTAACCATAACAATGTGGCTGATAGGATTTGACCTATGAGGTCCTTGAATAAGATTTCTCAATGATCCTCACTGCCTACAGGATAAAAATCTCAATTCTTTAACATGGTATGCAAGGTTCCTTGTGCTCTGGCTCCTGCTCACTTCTCCAGCCTCATTCCATGCCAATTCCTTACACTCTGGCCTTGTTCTAATTCATCTCCATTGTCAGAACTCAACATACTCCCTGTCACCCTGTCCCATTATGCATACTGCACATTCTACCTGGAGTGTTCCACTGATTCAGCTCACCAGGCCTATTAGCCACCTTTAAAAACTCAATTTAGATACACTTCCTCTGGAAGCATATATAAATTGCCATTCCCTTCCTCCTCTTGAAGACTGAGCAAGGCATTAATTGCCTATTTATTATATTTTCTCCTCTACTTGAGTGCAACTTCTTCATAAGAGGGACTATGACTTTGCTTTCCATCCTTCTAGTATCTATTATGATGCCTAGCCCATAATATATACATGTCAGTTTGATAGATACTAATTTATTTCTGTTTGGTTTTGATAGCTAATACCTTTAACAAACTCACTTTGGGCCTTCTATTTAGTAGGATTAAAATTTAGCTAAAAGCTGACTTCTTTTATTGGATTATTTTTAGATATAACAACATATATTATTGATATTAATGTCTTTCATGATCCAGCCATTCATCTGAACTTTAGAACAAGCAGTATCTTTGCACAAATGAAATATAAATAGTTTTTAAATGTTAATGATATTTTAATAAGGAAAAACAATTCTATACAGGACAAGAAATCTACTCATTAACTTTATAATTCTAATATTTTAATTAGCAGCAGAAGTAAAAAGATACTATCTTATTTTGCCTGGCTTTATTTTGCCCATAGGATGCTGTTACTCTTTCGGAGAGGCAGTTTTGTTTGTATTAGCATATCCTGTCAGGTGTCTAAAACCCAACTCATTACAGAGTTTTGCTAGTCTTGGGAAATTCTAGTCCTCATCTTTACTAAGAAATGCTCTCCCAGGAAAAAGACTCCCAAATAGAGAAATCCAACATTAGATGCAAAGCAGTGTAATTCTGCTCAAGATGGCCTTGAAGATGAAGCCCCTTCATGGATTTTAGCATCCATGAAATTGGAGGAATAAACATACCTTGAAAATGGTTTTATTTTCTTTTAGCAAGCAGGATAGTACTTTCTTGCTTTGCTGCTTCTTGAAAGTTTCTGGATCTTGAAATGGCATTAAAAGCTAGAGAATGGAAAACAAAAACTGCAAGCAATTGCCCTGCTAATGTGTGCCTCGGATGCAAAGTCGGGAAAAAGTAGAACATCTTCAAAGAATGTAATCAGCTTGAAATGAGTGATAAAAATTCGATTATCTACCAGTGCAAATTTGTACAACAAATTGCTATCAGCCACGTATGGCCTTGGAACGCACTGGCTATTTTCAAATCATTTTGACTTTCAATAGAAAAAATAATCACAAAGACCTCAAAAAATAATTTTTTGGGTTTGTCAATGCCTAACATATATAGATTTATGCACCATTCATAAACTTTAAGTAAATTCTCCTCTTAACATAATTATCCTTTTAGTATAAAACTTAAACCAATTTAGAGTAGCATTTTCAAAGTATATTCATGGGATGATAATTAAGGTTTCTCAAAACAAGAAAATATTAAAATAAAGATCTGAATAAACTAGATTCCCATTTACTAATTGGGAATTATAATTATAAACTGTTTCCCAGTTACTAACAAAACATTGTACTTTTAAATGATGGTCTTTGGGATCCATTGTTTATCTTACTCAGTTTTCTGAGTAAGCAAAGTTAGAGTTTTCTTTACTGTTGGATATCTTGCAGACCTTACTGGATCAACACACATTGTAAACTTCCATGAAGGAAATGGTTTTCCAAATTCATTTGACCAGTAAATCCTTTCTCCAGAAGTACCACAAGAGACAACTCTTCTGCAGCATTTCCCTAATAGAAGCCATATTAAATATCTTTGACAAAATGGTAATTAAAACCACACTATCTTCACTGAATTTTGCTTCTGTGTTTATTTCACTTAAATTGTATTAAAGTATACTGCAGTGATTCAGGGAGAGCCAATCCTCAACATGATATTAGGAGACTTCTAAACATATGGTCTGACCAGTTGGCTTAAAAATAAATAATATCACTAATGTTGGAAGAAAATAGAAAATTTTCATGAGGTCCATTCTGACCAGCATTTTCACTCTTTAAATTCACAGCTCATCTCTTACCCACACCTACTTCCATTTTTTTCCAATCAGGTAGAGGAGTAAATTCCTTCTAGATAATTATTCTCAATCCAACTCTATTTTGGCCCTAGAACTCTAGAACTCTCAATCTTAAATCATTAGTTTTATTTTTTTAAGATTTTATTTATTTGAGAGAGAATGAAAGAATGAGAGAGAGCAAGCATGAGAGGGGGAAGGTCAGAAGGAGAAGCAGACCCCCTGCTGAGCAGGGAGCCTGAAGCAGGACTCGATCCCAGCACTCCAGGATCATGACCTAAACCAAAGGCAGATGATTAACCAACTGAGCCACCCACGTACCCCAGAACCTTCTTTAAATGTCCCATTTCTTTGGGAATTATTCCATTATAAAATCATGCAAAAATTTCTAACACCATCTTTTTTTTAGCCAAGTTTATTTTGCCTTATGAAAGGATAAAAAAGAAAATTTGGATAATGGAGAAAAATAAAAGAAAAAAATTATCCTATTAGCCTACATTCAAATAGGATCATAGTAACCATTTTGGTATAGTTTATTCCATTCTTTTTTAATAGAGGGCTCCTTTATGCAAAGTTGTTAAAACTTTTATATAGATTCATCGACATAGTCTACTTTTTCACTTATCTTAAGCATTTTCATAACTTATATTTTTAACATCTGCATAATAATTCATTAAGTAAATATATTATAATCTACTTAATGATTCTCCAAGAAGAGATTTAGCTCCCATATTTTTCCATTGAGAATAACACTTCACTAAACTTCGTTCAATATTTAAGATTATTTCCTGAGGACTCATCCTCCCTCAGAAAGTAAGAAAGTAAGTCTAAAAATAAGAACATTTTTAAAGCTCGTGATACTTATTGCCAATTGCTTCTGAAAAGGTTTTATTATTTTTTCACGTTATTGTGTTTAAAACTTTACTACAGCTTATTTTATTGATCTGAACCAAATATTTGCTGCTACCAAGGCTGCTGAACTTGAGAATAACAGAGCTGACACAAAGCCTTTGAGTTTGGCATGAGGTCAGTGGAGGCTTCTGAGTATCTTTCATCTTCCTCTGTTTGGGATGATCACTCTCTTGGTTACAGAACAGTCACCTTGCAGGCTGTTTCCCAGTTACTAACAAAACATTGTACTTTTAAATGATGGTCTTTGGGATCCATTGTTTATCTTTGCTTGGCTATACAGGGATAGTTTTCTTTTGTAACATATTTCTAATAGCAAAATTATACATATTTACTGTGAAAAACTGGAAAAAATATAGAAAAGTATAAGGAAGAAATTCTTAATTAGTTGTAGTGCTACCAATTAGCAATAATCTCTCTTAACACTCAGTAATTTCCTTCTGAATGTACTGAAACACACAACGCCACATCCACCGCACTGCTAACAGCACATCACAATAACCAGGACCATATTACACAAAGAGCCTGCAGTTCTGAGTTGTTCAGGTAACGTTCTACTACAGGCCTTTCTCATGCCATTACACACCCTTTGAAAATATGAATTGAAAAGGATATAATATTCTACAGTATGGACATACCATAATTTATTTAACAGTTCTTAGACATTTCACCTTTATTCTTTTTCATTTTACATGGCCTTCTTGCATGTTAAAAAATGTAATAAAGGTCCTTGTAGGGGTCTCTGGGTGGCTCAGTGGGTTAAGCCCCTGCCTTCAGCTCAGGTCATGATCTCAGGGTCCTGGAATTGAGCCCCACATCAGGCTCTCTGCTCGGTGGGGAGCCTGCTTCCCCCTCTCTCTCTGCCTGCCTCTCTGCCTACTTGTGATCTCTCTCTCTGTGTCAAATAAATAATTAAAACCTTTAAAAAAAAGTCCTTGTGCATTAATTTTTGTATAGAATCCGGATTATTACCTTAATCCTTAATCCAGATTATTACCTTAGTGAAGAATTTCTGAACCAAAATTTATAAGCATTTCAGTACAGACTTTCAAACTGTACTTCAAAGGGTTTATACCAATCTACTCTCTGTACTCTGTTATAAGAAGGACAGATGGCAAAAATGGAAAGAGTAAAAGATTATTGAAAATTAACATGTATTAACACCCCACTATGAGCATTTGGACAAGTAATTTATGCTACAAAAGGCAAATATTTACAAAATATGCTACAAAAGGCAAATATTTACAAAATATGCTACAAAAGGCAAAAATACTTATATTGAGTCAGAAAAAAAATTTTAAAGGAAGCAGTAAGAATTTCTTTAATTTTTAAAAATAAAACTAAACTAAGAGATGCTTCCTTATACATATATTTTTGTTTTGTTTTGAAACTCATTACAGTATGTAGTACTTTCCCCCCAAGTAATTTTTAATATTTTTTCCTAAAATTATTATCAAAAATTTTATATAATAATACTAAGGGATCTTAATCTTTGTGGACAAAATTATACTGCTTAATACAATCCATTAAAATAAGCAAAATGAGTATAGCTTCAAAATGAATGAAATACTTCTAACATCTCAAGGATATAATTTATATACAAGAATGTATATTTTAATAAGAAGACAATCTTTTTAAAGAGAAATTAGTAGCAAGGAAACTGCTATTTACCTAGAGCAACACTGAATGGTATAATTTGATTGAATCCAAGTTCATTAGCCTGGAAGGTATATTTTCAATATTGCACTAGGTTCTACTGGGTTATAGTAAGCCATCACAGAAGCATGCATTCTGGTGAGACAAGAATGCACAAACAACAGAGTCCCACAATATAAACTCATATGCCAAAAGAAATGGCTCAAATATAAAGGGAAGAAGAAACTGGGTAATGTGCATACATTTTAGTTCAAGATAGTCAATTCAAATTATCCAGGAGTGAAGAATTTTTGAGTACTGTGTTTTATAACTTTGGAAAACATTTCCATGTGTATGTTTACCATTCTCCTCAGAGTAGTCCACATATCAATCTAGCTACTATTCCAGATGACAACATATTACTCCTTTAGGCACTAACATCTTCATTTCTCACTGGAAAAAATATGGATTAAAATAATTAATTGTTGGACAGACTCCAGTAGAGCAAATAGTTGTGATTTTCTTAATCTGTAGATAATTTATAGCAAAAAGATATTTTACTAATACTGTGGCCAATGTATGGTATATTGCAGAGAGAAGAGGAAGGTGGAGTGATACATATTAACTTTAGCTTTATGCATTTTAGAAACAGACAAATGCATACTGTCATTATACCATCCAGATATGTCTGTGTGTGTATTTACTGTAATGCATATGGACCTACAAAGAGAATGTGTTCTTCCAGTCATCAAGGATATACCCATTTTATATAAAATGACAGCTATCTAAATAATATGGGAATAAAAAAACCACTTAATACCTACACTGGAATTACTGTTGCAAAAGTCCTATGAATGTTCAGATTACAACTTCAACATGAGCAGAAAGGTGGGTATACTAGATGAATACCACTACTGCTGACTGTCTAGGGGATGTTAATATGATCTAGGATCACAAATATTGATTAAACCCAGGATTTCAGAGGCAAAGCAAACTTGGGCTGCACCATCCAAGTTAGGCATCTAGTCAATGCATAATTGATCTGATAATGGAACATGCCTATTCCTTTCTCACTCTGGCTAAGGACATCAAACCCAGTATCAGCCCCCAAGCAGGTGGTTTATAATAAAAGTAGCCAGCTGTATAAAAACCCCAGAGCTTGCTCATTCTCACCTGTTAAAATTTGCGGAGGTCAGTTAAGAGTTGATCATGGTTTTGTGTTGTTGTCATTGTTTGTTTTAGGGGGTTTTTTGTTTGTTTGTTTTCAAATAATGGTAAAATGGGGGACTTATCAGTAATCAATAACCTACCACTTTCAGTGTTTCTCCAATTGAAAATTCTCTTGTCTACTTATTACTTTTGTACTTCCCAACAGCCTATTAAGCAGATTCTTTTAAACATGACTTTAGTGCAAGTTTCAAATCTTGCTCATAATCTAGGCAATAAAGGTTTAGGGAAAGGATTAGGCATTACAGCCTAAGATGGTACTTATATCCTTAACCTACATAGATTGTCTAAGTGCAGACAGTTTATGAAAATATCAGTCTGGGGCCAAATGGACAGTAGGCCAAAGGCTTTCATGGATGGCTGCACTTCACTTGAAAAGCTGTTAAAAACTACTGATGCACAGGTTCCACCCTCAAGCTACTCATTTAAGTGATGTGAGGTGGGGTCTGAGTACCCTATACAATTTTTAAAACTCGCCTGTCCAATCTAATATGTAGGTGCTTGAGAACTGCTGGTTTAGACTAAAGGTGCATTTATGAACACAAAACACAGGTAGCGAAAAAAAATACTTACGAATGACTTCAGCTCAAGAACCTTCAGAAGCCTATTTGCTTGCTTCTATGAACTTAATATGTGTTGTCATTGACAATACATTTGTATTCTTAGGTTAAAAGATACCCTGTACTAAAATTAATCAGAACAGTTAGTGTTCACAGAGTATCCACTTCATGTAAAGCACCATGTGAGGTTACTCTATAAACTCTATGTACTCAATCCTTATAACCCTCAGAAGTAAATTTTATTGCATCTATTTCACAGATCAGGAATCTAAGACTCAAAAGAGGTAAAATGCTCTGCACTAGGTAAAACAAAAGAGCTTAAAAAGCAAATCCATAGGGGCGCCTGGGTGGCTCAGTGGGTTAAAGCCTCTGCCTTCGGCTCAGGTCATGATCCCAGGGTCCTGGGATGGAGCCCCGCCTTGGGCTCTCTGCTCAGCAGGGAGCCTGCTTCCTCCTCTCTCTCTGCCTGCCTCTCTGCCTACTTGTGATCTCTGTCAAATAAATAAATAAAATCTTAAAAAAAAAAGCAAATCCATATAGAACATCTTCCCCAACATCCCTCTCCTTTTCAATTCTACCTCTAATATCGCAAACAAAAACTAATTTGGCCATATCTACACATTGTGGACTCAAGTCAACGCAGGTCAGTGTGGGAACTGTCCTCCTCAACTAATTAATATAAAGAATTAAATGCTGACCCAATTGTCTGTATTCCAGCTTCAAAAAGACTTCAATAATGGAAGCAAACTTAAAGAAAATATCCTCAAAACATTATATTAACTACTTTCTCTCCCTCTTGGAAGACCTGAATCCAAAATGAGATGCTTCCTGCCTGCTGAAGAGCACTGGAAACAGAAAGATATTTGAAGCTATAAATTTGCTTTGGGGTGATGGTTTACAGGATTTACTTGCACATAAATCACCTCAGAAACAGACTGAATCCCCATGCATTTCCATATAATTTTCAGCTACTAATAAATAGCAAGCTTGAGCAAAAACACTCATTGAAAGAAAAAAAAAAGGTGAAAGAACCCAAGACAGTAGAATCCTTTACTATCAGCTGATACACAAAATTTGTTCAGATATAAAAATCTTTCCTCCAGGTTAAATGTTTCACTAGCCTAGCTTCAGCTAAAGGGGATGTTTAACCCACAAAATGTCATGCAAATGACTAGAAGATGAACCTCTTATGAGTAAAGCCCTTAGCACTAAAGTTATCAAACCACTTTTAGAGAGGTTGCATTATCAAGTTATCTCATTCCTGTTCCACAAGAAATAGCTTTTCAGAAATCAGGATCAGGTTCATGTTTATTTTCTTCACAATCTCCAATAAAGAACCTCTTATAGCATCATTTTTAATATACTGGTTAGTGAAAAAATGTATCAATGAACTCTTTAACTTCAAATATCAAGTGAAAGAGAAAATTTTCTAGTATTTATGAAAGAGTTATATTCTTCTATTCCGAGCATGCCAGAATTTTTCTAGAAAATTAATGCACCTCAGCACCTTATCTCAAAGCCAAAGAAATGAACTGGATTCAGGTTCAAGGAAACCATCTGGCACAAAAACACTGTAATTCAATCCTTTTATTCATGAATCATTAAGTCATTAATCCAGTAAGAGAAACACTTATTCTTAATAATGTAAATTTCCTCATACTATTATGAAAATGTTTAAGTTAGTTTTGTGGGGTGTGTTTTTTTTTCTTTTCACTTTTCAATTGACTGCACTGACCCTTGTACATGGACTCTTCATTGTACTTAATGAGAAATAACACCACAGTGGAAAGACTAACAGAAGAGGGGTCAGAAGTCTCATGTTCAACACCCACATTTCTTGAGACCTGTAACCTTTATCCAATGATGTAAACTAATACCTCAATTTCCTCATCTCTCATATTCTGGTATTAGGGCCAACCTGAGAAGACAACTCTGATAACAAAATAAAGTAACATACAGGAAAGAATATTAAAATTGAAAACACTATTCTCCAAAACATGATCCAAAGAAAATTCATCCCATGAAATAGTCCATGAAAGAAATGACAATAGTCAAGTATGTTTTGAAAATGTTATAAGACTCAAAATTTATATTCAATTTTAAATATTTTAAGAACTTCTATAGTCATAGTGAGGAAACTTTTTAGCAAGACTTTTAGCTCCATATTTCCCCAACTAATATGACCATGCTCTTTTGACTGTGAGTGTTTTACTTCATCTATGCAGCTACGGAGTATAATTTGTAAGATGATGTAGCGTATATTATAAAAACATCATGAAACTTTTAAATTAGGATTAATCTGGAACAAAGTTAAATTTCAGTTAAATATATTATTAAGGGGTGCCTGGGTGGCTCAGTGGGTTAAAGCCTCTGCCTTTGGCTCAGGTCATGGTCCCAGGGTCCTGGAATTGAGCCCTGTATCAGGCTCTCTGCTCAGCAGGGAGCCTGCTTCCTCCTCTCTCCCTGCCTGCCTCTCTGACTACTTGTAATCTCTGTCTATTAAATAAATAAATAAAATCTTTTAAATAAATAAATAGATAATTTAGATTAATTATTAATAATATATTATTAAAATTAATATTACATTCACTGATTAGAACAAAGGTGATGCCCAAAACATAACAACCAAATTTTAAACACATAAGAAATTCTCCAGATGTTTTGATATATGATTTTCCCCACATCATTATTATGAGTGGTTATAAAATAAATGATTTTCTTCATTTTGTGCTAAACAATAATGACCCCCAAATGTTTCTTTTAATGGGGAAAATACTAGATCAACTTATTCACTAATCTTTCTAATCTCTCCAACCTTTTTTTTTTTTAAATATAATCTCTATAAAAAATGAGAGAAAAGCTCTCCCCTGCCATCACTCCAATACAAATCCACAGGGAGAAATTTATCTACTCCTAGCCTTTCTCTTCTCCCTCGCTATTTCCACTCCTGGGAGCAGAGTAGTATACCCAACAAGTAATGGGAAGAATCACTGAGCACAATCGGCTCAGCTCCACCTGCTTCTATTTGAGAACAGCTTTATCTTTTAAAAGCAGGAATTCTTCTCACCTTACTCATGTTTCTATAGGGGAAAATGTACTGCCCTGACCACCAGATACATCAGCCTAATTCTGCGGTGTGAACATCACATGGATTTGGCTCTAACGATAAATCATATCCTTATAGAAAGTCACTATCAAAGAGAGTTGATCTTCTGACCTCCAAATTCATTTTTTAATTTCTCAAATTGTATTAAATTTGAGTAGAAAAAAATTATGCTATTTTAGGAGGTTATCTTATCAACCCCAATAATGTCTCACAATTCTCATCAAATCCTAAACTAAAAAGAATAAAAGATATCTATTTGCTGCACAGAACATGCCCAGAAATGAGATACTCTTGGAAGAGAAAATCAGCTTCACACTAGTCTGATATTTTCAAGTTGAACCTTCAAAGTACTTGGGACTGATTAGGAAAACTCTTTTTAAAAAAATCTATAAATCTACATATTTAGTAAGAAGTTCAGGACAGCCCCCTCCCCCACCCAATGTGCCACATTGGCATATGGATTATTTTGAACTGAAGGCAATCCCAGACCCTGGGAATTCAAGAGAAACTTTTGCCCCTCCCTTACCTATACAGAAGAATCTCAACTGGAAGTCCTTTCCAGAAAAAGGGTTATTACTAACGATAAATTTTATCTGAGTTAATCCATCTGTATGGCAGGGCAAGCATCTAATTACCAAACATCTGCTCTTCTTCTTATTGTCCTATGAATTACATTCCTTTCTTCTGAAGTACCAGATATCTTACCCCTTCTCCTTAGTTCAGGAGGACATATACACCTTATTTTGCCTGACTGTCTTTGGAATTTCCGTGCTTTTGTGGATTCCCTATACGTAAGCTATTAAATTTTATTTTCTCCTCTTAAGCTGCTTTATGTCTATTTGATTCTGGGGACAAAAATTCTTGCTCCCTGACACTAGATATCTAAATATTGATACAGAGATAAAGAGAAAGAGAAAGAGCTCAGTAAGGTCACTTTTTTCACTATAGAAATATCTTCAGTCTGAGCACTCCAAAATCTTTTGTTCTTTGTCTTAGAACCAAGGTTGAATGCCTTAATTAAGGTTCCCCATTAGTGTTATATCTTTCAGCGTATGTTCAGCTTATTTTTATGCTAGTGCCGTGTATAATAATTACATCTGCTCACCTATAAGCACCCCTGATTAGCTTCCTTCTTTCCCAATCTCATTTCTCTACTTTCCAAATAAATACTCAAAACCGTGTTGCAGGATCTATCTGCTGGAGGGTAAACATATACGAGAATGCCTTCCCATGCTGTCTAATTTCTTTGCCTCAACAAAGCAACACACCTTACATATTATATGATGCTTATCTTATATTATGCGTATATTATATATTATATTATACTATACAATATTATAGTACCAATCATAGGATATAATTTACTTTCACCCCTCTACAATGTGTCAACTCTTTTTTTTTTCTTCTTTTAGAGAAAGAGATACAGAGGGCATGCGTAGGCATGCAAGGAAGGGGGGGTAAATGTCAAGCAGGCTTGACCCTCAGTGCAGAGCTTGACATGGGGGTTCAATCACACAACACTGAGATCATAACTTCATAACCTGAAGAGTTTGACGTTTAACTGACTGGGCTACCCAGGTGCCCCTACAATGTGTCACCTCTTAAAAACATTCATTTTGGTGCTTTTAAAACCTAGTAAGGTTCCTGGAACATTGTATATGCTCAATAATAATTTGTTAAATGAAGTTTTAAAAATATAACTGCAAAAAGGTGAAACTATGGATACAGTAAAAATATCAGTGGTTGCCAAGCATTAAAGAAGTGGGATGGATAAATAAGCAGAACATAGATTGTTAAGGCAGTAAAAATACTCTGTATGATATCATAATAATAGATTTAAATCTTTATAACATTTGCCCAAAATCATAATATGTATAACACCAAGAGTGAATCCTAATGTAAACTAGGGACTTTGGGTGATTATAATTTATCAATATAGGCTCATCAATTGTAACAAATGCACCATTCCAGAAAGGAAGGGATGTTATTTATGAATGTGGACAGGGAAATATAGGAACTCTCTATACTTTTCCTTCAATTTTGCTGTGAACCTTTAATTACTATTAAAGAAAAAGCATTTGTAAAAAAAAATTTTATATACAACTGCAATAAAGAGCCTAGTATCTGAATTATTATTTGATCTCTTCAATACCTTTTTTTTTTTTTGAGAGGGAGAGAGGGCAGGGTTGGGGAGAGGGAGGGAGAGAGAGAGAGAATCTTAAGCAGGCTTTATGCCCAGTGCAGAGCCCTACATGGGGCTCGATCTCACAATCCTGAAATCATGACCTGAGTCAAAAATCAAGAGGCAGACACTTAACTGACTGAGCCACCCAGGTACCCCATGATCTCTTCAAATACGTCTAATAAAGTGAGGAGTCATTTACATGTAAGAAAAAATATATATATTCTAGGTAAAGCTAAGCACTGGCTGAAAAATGGAATACTATACCAAAATTATAACAACTTCCCAGTTAAATCTGTGGTATTTCATAAACTAATTACTTTTATGTGAAAATCTGTATATTTCTTTAAAAAATCTTTCCCTGCAATTTATGTACTTAAGGTGAAAAAAATACTAAAAAAAAATAGTTTGATTTTCATAGCATTCAAGATTTTTATTTTGCACATTATGCCCTAGTAATGTTAAAGCAGGCTATGTACAGGTTCCTATTGTAATACAGGCAAATGGTAGAGTAAATAGTCACCTCGAGGGAGAAAAAAGATCCTCAAGACACAACCTTAGTTGTGTCAAACCTCTGCCATTGTTAGAGGAAATTTAGTATAAATAATATATCATGGCCCCTTGATTCAGAATAAGGGTATAAATAAAATGCAAGTGCATTTTTAAATGCTAGTAATTCAGATACTACTGTATAACATTATGTTTCTAGGTCATCACAATTAAATATTTCATGTACCTTATTTGGAATAAAATGCTTATATCACCTTCTTCAAATACAAACTCAGAGGTTCTCTATCAATGTAGTTTTCAACTTCTTTCAAATTGATTCTGCTTAAACTTATTTATTAGTATTATTTTTTAGTATAGGTGACACATATTACATTAGTTCCAGGTGTACAACTTAATGATTTAACTTCTCTATGTCCTCTGCTGTGCTCACCACAGATGTAACTACCGTCTGTCCCCATACAATCCTATTAAACTATCATTGACTATATTCTCTATGATGTGCCTTTTATTCCCATGACTTATTCATTCCTACAGAATTTAATAAAAGCATCAGAACAAACATGATGTGTAAAAGTGATTGAGAAGAAAGCATATTCTGCAAGGAACCAAAATCTTCAAACTAGCCTTTGCTTCTCTGTATCAGTCAACTAGAGCCAGAAATATAATTTCTCAAAAGATATGATGAGGTAATCTTCTCGAGAAGAGGTAATTCATGAAAGATCTGAAACCTGGTGTGTATCTGTGGACAACACTCTGAAAAGCTGGGGCTAAAAGTTTTTTATTGAAGGAGAGTATGAGTAACGTATCACAGTACTAACTCTATGGCTGTCTTTAAGGAACAGTGTAAAAATAAGGCCATTAATAAGTCAATGATAAAGGGATTTTTTAAAAAGTACACTATAAAAATGCTAATCAAAAGAAAGGTGGAGTGGCTATATTAATTTTTAAGGGCACTTAAGATTCCAGAATATTACTAAGACTAGAGAAGGATATTTCATAATGAAAAAGTTGTAATTTTTCAGGAAGACACAGCATCCTAAATGTGTATGTACCTAATAATTGAAATTCAAAATACATGCAGCAAAAACAATGGTAGAAAAGAGAGACAAAACAGATAAAAGCAAAATTAATAGTTTCAGTCTTCAATAGTCTTCTATCAGCAATGGAAATAAGTATAAACAAAGTTGGTAAGAATACATAATACTTAAATAGTATCAACCAATTTGACAGAACTGGCATTACACAACACTAAAACAAGAGCAGAACACATATTCTTGTCAAGTACATGTGAATCATACACTAAAAAAGATCATATGTTGACTCATAAAATAAATCTCAGTAAATCTATAGAGATTGAAATTATGTAGGGTATATTCTCTGACTGCAATTGGATTAAAGTAAGTACCAGTAACAAAAAGATATCTGAAAAATCCACAAATATTTGGAAATTGAACAACATATTTCTAAATATTTCATAGGTTCAAAAAAGTAACAAGGAAACCCAGAAAATACATTGAAATAAGAAAAAATGAATTCAAAACACATCAAAATATATAGACATATAGATCAACGGAACAAAATAATGTTTAATAGTAGACCCCATGTATACTTTCAACTAATTTTTGTAAAGTTATCAAAATAATTCAACAGGGAAAAGGTAGTCATTTCAAAAAATGTTGCCGGAAAACCTGTATGTTCATTTGGAAAAAATATTTCAACTCTTACCTCACACCACACACAAATGCTAAGTTCAAATGCATCATAGATCAAAACCAAAAAGCTAACACTCTAAAACCTCTGGAGGAAAATAAGGAGTAGACAAAGATTTCTTAGGCAAGATACCAAAATTTATAAAAAAAAAAATAATAAAATGATTCTGGATTCTGCTCTTCTAAAGACACTATTAAGAAAATGAAAAGCAAGCTAAGACTGAGAGATAGTTGCAGTACATATATCTGGTAAAGGCTTGTATTCAGGACAAATAACTTCTACAACTTAAACATTTAAAAACAGGCAAATGTCAGCAAACATTTCACAAAAAGAAGATAAGTAAGTAGCAATAAGCACCTGAAAAGATACCCAACACCAAGAAGGATCCTGAGGGAAGTGTAAATTGAAATTAAAATCATAATGAGATATTGTTGTATACCCACAAGGACTGCCAAGATTAAAAAGTGATAATACCTAGTGTTGGGGAAGACATGGGACAACTACAACTCTTATAGACTATTGGTGGGAATGTAAAATGCATAAAACCACTTCGTAAACCAGTTTGTTCTTTTTTCTTAAAGGTAAACACACCTTTATCATACAACCCAGCAATTTTACTCTAAGGTATTCACCCAGGAGAAATGGAAATGTAGGTCCACAAAAAGGTAGTACTCACGTGTTCAAAGCAGCTTTACTCAAAATAGCTAAAAACCGGAACCAACTGAAATTTCCATCAACAGGTAAGTGGACAAGCAACTTGTCCTATCTCTACACAACGGATTACTACTTGGAAATTAAAAAAAAAAAAACTATTGAATCACAGAACCCACAATTAATGAATCTCAAAAAACATAACATAGAACAAAGGAAGCCAGGCAAAAAGAATACACACCACATGATTCCTTCTATATGAAATTTTAAAATACGAAAAACTAATGTCTAGTGAGAGAGGGCAGACTAAGTGGTGAGGAATTGACTAAAGGCATGAGGTAATATTTTAGAGTGAATTATACACCTGAAATTATTTCACTTCGTTCTGGGTAAATTATACAACAAAAATGTGATTTTAAAATCTATAGTCATATATAATTTTACATTTATGATTGAGAGCAAGCATCATGATCAAATAAAAGTTTTACAATTGACACTTGTCTTAATGTGGATTTTGCAGAAGCATTTCCTGAGACAAAGATTTGAATGAACATAGTTTGTACTGGAGGTGATTATAGGAGGCCTCAGAGAGGGAGTGAAGAAGTGAGGGAGGAAGGGGAAAAATAAAGTAAAATATGCTCCATTAAGCAAATTATTACCGAGGGGTTTGGCAAACAAGTGTACATCTCACACATATCAAAGCTTTCCCACCTGAAGATCAGTGGTTGAGGGCTCCTCTGGTCATGGCTGGAAGCCTGTGCCTGGGTCCCCGCAGAACATTATTTCCTGGGCACCGCTTGCCTGCTGTACAGGTAGCATAGCAGGGACCAGGAGACAGAGAGCCTTCTGGAAAAGAAATGCAGGAGCTGGCAGTTGGAAGTTGAACTGATATAGGCTGCAGTGCTGAGGGGAGTAGGGACTTGGGTGGGTGGGACCCTGTCAGTGCCTGCTATGTTACTAGAAAAGAACACCCAACAATTCAAAGTACATTGCTAATTCAGAAATTTTAGCCAAATAGATACCAGAGTTAAAGACAACTTTGAATCCTTTATAGTTTTATTTCCATTTTGTTTTCAAGACCAACACTTTTTTTTACAATAAAGACATAAGCTACAGGAACTGGTACCACAAATTTGAAATTCAGGTTTATGTCATTTGAATATGATGGAAATGGAACTATCAAATTTAGTCATCATCAAATTAAATACACATCAATGTAAAGAGAAGAAAAATAGGAACACAATTTAGAAATATTCTAATTATTCTTTCCTGAAGTGGTCTTCATTTGACAAAGAACTACATCTTCCCCTATGATCAATCACTAACAGCAATATATTTAGGGATAAATATAGTATTTAAGACACTTAACTGTTATAACTACCGAACTATTATTATGCAACAGAAGAACACTAAATGTTATCTGAGAAACCCAAGAGAATTTAAATTCCCACATAATGAAGTGGAACAATTAGACTTGTTACTGCTTTGTTTGTTTTTTAACAACTTGAGGAAATTTAGCATCAACCCTCAGAGCCGTAACTGTCTATTCAACCTCCACATATATTTAAATTTCTAGATGAATATGAATTCTACATATTGAATCTCCAGGAACAATACTTTTGAGTCAACTGTCCCACTACAGTATATCTAAATGGATTAAATAAAATAGCCAGTGCACAATGACATACCCAACTACATAATTCATTTTTTTCTAACCATATGGATTATTATAGCACTTCCATTTTGTGATCCTTAGTTTTCAAAGCTTTGATTGCACATTTCTAAAAAAACCTGAGCTCTGGTCTAATGTCAGTACTCACAGATTTTGAAGCTTTTTTGTAGATTAACAGATAATTCTAGTGTCAACACCTGATTTTAAAGTATGTCTCAATTATGTTTCCAGACATCTTAGGATGAGGTAAATATTTTACAAATTTAAAATTTTTATTTGTGCAGATTTTATTTAAAGGTTTAAGATATATTAAAAATGGTCTTTCTTTTCTAGCCACATTAAAAATTAGTTTTAAAGTTGCAGATGGTTAAGTATAAAATAGGTACATTTTTAAAGTAATCCTCCAAACCATCTTTCAAAATTTCCTTTTATTGATTGATAACTTTGGCTCTGCCCATCAGATCACAATTTCTTGTCATCCAATATTGTTGTTCTTGAATTTATTTACTTTAAAAATTCCTTTTTAAATATGATGAAAAACAGGCTCCCTTTTCCCCCCAAAAAAGGAATATACATAGAATTTGGGGAGTTTCTTAGCCTCCATAAAAGCCAGCTCTGGAAACCCTGTCTTATTTGCAGATTACATGTAGGTCTGCTTCAATAGGAGTTGGGCATCATGGGTTTAAAATTGAACATGAAGAGATTTACATGTTATACTTTTCTATTTACTTATTCCTTCCAATTTACATAAAAGCAATTTTTCTCTCAAATTTTCAACAATGGACTGATATAAAGTTTTCTACTCTATGAAAGAGCTCTATGCACCTGTTTTAAAAGCAACACCTAAAGAAACTATGCAAATCTCATAATGCTTCTAAGAACAACAAAAGTAACTGTTAGAATGGACTAAAAGCAGATACACAGATTTTAAAATATAAAATCAATTCTTTCCCTTCCATGAGTTCCAAAGAAATAGAGCAAACCTGGGACACCCATATAGTTCAGTCAGTTAAGCATCTGCCTTAGACTCAGGTCATGATCCCAGAGTCCTGGGATTGAGCCTTGAATCTGGCTCCCTGCAGAGCAGGTAGCCTGCTTCTCCCTCTCCCTTTACCTGCCACTCCCCCAGCTTCTACTCTGTATATATCAAATAAATAAATCAAATTTATATAAAAAACAGACCAAACTTATTAGTTAATAGAGATCAGAAGATACATGCATATTTGTAACTTCCAATGAACTGAAAAGTTGTAAAATATGTTTATTTTTATAAATCATCTGTTTTTATATGTTACTTGAATACAAAAAAAGAAACAAACAAATAAATAAGGCATCATTGACTCCTGCTTCCTTTCTTAGCTCATCTTTTAAGACTCTCTCCAATGCTCTCTCTGCTCTAGCCACTCTAGCTAGTTTGCCTTTGCTTAAAAGAATATCAAATGAGCCCATGATTCAGGTATTTATGGTTGCTTTTCCCTATGCATGGAATGTTCTTCCCATAAATATCTATATGACTAGCTCCCTCACTTCCTTCAAATGTCACATAGAAGAGCCACTTTTCTAAACCAGCAATATAAAAAAATAAATTTAAAAAACCAATAAACCTCTGTACCCTCTGTCTGCTTTGTCTTCATAGCACTTACTACACCAGACATAAATTGGGTGACTGCTCTCTTCTCTCACCAGATTCTAAGACACACAGGGCATGGACCCTGTCTGTATTGTTCACTACGGTATTCTTAGAACCTATACTTGCACATGATACATAGTAGGCATTCCATAAATATGTGTTAGAGAATAAGTGTGAAGGCTTGTGTGAAAAGTTACACAGATGACTCTGAACCACTACCTCCTGGCCTCCTTCATGTCCCACTCCAGAGGCCCTGGAGCCACTTCCTTGGAAATGTAGGGATTCCTGGGACATATTTGCAAGTCATGACTCTAGTCTAGAAACACTATTTTGCAGATACATTAGTAGGCGCTCCCAGGGAGAATGAAGAAAGTATAATTGGAGTGTGATGAAAAGAGCATTAGACTTGAAGCCTAATGAATTAGGTTCAGTTCTATTCTCACTGCAGGGCATTTCCCATGGCAGGGCCCCATAAGAAACCCTAAACATACTATTCCTTTTAGTGTGTCAGTGAAATCAATTTCTACATTTAGCCATAAACTGTAAAAATGTGAATGAAAAGGGAAGGAAAAAAGAATGATTAAAGGTGTGAGGTGAAGGGTGATTGCGTGGCTCAGTTGGTTAAGCACCTGCCTTTGGCTGAGGTCATGATCCCAGGGTCCTGGGACTGAGCCCAGCATTGGGCTCCCTGCTCAACGGGTACCTGCTTCTCCCTCTGTCTCTCTCTGCCTGCTGCTCTCCCAGCTTGTGCACATACACTCTCTGTCAAATAAAATAAATGAAATATTTTTAAAAGCAAAGTAAAATAAAAAATTTAAAAAGGTGTGAGTTGAAAACATTATCTTCCACCTATCTCCTTTATGTTTCTTTAATTTTCCTCTAATACAAAACCATTATTTATAAAGATTATTTAAACCAATATAAAGTTAAGGATTATATTGGATGGAAAACATCATAAAGGTCATAAATCCTCTTTGTTTTAATAAATGCCTTTGTCCTTAATGAAGGTATTTCCATATTAAAACTTCTTGGTTTCAGAATCAGTGTACTAACATTGAATCTTCTACATACTATATATCAAAAAATGCTATCAAATGAGTGAAATAGTATCTAGCAGATGTTAATTTCAAGTCACATAATCAACTGTGGAATAAATGTAATTTTACCTTTCTATAACCTAATTTTTATCTTAAGCCCAAATTCTACCATATGGAGAACACTAAAATCTCAGCCAATTGAGGCCAATTTCAATCTATCTAGGGGTTCTCCCAACCTGTTCCCAAGGTTGCATAAAACTCATGGGGCATGTAAAATGCCATGGTGTTGGCAGGAGATGGTACCTGATTCCCATTCACTTTCAGCCCACACTGGCCTCCTTTGAGACACCCATCCCATCTGGGCTGCAATAGTCAGGTCTGGATAGATTGCTCCTGCATACTATACTCCTCTACACCTCAAGGCCTCATGGTTACTACACTGGGTATATAAGAGAAAACTTTCTGCTGTTCTTGTGACACTTTTTATACCCCATTCTGGATGGCCTAGCTATTCCATACAGCCATCTCAACTCTGAAGCAAGTTTTGCTGCCTCCCCAGATTCCATCCCAAAGCAAGAACCTTCTGCTCTCAGATCCTCAAGGCTTGAGAGCACAAGACTTTTTCCCAGACACACACTGACATTCGTAATCTTGCCTCCAATAATGAATTCCTTTTCTTCATAGTGTGAATACGAAGCACCTATTCTGAATGGGGGTCATGAGTGGGGAGGGAACTGGCTCTGTATGACCTTAACTTTCCCCAACAAACTCTATTAGATAGGACAGACAATTTGTGCTCTAATGTTCCAAGGCCTCCCTTTTGATATATGTAATTCAAGTCAAAAGAAAACAAAGCAACAAAATAAGAAACTCTTTTGCTCAAACCCAGTAGCTTCCGCTAAATTTTTTAAAATAAATTTGCAGACGCAGCAGAGGCCTGAATGTGGGAAGCTATAGTGCCTAAATCGAGGAAAGCCCACATGGTACAGAGAAGTAAAAAATGTGCACTGCACCCCAATGTTCATAGCAGCAATGTCCACAATAGCCAAACTGAGGAAGAAGCTGACATATCCTTCAACAGATGAATATATAAAGATGTGGTCCATAAATACAATGGAATATTACTTAGCCATCAGAAAGGATGAATACCTACCATTTACATCAACATGGATAGAACTGGAGGGAATTATGCTAAGTGAAGTAAGACAATCAGAGAAAGACAAGTATCATACGGTTTTATTCGTATGTGGAATATAAGAAATAGCACAGAGAATCATAGGGGAAGGGAGGGAAAACTGAATGGGAAGAAATCAGAGAGGGAGACAGACCATGAGAGACACTTGACTATGGGAAACAAAACTGAGGATTACAGAAGGTAAGGGGAGTGGGATAACCGGGTACTGGGCATTAAGGAGGGCATGTGATGTGATGAGCACTGGGTGTTATACGCAACTAATGCATCATTGAACACTACACCACAAACTAATCATGTACTACATGTTGGCTAACTGACTTTACATATTTAAAAAAAAGAAAAAAATGTGTATGGAGGCTTGAAAGCACATACTTAAAAAGGTCCTGCATGAGTAATACCTAACAGATATCAGAGAAAGAAAAGAGAAAAATCTACAAACTAAAGAAAATAAAGAACTCCATTTGTAAATGCAACTACTCCCTTAGTTTTTTTATAACTTATGTAGATTAAAATATTATACATATTTTAGACTTAAACACAAGTTTTATTTTAATGATAAATTCAATTTTTCCCTAAGATTTGGGGGGAAATGAAAAGGTAGATATCAGGCTCAGTTAACAATGAAGAGCTCATAAATTATTTATAACATATAAAATTTGAACAGGACTCTAGTTAAACCAATGGAGTATAACTTGCCTTCATACTGTGCTTTCTCTTAAAGAATATATTAATTTTGAACATGAGCAAACCATGAGTCAGAGAAAAAACTGGAACAAGTATCCCTGTTAATAGTGAGACAGCCGGGATAGAACAGGCAAAAATATTAAGATTACTCTAATTCCTGCTTTGTGTATAAAGCTGGGTCTCTAAACAATTTGAGGAAGTAAAGCAAGAAAATGGATATAATTTGTTGGTGTGTTTGTTCTAAGAGTGAGGTATGGCAAAGGAATAATGAAACATGTCCTAAAAGAGGACTGAGCAATCCTTACAAATCCTCCTATCCACTTAAATCTTATGTCGAAAATATCATCAAGTGTTTTTGTTTTCCCTTTGTGAAAGAAAACCTAATTCAAAGCCCATAATAGCATAAGGGCAGAAAGAAATTATGAAAAGGCAAGTTGACTGAAAATCATATTAAAATACTTATTTTTGAGAAGAAGAAAAAAAAAAAAAAACCTAAAGCCATGTTGCTGAAACTTTCCTAAACATACAGTAGGATTTCCCTGAAATGAGACTCATATGCAGAGTCTGGATAATTCAAAATTACATTATAGCACTGTGTATCCCTGACCATCAAATTTCATACTCATCAAGCTCAAAGACATTTCTGGCCCCAAATCAAGAATGATTTCACAAAAAGCGATTTAGGAAACCACACTGGCTACCACAGTAGACTGGCATAGACAAGCCACTGCAGAGCTGGTTTCTGCCTGAGCCAGGGCCAGGACTGAATTTGCCACAGGATTGTGAGGCATCCTTTAGCTTTTGCTGAAGAAGAACAAGTGGATTAAATGAATTATTCATGTCTTTTTCATATAATATACTCTGCCTATGTTCATATTAAGTATGCTAATTTTGCTTATATTTGTTTTACAATTTGAAAAACAAACAAAAAAATTAATCTCTTAGTATTAACAGTTTAAAAAGTCAGGCTCTGGAGCCCTAGAGATGGGAATCAAACTCCTGGTTGTATCAGTTAAGAGCCGTGCCACTTTGGGGGTGCCTGGGTGGCGCAGTCAGCTAAGCCTCTGATTCTTGGTTTCACCTCAGGTCCAGATCTCAGGATGGTGAGATGGAGCCCTATGTGGGGCTCCGGGCTCAGCATGGAGTCTGCTTGATTTTCTCTCTCCCTCTCCCCCTGCTCCTGGAGATCATGCTGTCTCTCTCAAATAAATAAAGCATTTTTAAAAAGGAAAAGGAAAAGAAAGAAAGGAAGGAAGGAAAAAAGAGCTGAGCCACGAGAAAAGTTAATTCATGTCTCTGGGGCTCGTCAGACTCCTCACTCCAGCAAGAGCCTTGACTAGAAGCATAAATGGAGCACATAGACACTTCTCAGCCCAGTAAATGGTTCATCTTTAAGTGTTCAATAACTATTAGCCATTACAAGGGACTTGCACCCCTTTCTCTTTCGCGTGAAGGGAGCAGTAAGTGAAAATAACGTTTGCTTACCTGTCTGCAAAAGTTCACAGACAGCTTCCGGTTCACATGGAGACACAGGAAGCTCCCAAACTCTCCTCCTCCCACAGACACTGAATTACAGCAGCCTGTGGAACAATTTCCTCTGAAAGAACCCTCACACTAGCAGAGCCGCTCCTTCACTCTGGGAAAGGAGAGGGAAGCCGCACGGAAGAGGGCAGGAGAGGCTCACACACAATCTCGCCAGAAAGCCCACGCGGGCTCGCGAGCCACAAACCGGAAGGAATGCAAAAACCTGGAGCTTCTTTCTGAGGAGCTAAGTTTTGGACCTCATGTTGGGCATTCCAACTTTTAAAGACCTGCCCTGAGAGAGGAGCCTCCAAGATGCCTAACTTCGAAAACCACGAGGCTTGCCTCTGTGAGACCCACAAGGCTGTGCGACCTGAGGAACGGCTCTTAAAGGGCCTGTGCCCAGCCTCGCCTGCTCCGGCGCCCTGCACAGACCAAGCCGCATGACAAGCACCCAGTTGGTATGTGACAGAGACTCATTTGCTAATTTTAAAGCACTGGGCTGAGAGACAGAGATGCTGTCTGGGATGGAGGACAGCGGGAGCCATCTTTACATTCCCTCTGCTTTCTTTTCTTTCTTTCTTTCTTTTCCTTCTTTCTTTCTTTCTCTCTCTTTCTTCTCTCTTTCTTTCTCTTTCTTTTCTTATTAAAGTCAAAAACAAATGGAGACGAGCCTTAAGAAGTCCCTGAAGACCTCCAGTTATGGAATGAATGAGTCAATGATATTATATTGTAATGGCGTTGTGTGGTGACTAAGAATAGCTACACTAGCATGACTATAGACTTGTCAGGTCACTGCGTGGTACACCTGAAACTAAGGTAACATTGTGTATCACCTATATGTCAATTAAAAAAATTCCCTGAGCAGACAAAAGTAGTTCAGTCAAACAAACAAAGCTTACTTTGGTTTATTTTGTAAGACTAACCTATCCTGAGTCATTTCTTGCTTATACCTATGAAAAGCATAAGCAAAACTTAAACTGCTTCCCAAAATTGATATGAGGTAACCATTAACCAATTCCCTATCATTTAAGAAAATCTGAATACCAATCTGTGAAGAATAAACGGTCACTGCCTTCTCACTACGTAAGATGCTTTCTAACAATTTACCCTTGAGCCTCACTCCACATTTGGTTTAAGTGTTCCTGGTTTGCCTTCTTTTTGGTGTGCGCATAATAAACTTACTAATTAATACTTCAGTAATTCATTGTTTTTACTTCTGTTATTTCTCAATTTTTGCCAGTTTGAGGCATCAGAAATGGGATCCAAAGAAGACCCTTCAATGACTCCAAGGCCAGTGAGCAAAAAGGTGATAGTATCCACAGAGAGCACTGAGTTCAATGGTTCTTGTTCACCTTGGAGTTTGAGGGTAAGTCTCAAACTCATGCTCTGCTCTCTTTGCATTTTGAGCTCTCCAACTGTATTATGCTTGACTGTATTTTATTTGTTGAATTTTCTTGATAAGTCACCATAGGTCAGTTCAAAAGTGGGGAGAATACATGATTTGGAACAGCTGTTTTGGAATAGCTATTAAGGAACGGGTCACCTCATATTTTAGACATCTTAGGGAATCTAAAGGGAAAGATAGACTCTACCTAGTCTAAAACACTTTCTTCACCTCTGTCAAAAAATTCCTGCTTCCACAATGTATATACCCTCTATGAACTAGTATCTTGTACCTTTTTGAAAATTAGGGAACTTTGGATAATTGGGAATTGTAGTGCGGAAACCTTAACTTACATAACTCTGTCTTAAAGAATGTCCTTGACAAGAGAGGGTGTCAAATCTCTCAGAGAAAAAGCAATGCCTTCTTTGATTGGTATCCAGAAGCTTCTAAAAAGATGAAATGAATCCAAAAATAGCTCTAAAAGGATTCTCACACCATGCAAATAAAAATCTTTAGTAATAAAGTTTGGCCATCTGAGCAGGTAACCTTAACTTCTTTGTTCATCTTCTAGAAACACAATTTGGATCCAATTTTTTTTTTTTTTTTATAAACTAGTAGGTTTCGTTATAGCTAAAATTTTAGAATGAAAACTATAAGGTCTCTATGTCTGTCTGTGGGTTTATGTATATGTATGTATATATATTTCAGATATGTGATGTTTTTCTACTTCAGATGGTATTGCCAAATTTAATCTGTAAAGAGATCTATTTAATTGGCTTAGGGAAAAATAAGAGTTTGTATAAAGTATTTCTAAACCTCTCAGAAATGTACAAACTAACCCAAATGTTTTTCAAGTTCACGTGATCTGAGACAAGTTTTAATAGATAAAATCTAGTTTAAGTTTGTTGATTTAATAAAAACAAGAATGTCTTCAGAATTTTCAACATTAATGTAATACAAACATACAACTTTTTCTACCTGGGTCTACTCGGTAAATAAGCTCATGCCATCTTTATATTACAAAATTTGTCAACAACAAAAAGAACTTAAGATGAGCTATTTGATGTCTAATCCAAACACAATTGTTAAAAGCAAGTAATTTTTAAAAATACAAATAAAAATTTATGCTAAGTTAAAATAAATAATATTGACTTGATATTCATTATCGAAATTATTTCCAAATAAAAAACATTAAATGTTAAATATAAGTTTATCTTCTTTTGTCTTTTATAAAATTTTTACAGAGAGAAGATATTTGGATCTATTAGTGAACATGTTTTGTGTCACATTGAAAATTTTACTATGAGAAAGAATATACTTCAGAAATTATTAAATATATTTATAAATTTACCAGTCCATAGTTGCTTCCTAGGAATTAGGGATTCTAAGAGTTAAGAATTAAAATATGTAATAAAACTATTAGAAATAATAAGGGTAAAATAAAACAACTGAAAAGTATGAAAAGTAGGTAAGGAAAATAGAATGTGGTTTTGGATAAGGAAAGGTATGAAGGACATGAGAGGTTCTGGGGAGGGAAGAAGAAAAAAGAAAATAACTTTGTCTTAAAATAGAATGATTGTTCTAGAATGAAAAAGGGGAGTGGGGAAAAGTTGAATGGACATTAAGAAGTTGTAGAAGGTTTGTGGAAAAGAAATCTTGAGAGAGAAATTTTATGTGTGGTCAAGCTAAGATTGGAGTGGATTTATTTTTTTTTTAGTTTTAATATCAAAAGTATAATGGTATAAAATTAGAATTTGGTTTTCTCTCTGTTAAAAGGACAAAATTTTCTTAGATGATTGGTCTGCTCTTAATAAGAAATTTATAAACAAAGATTTTTCTTTAATGTAATCTGCCTGGGAAACAGAGATTCTGTGTCTTTTCAAAATACTTCCTGTGTTCAATGTTATCTTTATTGGGTTTTTGACTACTTAAACAAACAAAAAGTGAGTCTTCTCTATTAAAAGAGCTGAGATATTTTTCTTTGGTTATTTTTTTTTTCCTTACAACAATGTAACTTTTTGTATTTGCCTTAGGATCTTTTGACGCTTTGTTTGAAAGAATAACTAAGTATTGTTTCACAGTGACCTGTGATCCTATTTGAACTAATGTTTTCAATCTTTTGACATTTTTAGTAAACTTCCCCAATCAATTCTAAATGAAGTCTTTTTGCCCTTGAGTGAACTTGGGATTTTCAAGAGGGTTCCTAGAAGATCTCAAGAGTTGCTCTATGTCCTTATAAAAAGAGAAATGTTAATTTCTTTACGCTTATTTGTTAAATTTCATGGGAAATGTTAAATAAAAAGTAATATTTAACTTTCTTAGATCATATTTATATGGGAGATTTTGGTAGTTAAAATAAGTAATTCAGAAATTAAATGAAATTCCTAAAATCCTGATGCATTCTGGTATAATGCTATCAGTTATAATTTTACTTATCGTTTTACAATGTATGTCACAGAAATACCCAAATTTTCTCATCAATCACATTATAATAAGCTCACACCAGATCTTCAACCATGGCAATTTTTAAGTCTTTTATCATTTATATAGTTATTGTTTTACTCTGATCTTTTTGCAAAAGTGTTCCTGCAAAGTATTATATCTTCAAGGAGATTCTTAGAAAAGACTCTGAGAAGCACAGGATTCTGATAACTTTAAGATCATAACACTGAAACTGGGTTAGAATTTCTAAAACTCCAACAGAAAACTGATTGATTCATAAAGCTGCTAACCCGAGATGAAGCCAAGTAAGAATTAATTTGATGGAGGTGATTATAATTTTTATGACTTCATTTACAACACTGCTGGTTTTTTAATGCTTTGTTTTCCATATTTAAAGACTGACTCATGGAGAAATAGAAAACCTATCAGGCTGATTACTACTAGTAGGAGATTGAATCAGTAACCAAAATATTCCAAAAACAAAAGTCCAAGACCAGATGGCTTCACTGGTGAATTCTACCAAACATTTAAAGAAGAATTAATACCAATCCTTCAGCAACTCTTTCAAAAACTAGAAGAAAAGAAATACTTCCAAATTCATTTTATAAGGCTAGCATTCTCCTGATGCCAAAACCATGCAAGGATAAAAGAAAATTACAGGCTGGTATCCTTGATGAACATAGGTGTAAAATTCTAAACCACATATTAGCAAACTGAATTCAATAATATATTAAAAAGATTACACACTATGATCAAGTGGGATTTAATTCCAGGGATGGGAGAATGTTTCAACATCTGTAAATCAGTCAAAATGATATACCACACTAACAAAATGAAGGATTAAAAATTATATGACCTTCTGAATAAATAAAGAAAAAGCATTTGATAAAATTCAACTTTCATTTATGATAAAAACTCTCAACAAAACAGGTGTAAAGGGAACATACTACAACACAATAAAGGCTATATGTGACAGGCCCACAGCTAATACTCAATATGTCCTCTAAGCTCAGGAACAAGATACGGATGAACATTTACCTCAATTTTATTCAACACTGGAGGTCCTAGGCAAGAAAAAGAAATAAAAGGCATCCAACTTGAAAAGGAAGAAGTAAAACTGTCACTATTTGCAGATGACAATATTATATGTAGAAAACCCTAAAGACTTCACCAAAAAACCGTTAAGAGCTAGTAAACAAATTCAGTAAAGTAGAAGGATACAAAATCAATATACAAATATATATATTGCATTTCTATACACAAGAACAAAATATCAGAAAGAGAAATTAAAAACTGCTATGTACAATTATATTTTAAAAATACTTAGGAATAAATTTAACCAAGGAGATGAATATTCTGTATACTGCAGACTATAAGACAGTGGATGACAAAAACTAAAGAAGAATCAAAAAATTGAAAGATATTATGTTTTCATGGATTGGAAGAATTAATATTATTAAAATTTCATACTACCCTAAGCAATCTACAGATTCAACATGATATCTATCAAAATACAAACAGCATTTTTCACAGAACTAGAAAAATAATACTGAAATTTGTATGGAACCACAAAATACATTGAGTAGCCAAAGCAATCTTGAGGAAGAACAAAGCTGGAGGCATCACACTCAAATATAGTTTGATTTCAAACTATATTATAAAGCTATAATAAAATAGTATTAGCAAAAAGACAGATACTTAAATAATGGAAGAGAATAGAGAGCCCAGAAATAAACCCACACACATAAGGTCAATTAATTTACAACAAAGGAGGCAAGAATATACAATGGGGAACATATCTCTTCAATAAATGGTGCTGGGGAAACTAAACAGTTACATGCAGAGGAATGAAACTGGACCACTACTTTTCAACATACAAAAAACTTAACTGAAAATGCGTTGAAGACTTGAATGTAAGAACCTAAAACCATAAAACTCTTAGGAGAAAATACAGGTGATAAATTTCTTTGACATTAGTCTTGTGATGATCTTGTTGGATCTGACACAAAAAACAAAGACAACAAAAGCAAAAATATAAAAAAATAAACATGTGGAACTACATCAAACTAAAAAGCTTCTGTGCAGAAAAGGAAATCATCAACAGAATGAAAAGGCAATTTAGTAAATGGAATAAAATGTTTGCAAATCATAGATCTGATAATGGGTTAATATCCAAAATATACGAAGAACTCATACAACTCAATAGAAGAAAAACAAAAAATCCAATTAAAAAATGGGAAGAAGGGGCACCTGGGTGGCTCAGTGGGTTAAGCCTCTGCCTTCAGCTCAGGTCATGATCCTCAGGGTCCTGGGATCTGCTCAGCAGGGAGCCTGCTTCCCCCTCTGTCTGCCTGCCTCTCTGCCTACTTGTGATTTCTCTCTCTCTGTGTCAAATAAATAAAATCTTTAAAAAAAAATGGGAAGAAGATCTGAACAGAAAATTTTCCAAAGAAGACATGCAGATGACCATGATTTTCCACATGAAAAGATGCTCAACATCACTAATCATCAGGGAAATACAAAGCAAAACCATAATGAGATACTACATCATACCTGTCAGAGTGGCTATCATCAAAAAGACAAAAAATAAGTGTTGGCAAGGATGCAGAAAAAAGGGAACCCTCATATACTTTTGGTGGGATGTAAATTAGTGCAGGTACTATGGAAAACAGGATGGAAGTTCCTCAAAAAATCAAAAACAGAACTACCATATGATCCAGTAATTCCACTTCTAAGTATCTATCCAAAGAAAATAAAGACAAAGTCAAAAAGATATATGAACTCCAGGCTCATTGCAGCATTATTTACTCATAATAGCCAAGATACGGAAATAACATAAGTGTCCATTAATGGATGAACGCATAAAGAAATTGTGGGGTGTGTTTTTGAGTGCAGACACGCCCGCGCGCGCGCACACACACACACACACACTCATATGCAATGGAATGCTATGCAGCCATTAAAAAGAAAGAAATCTTGCCATTTATAACATGAGTGGACCTGGAGGGCATTATCCTAGCTAAATCATTCCCTTACAATGGAATAAAAAAATAGAAACAACAACAACAAAAAAACCAAGCTTGTAGATACAGAGAAGAGATTGATGATTTCCAGAAAGAGCCAAGGGATGGTAGACAAAATGGATAAAAGGGGTGAAAAAGGTAAAAAACTCCACTTATAAAATTACTATGTCATGGGGATATAATGTACAGCACGGTGATTAAGGATAATAATAGTGTATCACAGGGGCACCTGGATGGCTCAGTTGGTTAAGCGTCTGCTTTCAGCTCAGGTCATGATTCTGGAGTCCCGGGATCAAGCCTCGCATCAGGGTCCCTGCAGCAGGGAGTCAGCTTCTCCCTCTCCCTCTCCCTCTGCTCCTCCCCTTGCTCATGCTCTCTCTTTCTCTCTCTCACACACTCTATCAAATAAATAAATAAAATATTTAAAAAATAATAATGATACTGTATCACATATTTTAATGCTGCTAAAAGTAAATCTTCAAAGTTTTTATCACAAGAAAAAAATTTTTGTAACTATGTATGGTGATGGATGTTAATTGTAGTGCTCATCTTGCAATATACTCAAATATAAAATCATTATGTTGTATACCTGAAACTAATATAAGCTTATGTACCAATTATACTTCAACTTAAAAAAAAAGCCCATGAAATATTTTCAAACTGATTGGGTGATGTCACTTGGCCATGCTTTCTACTGAAAACTTTCATAAATTGCAAAAAAGAAATTAACTTTAAAATTGGGTTTCAGAAAATTCACAAAGTGAGTTTTGGCAGTAACAGAAACAATGGCAGATATTTTATTTGAGAAAAATTACTTGTTTGGCAATCACACATCCCCAAAACTTTCTTGCTTAACTTTTTAAATAGTCACAATCTCGATGGCCAAGTTTACTTCTGTGTTTGAGGAAAGGAATTTGACCATCAGAGATCAGGAAAATTCTAGTTGTCTCTTTGAAGCCCTGACATAGAATTGGGAAAGAGGGAGCCAGCTGCTGCCAGGTGAGGATGGTGTGAGCAGTGCTTTAGCTGTATTAGAACTCATTAGTTCAAATTGGGGGGAATCAACACCTGGCAATTCAAAAGGCACCGCCAATGGCAACAGCCATTCAGCCAGGGACAGATCTCTAAGCCTTCTAAATCCATCACTTCTGGGACCTTTAGAGTCATCCTCCAATCCATCAGTGATAAAAGGCAATTTCCTGCAAATGCAGAACCATAAATATTAAAGTGCTTTTGATCAAACTTGGGGCACTCGGCCAGCTGCTTGACACTGGTAGTCTCCTAATTTTAGGCTTAGTCACTAGACTTAGCTTACATCAATAAACTGAAACTAAAATTCTCTCATGAGAATTCTCTTCTTTGCCACCCTAGTAAAAAGTAGTTGTAAATTTGTTACTTTAAAATGTTTTGATAGTATTGGATATAAAACACAATGATACACAACAATTTAAAATTAAGGATTGTTTTCTTTGTGTTCCCAATCCCTGAAATCAGTCTTTGGTAGACATGGGACTCCTGAGAAAAGCCTGCTGTGGCAACAAGCTTTTCAAGATTCAATTCTGACTTTAAGATACTCAAATTTTTGCCTCCTATAAACTAGGTAAATAGTAATCATCTTTATGCACATTAATGTTTTTAAATTTTATATTTTTAATGTGTCTACTAATTTGAATTTTTAATAAAATGTAAAGATAAATATAAATAGGTAAATAAATTGATAATAGAATAAAAATCAGTAAATATCTGAACTGGTACAGCAACCAAGTTTTTCAAAGGCTTATAAACCATCCTTTTGAATTTGCTTCAGGCTAAAACTTCGCATTCAAAGTTGATGATGGAGATGCAAAATGCTTTGCCAAAGAGCTGTTTGTATTGGTTAAGCTGCTTCTTACATGTAAAACAGTGAGGAAGAGGGAAAAGACAGAACACTTTCTTTCTCAGGCTTCTCATGATTTTTTTTTTAAGATTTTATTTATTTGACAGAGAGAGACACAGTGAGAGAGGGAACACAGGCAGGGGGAGTGGAAGAGGGAGAAGCAGGCTTCCCGAGCAGAGAGCCTGATGCGGGCTCGATCCCAGGACCCTGGGATCATGACCTGAGCTGAAGACAGACGCCTAACGACTGAGCCACCCAGGCGCCCCCTCATGATTTTTTTTAATCTATTCTGTGCAAAAATATGGCTTATAATTTATTGCTAAAATGTAGGAACATGAAGATTCCCAGTCCACAGTTTTAAACTTAACAAGTATCTCAATTACTTGCAGAATAATTACTTCCAGAACTTTAAAACTATTCTATTAACAGTTATACCCCTTCTACTCATGCAGAGAAATTCTAACAAGAGCCAGGGACTCAAAAATGCCCAAATGAAACCATGCCATGACAATGCATTGTTTTTATCATAAGTAGATAGACCACTAACTTGTATCATTTTTTCTTCCATGAGGCAAGAAGCTGCAATAATTATTTCTTCATAATAATTTTAATTTTTCTAAAATGTTTCTGAAAAGAACAATAGGTAATGACAAACCCATGTTTGCTTCAAGTGCTATTTCCCTCTTGCAGGTTTTTTTTTCTGTATCTTAGCAAAGGTGTGAAATAGTATTTAAGATTCTAGAGAAGGTAAGATGATTTTCTTAGGGCAACTTAGAATTTAATTTCTCCAAATAACAAATAGATTTCTAGCATAATTAATACTTAACTAACCAGTTTGTTAAAGCAACAAGTTGGTCTAATAAAGTTTTAATCTAAACCTTAGAACCTTCATATTCATCATGATCCTTGTCTAGAATAGGAAGAGTATATTGGACACACAGTCCTATGTCATCATGACTTTTCTATATTACAAACGGAGGTGTTGATGGTGTAGCAATTTGGGATAAGTGTGTACAGGCCCAGAAAAAAGAGTACGGAAAGTTTGGATTTTAAAAAATTGCAATTCTTGTTGGAAATTTGCTACATTTTCTTTTTCTTTTAAAGAAAAACTACGGGGATGTCTGGGTAGCTCAGTCTTTAAGCATCTGCCTGCAGCTCAGGTCATGATCCTGGAGTCCTGGGATTGGAGCCCCGCATCAAAGCATCAGGACTCAGCAGGAAGCCTGCTTCTCCCTCTCCCACTCCCCCTGCCTGTGTCCCCTCTCTCACTGTGTCTCTGTCAAATAAGTAAATAACATCTTGAAAAAAGAAAAAAAGAAAGACTACAGAAAAATAATTCAATTCATTGGATGTTAGTTAGCTATGGTCTGTAAGTTTATAAAAATGTAAAAGCAACATTTCATGGGGAGGTTAGAAAGCAGGGCAGATGGGTGGAGACTGAAGTATATTTTTAGCTCATCTTGAATTTTGAATTAAAAAAGGACAGATTAGGGGCACCTGGGTGGCTCAGTGGATTAAGTGTCTGCCTTCACCTCAGGTCTTGATCCCAGGGTCCTGAGATCATGCCCCATGTTGGGCTCCTTGCTCAGAGGGGAGCCTGCTTCACCCTCTCTCTGCCTCCTGCTCCCCTTGCTTGTGCTTTGTCAAATAAATAAAATCTTAAATAAAATTAAAAAAATAAAATTAAAATTAAAAAATAAAAGGGTAAATTAGACCACATAATTCAAATTATAGCCCACCAATGAAATGATCCTAAAAAATTTTTTAAATGATTTTCCTCTCCTCCTTTATTCTTTTTGCTAAGCACAACTAACTTCTAAGTGATCATTTTGATAAATAAATCCCAGAATAACAAGATTTATCTGTAGCAAATATGTCCCACAGCTGGAACTCATGAGGCATTTATTGCCTGTTGTGCCAGAGAGAGTCTGTTCCAACATTAGCTTCTAAATTCCGTAGCAAATTAATTAATACATTAATAGAAATGGTTGTCTAGATATATTGGAGAATTTTGAGAGATGGACATTTAACAGAATGATGTATCTTTGATTTGCAATGGAAGGCTCTCTTTAGTCTAATCAGTTGCTGAGTTATCAATTTAGAACTCTGTGGTCTTGTGTTCCTGTAGTACTTCCATTATTTTCTATATGAAAACATACTTATCCCTATGCAGCATGAAGGGAAAATGAGAATGGGTTAGTGTTTTAATTTGGCTTCTTTGGTTAACTTTAAGACTCTTCATATCTCAGTCCCCCATTTATGACTTTAAAAATGGTTTACCTTGCATATTTCTTCTTCTGTTTATCTTGCTGGGATTACATACAATAATCATGTTTTAAAAGAAAGTTTACTGTCCATAAACAATGTGTATAGATAAATTGATCCCATTTGGTAATAGGTAAATAGAACACCAAAGTCCTTCACAGCTACTGTATTTTTTTCTGTTGAATGAACAGAGTAGAATCAGAGAAAATCAGCCACCAAAAAAAATTATCTTCCTCTCCATCTCCCTGCTAAATAAAGATTCTACACAGGAAAAACAAAAGAACAGTTATAATATTTAGGAGACCTCAGTCATCTCTTCTGCTCATTGATTTTTGGTATTCTTGAATCACTAGCGCAACAGTAAACCAAAAATTTGTGCGACACCATATGCCACAACCGCTTCCCAGGCTTGAGATTGAAACTCGTAAGTTGTTTTGACTGAGCAACTAATAGCAATTTAGATAGTTCGGTACAAATTTAGAGACATGAGATGCAAAACCATTACTGTATTCCAGCACATTCTTCTTGTCAGAACCACTTAAATCACCATCTTACACAAGCACATATTGAAACTCAACTTTAAGCATTTTATTTTTATGTACATTTCATTTTGTCCAGAAATAAAATATCTAAATACAGACAGACTGTAATGTTGTATATGTTTAGCTTTCAACAATACTTGAGCTGAATAAATGCTTTGTACATTAAGTTTGTCTTTTTAATGGAGGTCACAGCTACATTGATAAAATGGATTCCTCATATCCTTTTTTTTTCTTTTTTAACCAATAACAAGCAGAGACAAGTACAAGTTAATATTAATAAGCAGCTCAAATAACACTTGGTTAAACTATGTACAATACAAACCATTCATACAAATGAAGACTAGGATATTGAATTTGTTACAATATGTGTAGTAAAGATAAGACAGACACTTATAACTTACATGGTGTCTGTCAGGTATTTCCCTTCTTATATAATGATCAGAACTTGTTTTAAGCAGCCTTAGCTGGTCTCAACTTTGAGAAAGTCCAATGACTGGTGATGAAAGCTGTAATCCAATGTCTGCCCACATGTAAATTCCAAATGTTTGCTCATCTTTACTGAAAACAGCCTCCCTTCATAGAAAAAAGAGCCATCTTACATAACCTTGAATGTGCCTACTGTATGCTGGAAAAAAGTTACTACATTTTGTTGTGTTCATAAAAGAAAGAATACTGAGCTCTAAAGACACATTTTTTTTTCCATTTTAACAAGCATATACTCCTACAGTAGTATTTACCAGTACAGCTACTCCAAGCAGTAGGAATGCATGAATGGGGATTACTGATGAGCATGTACTCAAGACTTTAAAAGAGATTTCCATAACCACAAGTGTTAGAAACCATTCACTGTCTAGTTAATCCTTTCATTTGATGATAGTTTATTCTAAACCATTATGAGTCAGACAATGAAAGCCCTCTTGACAGGAATCATGACAGATGCAAGCTGAAATGTATATGAATGTGTGTTTGTGTACATCTATGTATGAGAGCATGTCTTCAAGTGTGCCTTTAAAATCTATGGTGATTTACAACTATACCAAGAGATGAAGCTGACTGGGCAGAAATTACATCATATTGTTTTCCACTAGCATATTTGCAGCCAGTTGACGAGAGCAGCAATGTAGACACATTCCAGGCAACAGATGTGACCTTCTTCTTTGAGGTAACAGCCCTGTCATATTGACCTTTAATTCCTCAGGCTTCAGTGTCACCCATGTTCATCCTCATCCGGAGGGGAAGTAAGGTGTGTCGCTGTGGTAGTTGTAGTCAGGGCACACTTTCTGTACTAGTTTATAATCTGTACTATAAAAGGAAATGTAAATACAGATCACCTTAAAGGGCTTGGAGCAGAGCCAGGATACATGACTTTGGGTCTGCTCCTGGTAACAGGTTTTTGAAGGATCATAGTTGCAGAGTGTGTTCTTGGTAGCCTTGTCAACCTTTTCATATTCAATGCGACAGTTAAAGGACTTGGAATCTTTGGCATCAATCACGGTTTGTTGTGCCAAGTCGAATTCCACTATTTTTGTAGGGGGCACCAAGCTGACAGACACATTCCCTTGACCAGTGGAATTATGCCTGAAATAAACACTAAATGTCCCATTGCCGTGATCTACAATTTTCCCAGTTATCAACAGGTTTAGCTTCACTGTTTTGATGTTAGAATGAAAATCACCCCATCCAAACATTTTCTTAAACTTGCCCGTCTTAACAATGGGCCTTCGCTTGGCCCTGGGCCGAGGTTCTTGAAGGTCTGTGGAGTTCCTCAGCCAGTCCCAAAGGTCTTGCTCAGAATAAGGTTCTGGGGTGTCATATCGCAGGTCTAAATCTGTATCATTTTCTTTGCCACGAAAAGTCTGTGACAGGAGTCGGCTGATAGACAAGTCTTTGCTGCTTTCTGTCCATATGTGCTTTAGTGTGGATTTGCTGCTTCCTGATTTTAGAAGTTCTGACTTTCCACCATTCGTTAAATTGGCACATGTGACCTGAAAATGGAACAGAAAAATGGTGTTTACATCTCTGTATCTGAGAACACTCAACACACAGATCCAAGCCCTTTCTCAGAGGCTCAGAATTAAATGAGGACACTTCACTTAAATTACCTTCAGCATCTGACCGATATTTATTTATTAAAACATGAAAAACTACCACTTCTATTTTTACATAAGATGGGAGAGAGACGATGTCAATAGATAAAAACCACTAAACATGACTGAAAGACTATATAAAAGACTATATAAAAACATTGACTTTGACAAGGAAAAGACCCCCTAACATGAGTAAAGCAAATTGAATTCAAACAGAAATCAAACCAAAGTAATTATTCTTAGCACCAAAATCCAAACACTTTTAAAATAAAAAATTTGCAAATCATTGTTATTTTTCTGCTTCAAAATTACTATAAGCTTTAAAGCTGTAGGATTCTCAGAAATACATCAACCAACATCCTAAGGACTTTTGGTAATTTGTGCCACAGTCCTATTAGAAAAGTCAGTTTTGCAAAGAGACTCTAGTATATTTTAACTCATCAAAACATGCTTATTATTATCTATTACTGGCATGGAACATATTATATAAGACATATGTTTTTACCTTAAGGACTGAAAATGTGGCCTAGGAAAAGGGACATAAATGAAAACATCTAATACACAATGTCTTAGAGATAACTGACAATCTAGAGAAACAAACAACACATGGTCAACGACAGAGAGGTCACTTCAGGTCGGATTGTGAGAGTCACATTCAGAAACCATCCTCCTGGGACCCTGTTCTTGTCTCTTTGGGAAGATTTAGATTCCCAACTAGACCAGGAGGAACCCTAAATCTAACTGACTGATCAAACATCCAAATCTGTATTTGCCAAATTATATGAGTTGTCCTTATCACAGCCCCTATATTTATGCCTTGGTATAGAAGAAATAAAAAAGAGAAATGAGTATCTACAATGCACTCATTAGCCTAAAGTTAAAGCAGTGATCTCTGATCATGACAGGGAGGGCTCAAGGACAGTAGGGAAGACAGCCAAGAACCCACAGGAATCAAACAGCCAATACAAAAGAACCTTTTAAGATGTAGACTGACTGCCTATTGCGTAAGTCTGCCAAAGAGAGTCCCATGCTGCCCATTAAGAAGCCAAGTTTCACAATAAACCTCCATCTCCAGTCCCATCTCAGAAATGAGCCTGACTACCACTTAGCAGCTTCCTTTGGACCCTCCAGTTCCCTTCCAAACTGCTCTCCAAGTAAGAGGCCATTGCTGGAAAGCTTTTTAATTCAGGTCTACTAGGAATTAGAACTGCATTCTAGAGGTCTCTCTATAGACTTAGGCGTGAAGGCCTAAGGTACAACTATGGCCTAAGAATAGTCTTTTACTCCATCACTTGTGTTTAAAGGACTCTATCCCAAACCCTAGGGAGTAAGGGCACAAACTTTAGAGCCAGTCTCCCTGGAATATATGCTAAGTTCTGCTATTGCCAAGCTGTGTGCCCTTGGTCAAGTCATTTAACAACCCCCTACCTCAGTTTCCTACATCTGCAAAGTGAATATAACAACAGTGACAATGACGGTAGCTGACACATGGAAATGGTTCGATTAAATGTAGCTATTTTTGTAAATCCCAGGCTGCTGTGTGAAGACAACTAGAGAAAGAAGGTCACCAAATGAGGTCTGTTTTGGAGGTCTGTTTTGAGGGTAGCTTTGCTCTTGATTACATAGCCAAGTACTCAACCTATATGGGATGGCTTTCCCCAGGGATACACATGCAAGAGGCCCTGGTAATCTAACCTAGAACAAAGTCACTTAGATCTAGTAACCTTGTCTTTTCACAAATTCCTAAGGATCAATGAGCTTCCCCCCTGCCAGCTGGCAAATAGTCTTATCTCTACCCAATTCAAATTGAGACAATGTGAGTGGTATGAAGCCATTCCCACCTGGGAAAAACTACCAGATGAAACTGGTCTCTTCCTAGTAATGCTGAGCCTAAGAAACCCTGCAAAATTAGTCCCATATGAACTTATTGCCTCTGAAAGAAAAGGGATTTATATCTCATAATCACACCATGAAAAACCAAGACTATGATATTGGGTAGGCTAACACAAAAGCTCTGTCACCATTTCAAGCCACTAGCCTGGATCCAGTTGCAACCGCTGCGATCCTCAAGGCAACTGTGATGCCTTCATAAAAGATCCAGAAGGCCACTGTGCACAGTGGGTAATAGAGGAGAGACAAACACTGACCAATGGAGAATCAGACCCTAGGGATGCGATGAGGTGCAAAAATAATGCATGGATTGTGGTGGAGGTGCCACATCTAAGGGAAGTAAAGATCACCCACCTGCACACGATCTCTAAAGTCTAAAACATATCACCCAAACAAAATGAACAGACTTGGGGCAAATATAGGGAATAGAAAGAAGTTTGCATTTGGTAATGACTCCTTTCTTTCTTTCTTTCTTTCTTTCTTTTTTTCTTTCTTCCTTTTTTTAATTTAAATTCAATTAGCCAAGTATAGTACATCATTCGTTTTTGATATAATGTTCAATGATTCATTAGTTGACTAAAACACCCAGTGCTCATCATATCACATGCCCTCTTTAATGCCCACCTTTTTTTTAGTGCTGGGTACTTCCCTTTCAGTTCTCCTCAAGCCTTGAATTGGTCTCACTCCTCTTTTCACCCTGCACCCAAACTGTTTCCTGTTTGCAAATCCCTTTCATGCCAAAACACTCCAGAAATGGATCACATTCAAGCAGTATGTGAGCAGTAATAGCAAAGTGGCTACCTTATCAAAATTCAATTTGTTTTTAAATAAGGACTAAATTTTAAGTCTTTTATTTTTTTAACATCTTAATTTTATTTTTTTCAGTGTTCAAAGATTCATTATTTATGCACCACAACCAGTGCTCCATGCAATAAGTGCCCTCCATAATACCCACCACCACTCAACCCCCCAGCCCCCCCAAAACCCTCAGTTTGTTTCTCAGAGTCCACAGTCTCTCATGGTTCATCTCTCTCTCCAATTTCCCTCAATTCATTTTTCCTTTCCTTCTCCTAATGTCCTCCATGTTATTCCTTATGCTCCACAAGTAAGTGAAACCATATAATAATTGACTCTGTTTGACTTATTTCACTCAGCATAATCTCCTCCAGTGCCGTCCATGTTGATACAAATTTGGGTATTCATCTTTTCTGACGGTTGCATAATATCCCATTGTATATAAATATGTCTTAATGGGATAAAATTGAGAAGGAAATATCCTTTGGGTAGAAGGATGATGCATAGAAATGTATGAGTTTTCTTAAGGAAAAAGCATCTGTGGGATAATAAAGTCAGTCCTCTATGGGACAATTTTTACTCTGATATGAAAAGTATAATCCTTAGTAGTTCCATAGTTAATATTATGTCATTATAATTTAAAAAGCAAAAACAACTGCAGTTCTACTAATTCACTGAAAGAAGTGCATTTCAAAATAACTTTTTCTATAACAGTAGCTATAGTATAAAATTTAAAGCAAACATTAATTTATGAGTAGTACAGATCTTTTAGCTTGTGAGTTTATTTTTTGTATATTTGTTTATTCTATTTTGTCTTGAAATCTAATTGATTGGCCAAACATCCAAAATCTCCACTTGCCTGATTATATAAATATTGTCCTTAACACAGCCTCTATATTTATGCTAAGTACACAAGAATTACAAGAAATAAATGCATATCCTATTTTCTCATTTTAACCTGGAATTACATAGTTTCATTCTTTGGGTGACAAGAAAAATAAATACAGGCATGTACTTGGTTTCGGTACTTGTTATCTCAGCATCAACACAGTTGATTAGGAGAGGGGCTGTAATGAAATGCATACATCGTGCACTGGCTCATGAAGCAGTAATGAATTGCTCCCCCAAAAAAGGAAGTAAAAGGGGATTAGAGTGCAATCCACCAAGCAGCACATGAGGAGTGAAAGGAAAAAAATGTGGAAGTAGGAGATAGGATGTTAAAGAACCAATCTATACAAAAAGGATGCTAAGACTGACAGGCAGATAAACCTCTGAATTTTGGATAGAACAGAAATTTAGTTCTAAATGATACTCTCCACAGCTGTAGTGATTATGAGTGTGAGTTCTGGAGCTAGATGGCCTGAATCCCAATCTAGGCATGATCGGCAGCAGCTATGTGATGTAGGCAAGTGGCTCAACTTGTTTACACTTAGTTTTTTCTCTTCTAGGAGAAAGAATGCCTACCTCCCTCACAGAGCTGTTGTGTAAATCAAACAGGACACTCCATTTAAAGCACTAAGAGCAGTACCTGGGCCGTGGTGAGTGTTTGACATTATTATTACTATTAATATCCTCAAATATTTTAACCTCTGAATCCCAATGGATAATATTTTTTTGTAAATGAGTAATAACAGGATATGAAAGCAAAAAAATATTTTTATAAGAAAATCTCCCTTTTATGTAACCAAAACCCTGGGGCAAACAATTAAAAAGAAAGTATATACTTTTTTTTTTTTTAAAGATTTTATTTATTTATTTTCTCAGAGAGAGAGAGAGAAAGCACAGGCAGACAGAAGCAGAGGGAGAAGCAGGCTCCCTGCTGAGCAAGGAGCCCAATGTGGGACTCGATCCCAGGATGCTGGGATCATGACCTGAGCCGAAGGCAGCCGCTTAACTAACTGAGCCACCCAGGCGTCCCAGTACATACTTTTGAAAGTTCAGCTGTGACAACCAAAAAATATGGCAAGTTCAGTAGGTAGCAAAACTCAAGTTAACAAAGAATGAGCATAAGTTCAGCCATTAAACTGCTCAGCTACCAGATGCAATGAATTTATTTGTAATGCAAAATCCTTCCAGTGGTGCTGACTATTAAGAAATCTCTCCAGAACATCTCAGAATCAAAGCAGGTTTCAGGTGTATTTGTCAACAACACAGTCTTGAATATTCTTATTTCTCTTTTCCCTTCCCTTCCTTTTCACTTAGGTTAGGAGAGAAGCAGGTTCGTCTAAAAGATGAACAATCATGAAAAACCAAGAAGGGTCCTTAGGAAAATCTCCAGACCTACTGAGCATAAGTAATCCTGATTTCTTTTGTTTTATTAGTTCAATGACTATATAGCGAGACTCTGTAATACTGAGTTAAATAATAGGAATACAAAGCTAAATAAGACATGGTCCTTGCCCTCAAGCAGTTCACAGTCTAATGGGGAAATCAATTAAGCAAATAACAATGTGATGTGACTAACACTATGTACAATATTCTAGTAGTCAGAATGAAAGTTGAAAGGTAGAGAAGTTGTGGCAGGAGAAATAATCCTTGGACCTAGGAGATAAAGGACACTTAGGAGTTCAACAGAGAGAGAAGAGGCCAAAAGAGATTCAAGCATGAGAAACACACTGTGTAAAGCACAGAGCTAAGAAGGACATGTTAAATATAAGAATGGAAAATAGCTCCTTACTGCTGAACCTCAGGGAACATCGACAAGGAAGAAAAGGAGAAGTTGTAAGAAGTAGGTAGAACTTGAAGAAGGTGGGCTAGGGTCAAATGTGATGTTCCTACTAAGGCATTTGAACTTAAACTTATAGGTAGTGGGGAATCACAAAATTGTTTTCTGTTTTGCTTTTGTCTGTGTGTGTGTATATATGTGTGTTGTTTTTGCTTATTTATTCTGCTTTTAAATAGGTCATTCTGGCTCTAGAAAAATCACTGATTAGACACTGAAGGATGAATTGGTAGGGAGAGACTTTGAAGGAAGAATGACTAGTAGAATCATTCATTATATAACTAACTGTGATACTTCATTTGAGAAAGCAAAATGAGACTTCACCAAGGCAATAGCAGAGAGAAAGAGAAAGAAAAAATGGATATGAGACAGTTCAGAGGTAGGATTAACTCAGCTTGATAATTTTTTACTAAGCAGGAATATGAAAAGTTGAATTAATGAGTTTCCTGACATCTGCAGGGAATACAGAAGTAACAACTTAGCTGGAAAATATAATTAAATCTCAGAGGAAAATTGGAAGTTGGAGTGCCTGCAAGTCATTCCAGTGATGCTATCCAAAGAAAGTTGGTAACATGGTTCTGAATGTCTGGAGAAATGAGAGGAATAGTGATGTTGATTTTGTCGTATGAAAGGATTGTGTTGGTCAGATAGGACACAGTGATACAGAAGAAGGTTGGTAACAATATCTAATGCCAGTGCTTTGAAGACAAGCAGAAGAGGAGCCAGGATAGGTAAAGACAAAGGAGGATATTAGAAAGAAAATATTACTGTAGAAACAAAGAGGAGCTGGGAAGGGGAAAGGCAGGTATGGGCACATTCAAATTTCAAGTAAAAGTCAAACAGCAGAAACACTTGGAAAGCAGCCCCTTGACTTGTGAATCCACTACTAATGACCTTACTGACACTAGTTTTAGTAGTGGTGAAGAGAAGATGCAAGATGAGAAAGAGCAATGAGCTTAATACATCTACTCCCAGCTGCGGTTCGGAATCACTGGCTGACTCGTTCTATCATATTGCTTTACATCTTAAGAATTTTCAGTTTTGAAACATATAAATATACATATAAAATTGAAGGATTTTTGAGCCCTACTGAATAAAAAAAAATAATTAAAAAAAACCCTTACATCCAGAACACCTTCTACTATTGATGTTACAAAGATAATAAAAGAGTTTCTTTTTAAAAGTCACCTAAAGATTCTTTGATGTCAGTATATCTGAGTGATAACAGAAGTGAAGACTTTGGCGTAAAGATGAATACAAAAGAAGAAGCTGACAACATCTAATGAACCCAATTCCAAAAAGGCAAAGCACTGTGAAATTTTTCTACAAATAATTTATTCTGTACCAATGAAAACACCAAATATACTCTCTGACTGAATAAATTTTCCATGTCAAAGCCACCATGCCCATTCCAAAGGAGCTGGCTTGCAGGTATCCAGGAAAGGATACCATTTCCACAAATTATAAGAGTTGTCTGTCTCATTGTTTTAGAGACACTGAGGATCAAAAAGATTCTTATCATGATTTGATGTATGCAATTTAAAGTACACATGTTTTTAAGAACATCCAAAAATAGGTACAAAGAGAAAGGTCATGTCCTTCAACCATAAACAAAGACAGAGCTTGGGTGTAACATGAAGAGAGATTGCCTGGGGCAGGACATGTGTATGGGACTAAGGAGAAAAGACTCCCATTGGATGGTGGAACATAAGCATATAAGAGCTGCCACACTTCCATCTAGCTCCTTTTCTTTATATTTTAGGGCCAGTCTTTCACATCAGTTCCTCTAATATCTTTTCATAATGGGTTTCCAATCATAATGTCAATACATTATCATTAAAGATACTCTTGAAAGATACCACTTCTGGAAAATAAACCACTCAACTATACTGCCCCCTCAATTTTGCTTCTGGCCTTATGAGACAGTATATAAACATTTCCCTCCTTTACATATATACTATATCCAATGAGAGGCGTCTCCAGATGTTTTTTATACCTCTTTTTATAAGAAAGCAGTAAGATGTCTTTTAATTTCCACTAACCTGCACATTTTACTGCCGATCTATTACTATTCAATATAAATAGTTTCAAGATTACTATGAAAATTATGTATTTATTTAATCAACTGTATGAATACTTAAACCAAAAATTTTAAACAACTTGATGCTTAAGCAATATCTTTCAACAGTGAATAACTAATCAACAAAATGGTCTTGCTCTATGATTACTTCATTTTGACAATTTTATGATTTGCTGTGTTGAACATATGTTGCATACTATCAACTGCTATTGGATAAGGGCACACCATATTCATTGTAATTTCATTGTAATTAGTATTTGATGTATGACATGGTATTTTATTTCAACTACACACAGGGGTGCCTGGGTGGCTCAGTAGATTAAGCATCAAACTCTTGATTTTGACTCAGGACATGATCTAAGGGTCATTAGATCAAGCCCTGCCGCACTCTCTCTCTCTCTCTCCCTCTCTAAAATTAATTAAATAATTAATAAACTGCACACACTCACTCATTCACACACACACACACACACACACACACACACACTTCAAAGTCAATATTGTTATCTTTAGCTTATACATGGAGATACAGAAACTCAGAAAGAGCCTGACCAGATCATTGCTGTTAAGTGTAAGAACTACCCTAGTTACTGCAGAGGCTGTGTCCTTTACTTTTTAAAATTATTTTAATCATGCAATTCTACATTAATGTTTATTAGAACATTCAAATGTTATAGAATTTATGAAGTAAAAAGTAAAAGTCTGTCTTCATCATCAACCCCTGCTCTTTTACAATCTCACCCCTCTCTCCAAAGGTAAAACTTGTCAAAATTTTAGTGTATATTGCTTCTAGATATTATATATGTAGTGTCAAATTTAAGATTACATTATATATTTCCCTATCAATAGAACATCTTAGAGATACATACCTCTTAGTACATCTAGGTATATCATCTCTATTAAAGGAGAATATAAAATTTTATGATATGGATGGACCAGACTTCCACCTTTTGCTTACCTTTCATGACAGATCCTTAATTATTACATTGTTTCATGGCCAGGTTACCTCCAGCTGTTTTTAACCTTGAGTCTCCTACTTTTTCTGCCATTATTGGCATACCTCACTCCCTCCATTTATGAGCTGGATTTTAATTTTCATTGATGTATGGATTTGTGTGATTCTTTTAGAAAAAGAGTTCTTGGGAATACACTAAGTTGCCCATGCTAAAAACTGTCTTCATTGGCCACAGGCTTACACTGGGTAGAATATTCAAAATAATAATAATAATGTTAATAAATTTATTTATTTCTTTATCCTTTAATTTATACTGTGCTGCTTAATTTTTCTCTTTCAAAAAACCCTGAATTTTATTTGAGGCATTATAAAATTTCACAAGATGGGCTACATGTGCCCAAGGCTTTTTCCAGCCCCTTTCTTAGCTAGTTCAGAGAAAAATATGCAAATATTTCTAGGCCTGTGAGGCTCTTTTTCACCAAGTTTTCCTAAGAGGACTATTAACTCTTTGAGGGATGTTCTTTCATAGTATGACATTTTGTACCTTAGGGGAAGGGAGTACCTTGCATAGAGTAATCACAGCACATATGACCTGTGTGGTTTATATTCTTACTTACATTGATTTCAACAGTGAAGGTCATTGTTCTTTAGTCACAATCAAGATGGGGGGTGGCCCTCAGAGATTTCTCTCTTACAAGTTTTGAGTCTGCACTTGACGTTGACAATACCGAGAGTGCTTGTATTATATATAATAAGCCAGAGGAAAGGGGTTAGTGTTTTAATACATCAAAAATACATTATTTCCTTCTGCTGCAAAGCAATGCTCCAGGAGCAACAGTGCTGCATTAACAATGGAAAATCAGAGAAGGAACTCTGTGCCTCTCCTTTAACCCTGTGCTGGGAGGTTGTAGTGCACAGAAACTAAGAAAATAAGCTTTGCAGTCAGAGATTGAGAGAGTGGGTTAAGTGGGGCTGAGTGGAATAATTACTCTTAATTTCTCATCAGTATTAATGTGTTTATGCGTCAGAACTTATGTAAGTTTACACAGTAAGCATGAAGGAAGGGACAATATTTTCACAGGATGAAAAAGTGTATTTCTCAGGAGCAGAAATAATAGTTTGTGGCTCTTCATAAGCATGTTTTTTCCCTCTACAGTTAAAGAACCAAGAACATTTTGAATACAATTTTCATAAGCTTACCTACAGGAAAAGGAACCAAAGGGGAAGCTAATGATTCTGGTTATACAATCTTGTGAAGAGCTCAGTTATCCATGGCTCAGAACAGTCTCTAGTACAGTAATGTAGGGAACAGTTAGTACCCTATGTTAGAAGTCAGCCGTCCTCCATGAGAGCATGAGAACTTATAGGGTAACATATCTAAAATTCTTAGCCGTTTGAGGATTCTTCAAACTGATAGGAACACCATGTTTCTAGTTTTTGAGGATGACATGAAATGTTCAGTCTGGTCAGAATGTCTTCTCTTAAAGTTACTATGTTAAAGATAAATTATTGCCCACATTTGCCAACACTAAATTATAACAGAATTAGCGTGGTCACTTATCACCACCTATTGCTAAAGGTGACCACAGAGTTGTTATAATTATGCTGATTTCCATCTCCGTTTGTTTGGACCATTTGAGCAGATGTAATTTCTCCAGTGAGAACCAGGAATAGAATAGCTGTGAGGATTCTGAAAGCCTTGTTTTCCCTTTCTTGAGGGTTTCATAACTTAGCCAAGCATAATAGCTCAGATCTTGAACTCATATTACTTCCCATATTTTTATGTATATACTATGTATAAAATCTATTTTTATTTTCATGAAAACCCAATGAGTGAGGTATCATCTAATGAGAGAAAAATGTGGTCTTAAGGGATCACTAGTGATAAAGTAGCAGATTTTGGATTTAGCCCTCAATCTCTGACTCTCTCTCCAAGTGTAATTATGGATTACCCAGGTTTACATTTAAAAAGTTGCTTCTTGTGTTTGTATTTTATATTCCTTCCATTTATTTTTTAAAAGATTTTATTGATTTATTGATTTTTGAGAGAGAGAGAATGCAAGCGTGTGAGCAATGAGCAGGAGACGCAGACTCCCCGCTGAGCAGGGTGCCCAATCTCAGGACCCTGGGATAATGATCTAAGCTGAAGGCAGATGCTTAACTGACTGAGCCACCCAGGTGCCCTATTCCCATTTTAAATATATAAGGAGTATCTCATATAAAGATGTCTAGGTACACGGTTAATATAATGAACAAATGTGTAAAATAACATGTTGAAAGACTATTTCTGGGCTGAAATAAAGTCATTTTAGCATCATTTTTTTCATTATCCTTAAAGAGATTTGAACTTGTCAGTAAATCCAGATGTCTTTGAGGAAAAGAGAAAGGTTGCATGTGTAGGAATAGCTGGTTAGATCCAGGGTCTGTCTTTCTGAATTGAAGGTTAATATGAATGATTCTCCATAAAAAGCCTTATTATGTCAATAGTAATGAAGGTTTACAGCTTATTAAAGTCAAAGCACATGCCTATCTAGAATGGACCAAATGAGGAAGGATTAACTCGCCTTTCAACCCTATTTTCAGCAACCTATATCTACATACTGAATAATAATAATAGTAACCTTATCCAAGAGAAGCTCAAACTCCTGAGGAAATAATGACTTTGATATTTTTTGTGACAATATGCCTACTTACCCTCTGAATATTAAGAACTTGATCTGGAAACCTTCTGATAGAGGAAAAATACATTATATAAACAAAATGATGGAAACAAGTTATAGGGAAATATTATCCCTGTGATGTTTAGATGCTAAATAGGTACAACCATTCTTCTAGGTTTTATCATTCATATCAGGATATGTGTGGGCAGCACTGATTAGAGGTTCCCAGGTACAAAGTGGACATCAATCCAGACAACCAACCCAGAAATGTGACAGGGGGCTAAGATCCTGAAAATATAGTCCCTCCATACTCCCATAAAAGTCCTATGGACTGGGACTCTCCTCCTTCCTGAAGTGGAACAAATACAATGTTCTGAGAAGATACAAAACCTAACAAAGGGAATGGACCCTCACCATCTCATCAAAAGTTGATGTGCTGGAGTTTGAGTTATGTAAAAACTTTGACATTGAGTAAATAAATATTTTTGGATCATGCCTTGACCAAAGCAAGATGTGGTAAAAGCACATACACCTAGAACACCAGGCCCCAACAGCTCTTCATCACAGCTCAAAGAAGATACAACTTTTGCACAGGGAACTTCAAAGCCACTATGTATACACACACACACACACACACACACACACACACACAATAATCTCTTCAAAGCACTTAAACCAACCTGTTGTTCTTTTTTCTAAAGCCCCTCCCAAAAGATTAGCATCCATTCTTTGATTTTCTTTCTTATAAGATTGCTTGCACTGGGTAAACACACTGTATCCTCCACAGATCTCTTACCCCATTACTGCAAGTTTTGGAACCAGATGCACCTGTTGTCCACAAGTCTGGGCTAGATTTCACTTTGATCTTGTCCTATGCCTCTCCCCTCTTCCCATGGCATGTAGAATCCCATACCAAAGAGCCAAGTACTCAGGAAAAAGGATATTTAGGCAGAGATATCTCATAACAAATAAAAAAAAATGGTCTCTGGATCTAGGTGCTACGGCTTTAAGTTAATCAGATATAGTGGCATGCCTGGAGTCCAGAAAGAAAAAGACTTGGCTTTTATGGCTACTAAGGGAACTAAGTAAACAATGTCACTAAATTAAAAAAAAAGGATGTTCACTCAAAGTTTATGGTACAGGAAAAGACAGGTCATGAAAGGAATTGAGCCAATAGAGCCCCAAAATGACAGGATGCCATAAGTGACATCACAGTAAGGAGTTTGGATGAAAATATGTGTGTAGTCAGAGCTCTGAGATCCCCCTGACCTTTAATATACTTTTTTTTCAGCTTACATCAGATACCTGTTTTTTATTGTTCTTTTTTCCCCTTTATTTTTAATTTTAATTCCCATGTAGTTAACATGTAGTGTTATATTAGTTTCAGGTGTACAATAAAGTGATTTAACAATTCTATATGTTACTCAATGCTCATTATGATGTATCCTCTTTAATCCCCATCACTTATGTCATCCATCCCCCTATTCACCTCCTGTCTGGTAACCATCTGTTTGTTCTCTATAGTTAAGAGCCTGTTTCCTGGTCTCTCTCTCTCTCTCCTTTTTTTTTTTCCCTTTGTTTTGTTTCTTAAACTCCACACATAAGTGAAGTCATACAGTATTTGTCTTTCTCTGACTGACTTATTTCATTTAGCATTTATACTCTCCAGCTCCATCCATATTGCTGCAAATGGCAAGATTTCATTCTTTTTTAAGGCTGAATAATATTCCATTGTGTATGTATTCTTCTTTATCCATTCATCTATCAGTGGACACTTGGGCTCCTTCCATAATTTGGCTCTTGTAAATAATGCTGCAATAAACATAATGGGGTGCATATATCCCTTTGATTAGTATTTTTATATTTTGGGGATAAATACCCAATAGTGCAATTACTGGATCATAGGGTAGTTCTATTTTTAATTTTTTGAGGAACCTCCATACTGTCTTCCCCAGTGGCTGGACCAGTTTCCATTCCCACCAATAGTGCACAAGGGTTCCTTTTTCTCCAAATCCACTTTTGTTTCTTGTGGGGTTTTTTTAGCCATTCCGACAGGTGTGATATCTTGTTGTGGGGTGACACCTCATTGTAGTTTTAATTTGCATTTTCCTGATGATGTCTGAACACCTTTTCATGTATCTTTTGGCCATCTGGATTTCTTCTTTGGAGAAATGTCTATTCATGTCTTCTAACTACTTTTTAATTGGTTTATTTGGGGGATTTTTGGCATTGAGTTGTGTAAGTTCTTTATATATTTGGATACTAACCTTTTACCGGATATGTCATTTCCAACTATCTTCTCCCATTCAGTAGGTTGTCTTTTAGTTGTGTTGATTGTTTCCTTCACTGAGCAGAACCTTTTTATTCTGATGTAGTTCCAATAGTTTATTTTTGCTCTTATTTCCCTTGTATCAGGAGACATATCTGGAAAAATGTCACTACAGTTGATGTCAGAAGTCAAGGAAGAGAAAGTCAAGAGAAGCCAAGGAAGAGAAATTACTGCCTCTGCTCTGTTTTAGGATTTTTAATGGCTTCAGGTCTTATGTTTATGTCTTTAATCCATTTTGAATTTATTTTTGTATATGGTGTATATAAGAAAGTGGTCCAGTTCATTCTCTTGCATGTAGCTGTCCAGTTTTCCCAACACCATTTATTGAAAAGACTAATGAACTTTAAAATGACTTATTCCAGCATTTTAGCAGTTTGTAGTACCATGGACTCTATGGATATAAGGTATCATGGGATAAATGAAAGGACAGGTTGTAATGGTAGAATGTCCTTCCCTGGTAAGTCCCTATACTCACTTATTTCCAAACTCAGAGCGGTAGTTTAATTACCCTTTTTCAGAAGAGCTGAGTAACACTCCAGCTGCCGCTAGAGGGCACAGCTAAGACATCTGACAGCTGTCTATTTGTGGTGCTGAAGTCACGCAGAATTGTCAGCAAGGGTCCCAGAGCTCATTGAAAGAAGTTGAGCCAGGAAACTCTGTGGTCACTTCTGACTGACACAGTCCCTGGAAGCCACCTCTTCTGCGAGCTGCAGAGACCAGGAAGGAGCTACTCTTGCTCAAGGAACTACTACAGAGGTCATCACCAACTAAAGAAGCTCTTCTGAGTCTTCAATTCCTGATAGATGGTGTGTTCAGGAATAAGGCATTTATAATTATTTATTTGGAAATAGTCTAAGTCAATGTACTCTATTTCTGTATCTCCAGCCTCATCTTGGCTACTCTTTCCTTTGACCTCAGCATTCTTATCACATCTGAACACATTTTTTTTTTTAATATGTTCTCTTTCTTCCAACTTCAAGACCTTTGCACAGGTTGTTTGCCCATCCTTGGCATCCTCGGAATCCATCCTCATTTACTTAGTTGACTCCTACTGATTCTGTAGCCTAGTTTAAACTTCATTTCCACAGTAATCTTTGATCCTCTCAGGGAACCCTGTACTGTTCACTCATGAAAGTAATACTATTATCTTTATCCATCCCTCCCCTCCTTCATTCCTTCTTTCTTTCCTTCCTCCCTTCCTTCCCTCCTTCTTCCTGCCCCTCCCTCTCTCTCTTTTTTCTTTTTCTTTCTTTCTTTCTTTCCTTTTTTCTTTCTTTCTTTGAACTGTCATCTCCATGGTAGACCCATCCAATGCTTTGATAACTTTTTTTTTTTTACTACATTTTATAAAAGGCCAGGTTTCAAGTAGGTGCTCTACAAATGTCGGCTGAATGAATAAATGCATTTTTGAATGGAGTGTTCACCCACCCATAATAATATCCTTCTGGAAATAAGCTTGCCCCATAAGCAGATAAACAGCTCATTTTTCTGACATAAACATACTTATATTGAAAGCCTTCACAGAGGCTTTGTGTAATGCCATAAACATGAACAGTGATACAGGAGGAAAAAATGATATTTTTCTAGGAAAATACTAGTCAGTGGCCCCTATAGGCCATTACAACCAGTCAGAAATATCTCAGAAAAAATATCCAAATAACTCTATTTTCATTTAAACAAAAGTGAAAAATGAATAAAAACAATATTGCCTAAATGAACATAACTGCATTTTGGAGGTCTGAAAAACATCAGAACAACAACAAAATAATGAGTTGTGGTCTCTTGGGCAGCAAGAAAGTTAGTGCCATTCTCTGGGTTTTCCTTTCTTGAATTTCTGGAATTTTGATCCTAAAGATAGTAATGAAATAAAATGCTGATGGGATTCTAAAAGCAGAAGTTCCTTCAAGGAGAGAGCCTGCCAGATTTTCGGGGGGGGGGGGGCATTTTCTTTGCACTATTCAAGTATACATTTGTACTGACAAATAATAACTTTGAAACAGACAGTTAGGCATGTGTTAGGCTATTTCTTTGCACAAATGCCATTTGCTTGGAAAATGCAGTGGGTTTTATAAATGCGAAGCAATGCAACCATTTTTATGGGTGTGTTTGCAAAGGCTCAAAATTGAACTGTTAAAAGTGTCCATTAACAGTACAAATTAAATTGTTACTAAAAAACCTGAGTCTCAAAGGCATTTCTGGCTTTCCTCTAGGATTGATAGATTGTGAATAAACACACTATAACCTTCTGCTTTGTGTCTGTATCACAAAAATCCACGACTGTTGAGAGTTAGAATCCTGAAACATCTGAAACTGAAGGGATCTTTCTGGACAATGTTTTATAACTTAGGAAGCAGAGTCCCACAGAGCTGAAGTAACTCACCCAAAGTTTACAAGGTTATTAGGGGCAGAGGTAAAACTGTAGTGAAGGTTTCCTGGCATCTAGTCCACTTTTTTGGTGTGTGTTCCAAAGTTCACTTTTATTGAGAGTTGGTACTTTATATCTCCTTCAGAGTTTGTTGAAGCTCTAGAAATCAGGCTGTCAACTTCAAAAGAAGGAACTGGCTTATCTTTACTAAAGAGTTTCTTAATTTCATGAAAGGAAGGGCTACTGTGGAAATACAGCATCATCTGCCAAGCCTAAAACAAAAGGCACTAATCTAGTGCATTGCAATTGTAGCTCAGGATCCCCTCGGTTGACCATGAACACAAACCTATGCTCGACTTTCCAAGACTTAAGTCTGAGCAGTGACTGCTCTGCTGGAAGAAAGAATCCAAATGAGGAAACCATAGTCACAGGTTTAAGCAAATTACAATACAGGGGGAATTACTCTTCCATCTCTAAAAAAGAGACATATTTGTTTGCAAATACCTTGTCAATTTCTATTTTTCAGAACTTTTTTTTTTCAAAAAGGCAAAGTTGAACCAAAAGTTTGTCAAAGTATCTCTTCGATAAATCCATCGACAACCATTTAAGTAACTATGATCTCAAAAATTTCCAAAAATGTCGGAACTCATTTTACCCACTTCAAATCATTCTGTATACCTGCTCATTCTAGAAAACCAACATCAGTACTTTTTACTCTTTCATAAATAAAGGTCCTAGTCTCCTTCCTGTTATGAGTTTTGAGAGTCAGTGACTCTCCACAGAGAATGCTAACAGAAACCCAGTAACATGAGCTGTAATCTTGCTGAGGATCATATGTTGGAATTGCTGTGTGTTAGGAGGAAGGGGGAGTTGGAATATGTACAGTATTAAATTGCATATTTGGAATGTACCATTAATTTGATTTTAGTCAAAATATTTATTTCATAATTTGACATGTTAAAGGAAAATGTGAGATTTGTGTGTTTATGTAAAAGAAGAGATTAGTTGTGAAGAGTCAAGAAATGCATTTTTAAGTGAGATCATCTTTTACTAAGTGATCTTGGTTTTTTAGATACACTGTGAGGATGATCCATCTTAATCTGAATCTGTATAGAAATATTATTTATCTTTGTGTTTCTGTAATTTTAAAATTTTGATATAATTTCCAAATTATAGTAAATTTTAAGAAACATACATATGCCCTTTACCCAGATCCACTAATTAAATTCATTCGATCATTTTGCTTATTGCTCTCTCATTCTCTTATGTATGCGTGAACGTATGTATATGTGTATACAGATTTTTTTCCCAAGCCATTTTCAGAGTAAGCTGGAGACATTATGCCTATTTATCCTTAAAAAGGTTCTGGAAAAAGTTCTAATCACAAGGGAAAAAAAAATTTCTAACTACCTATGGTGCAAAATGTTAGTTAGACTTATTGTGGTAATCATTTAACAATATATATATATATATCAAATCATTATGTTGTACACCTAAACCTAATATAATGCTATATGTCAATTGTACCTCAATTTAAAAAAAAGAGGTCTGACATAGTTTCTAAGAAAAGTGGCATTATCTTATATAACCATAATACAACTATCAAAATCAGGAGATTCAACCTTGATACATTACTAAAACTATCTATAGTCAATATCATATACCATCTATTGTTCCAACAACATCCATTACATGTTTACTAATTTTTTGGTCCAGGACCCAGTCCAGCATCATGCATTGCACTTACTTGTCATAACCTTTCAGCAGCCTTTCTTTCTGTTTCTTATTCTTTTATGTTCTTATAAAATGTAAATATTATAGGCTAATTAATTTGTAAAATGTTCCTCAATTTGATGTGCACTGAAAATCATTTTATAATAAAGTTCTAAGACTTCTGATTAACAAAGATGATAATGGGAAAAGAGTGTTCCTTGATTTGAGAGGGTAGGAAGCAATGCTTTGAGTAGGTACAGAGAGAATAATATTGTACTATGCTAAAGCATATCCTTATAAATTTTTGAAACTAATATAATTTTTCAGGTAATTAATTTGCATTGTATATAATTATTTTATTATTTTTGACAATAAACTCATTAAGTTTTGCCACTTTGTGGCCCCTTTCACTTAACATTTTGTTTAAGCCAATTTTTATGGTTTTTTTCCCTCTGTTTCCTATGTTCGCTAAATTATCAGTCCAAGGATAACATTCTTTTGTTTGAATCAGAAAGATTTTTAAGTAATATTTGCAGAGTGTTTATCATTTTCACCACATAATCACCATAATATTTGCATAATGTTTATAATTATCACATATGAGTAGATTGATGTCCAAAAACCTTCCTGGGATGTAGATACCAATAACTTGGTGATTGTAGGAAACCAAGGGCCCTGGCAAAAAGAATTCCTTAGAACCATGCATCCAGGGAGAAACATTCAGATTCTGACCCCAAATCCCAGGGTCTGATTCTGCTATTGCCAAAGAAAGATGGTAATACTATCTATTGCTATTTATCAGAACATGGTTATTCAGTTCCTTTTATAGGCATGAGCCAACTGACTTTGACCAAGTAGGGGTATCCTCACACTTCGACTTTGGATATAGAACTTCCAGTTCAAGTACAGTCTAAATCATCATTCCACAAAAAAAAGCTAACTAACAAATCAAACTGTTCATTCCATACCAAGTGCTCAAGTGTACAAATAATGTGAATATGTATGTATATATAGATAGATAGAAAGATATACCTATAGATGTAGATATAGATATCTCAAGCAGGTGCTTCATGCCAAATGACAAGGTCAAAGTCAGAGTCTTAGACCTCAACTTTCTCATTGTAAATTAGAGACTAATACCCTTGCCCCAGCTTTATTTTAAGAATTAGAGACAATGTATGTGAATGTTTCTTCTCAATAAATGGTAGATATTAATAACATTTGTTTTAATCTGTTTTATTTTTACTCAAGATGGTTATATTGATCCATGTAGTTAACTTTGTATGAAAGAATTTAATTTACGTAATTTAAATTCATATAGAAAAAAATTGTACATTTTAGGTATCTTGGCATAGTGGTAAGAGTGGACTCAAGCCAGGCCATGGGCTCACATCCCAACTCTTAAGGCAGATGCCCTTATCCATGGGAATTGCCTAAATGATGACTTTCCAAGTCATTTGGCAACCAAAGAACTGTTATCCTTTTGAAGTGGTAATACTCCAAACATAATATGATTTACACTAATAATTCTAGTTTTAGAACTGAAAATATGACTTTCCAAAGAAACCTGACTCAAACCACAGATTGGTGTTATTTGTTTTCTTCCTTCCTTCCTTCTGTTCTTTTTTTCTTTCCTTTTCTTTTTCATGTTACAGAAGAGAGAAATACCACCCAATGCCCCTATCAGAGTTGTACTATCCAGGCCATGACATTTTTGATCTATTCTTTACATAGCATCCCATTAGAGTTCCAGAGAAACCCTTACTTTCTATTATGTGAATGACACCTTCGCTGGCCTGGAGCCATCATCAGCACTTGGAGCACTGAACCATGAAGCAATCTCTCTGTAACCGGGCCAAATAGGCCATGACCTGACAGGCTATAAAGTGGTCATTATCTTCTATTAAGTCTGAAATTTGTGCTTTGCATATTTTAAAACAACTATCCAGTTGTGCTGTAGAGGTATAACTGCCAAGTGAATAATTAGATTCTTAGGAGACTATAAAGGGGACCAAAATGCTTTCTACTGTGCCAAAAACAAAGTCAATTCAGATTTTATTTTCTCTCCTCCCTTGTTTTTATCCTCACTCTCTGGCAGTCAGACCAAAAATATTTCAGTAACAGATAAACAGACTTCTGTTGCACAATTTACTGTATAAAATCAAGTCTGGGTTGATGTTACATGGGTGCCAAAGTGTCCTGTGTTGCTCACTGTGGGCTGCTTTCTCACACAGTTGGGTAGGATGCTGCGGGTGGTCAGCACCTAATATTTGCTTTGTTTGGTCAATGGGATTACAAAGAGAGTTTTATAAAATGTAAAATGACTGAATGAGCCACTTAAATGTCAAAGCTTAGAAGAAATTTGCTTTTATGGTTTAAAATTTAAGTGTTTTTTCTCCCCTACTCCCTGGAGATGTCTAAGTAACTCATTTCATACAGCTTTAATGGTAGAGAGATGCAAGTGACTTTAGAAAGATTTGGAATAGGATTGAAATATAACTATATAAAATATCCTATTAACTCTTGCCCCCTGTTTTACACTTTGAAGAAGATTTTTAACTAAACTCTTGAAGCTCAATACCTATGATGTCATTAAACATTTTTCACTTCAGTGGATTGTGACTCTGGAAAATTTGCAACTACTCTTTTCAGCAGGGGATTAAACTTTCAGGGAATAAATTAAACTGGGTTAAAATGTCTAACAGAGTTTTCAGATGAGTGCTTTATTCAAGTAGCACAGAGACATGTTAACTTTGAAATGAAACTCTAGTTAGGTAAATAACTTTTGTCAAGAAGCTATTGCTCAGGTGCTGCACTGTTCTAAGCCTACTTTATTAATATTGGTTTGCGATCTTCGGTACGGGTGCAGAAAGGAATTTTAAATGCAATTAAAGCTGAGCTAGAAGGCCACACAACTACGTTTTAATCAAAAGCTGAGTTCAATCCTGCTGTTCAATCCACATATATAATATGTGCAAAGAAAGATCCCTTTTTCACATTAAGTATGACTATATAAATACTCTATTTTGAGAGAGGGCAAGTGCATTTCAAGGAGGACTGCAAAGGAAGAACAGTGCTACATCATAAGGAACAATAGAAGCACCTAAAGAAATATTGTGCTAGGAATATATTAATATATTATTAAGTATTAATAGTTATGACTTTTTAAACTCTGAACAATCAAGCCAAAATGAATGTGTAGATACGTGTGTGTATGTTTGTGTACACACACATTAAATGGGGTTTTGTATACACAAATATACATGTATACAGACACACAATCCATTTTTTTATTTTATGGTTTAATATTTATTAGGGAAATCTAGAATTCATTAATCTCAAACTATTTAAAATTAGATGTGAATATTGCAAAAAGCAAGATGATTATCATTATTCAATCCTATTCACAAGTGGTAGCGTTAAAAAAGGGCAAGAATATGGAAAATTGGTATATGTGGAGGCATCCTTAATTCAAGAGCAAGGATGCATCATCCTTTAGGTCATGTTTTTATGCCCCTTTAGGAGCCTATGAAGGAAGAAAAAAGGAGAGGGAGAAAGATGTAGGAAGAGCAGAACTTGAGTGTGAGAAGAAATGGCTATATTTTCCTCTCTCTCTAAAATAAATAAATACATCTTTAAAAAAAAAAGAGAGAGAGAGGAGGTAGGTGCACCTGGGTGGCTCAGTTGGTCATGGGTCTGACTCGTTTTGGCTCAGGTCATGATTTCAGGGTCGTGGGATAGATAGGGTAGGGCTGGCTCAGAGTCAGCACAAAGGCTTCTTGGTATTCTCTCTCCCTCTTCCTCTGACCCCACCTCTCGCATGTATGTGCATCCGCTTGCTCTTTCTCTCTCTCTCTCTCTCTCTCTCTCTCAAATAAATAAATCTTTAAGAAATAGCTACATTTTCAATCACATGCAATCAACTACTTGGCATGTCAAATGGGTAACAACTGTTGTGAGAATGGGTTCCGGGGCAACAGGGCATTTCCTGCAGGCTTTCTGCTGTGCTAGTCGACTTTTTAGATGCTGGACCTTAGGGAGGTGAGGAGCTAGGCTAGTGGAATAGCCAGAGACCAGAGTGGCCAGAATGCCCAGCACAGCAGTGGGGTGGGGTGGGGTAGGGGAGTCATGCCAATGCCTCATGGCGGTGGTTATTTACCAATGAATACAAAAGTATTTAAATATTTTAACACTGGTGCATATCAGCTTAATATCCACCTGTTCATCAGCCTAGAATACAAATATATCTCAACACCCACTTAACTCCAAAAGTCAAGGAATTCAGAATGGCTAAAAGGCAATGGAAAGCACAGAACCATACTTTCTTTACTATATGCCCTTCTGTAATGTGTAGGCAGAATCCCTTTGAATTATTGTTATCTGATACAATAAATCAGATCAAAATCTACTGTACTTAATTACAAAATAAGTAATAAGTTTTCTAAATAAATATTTTTGTTAAACTGACCTTTTCATGAGATTATGAAACAATCTTGGTATTTTTCTTTTTTCTTTCTTTCTTGATCCATTAATCCTAATCTAAGTCCAAGGTTTGGAAAATTAGATTAGCTAAATTCCCTTCTCTAGTACTTCTTTTTTTTTTTTAAGGTTTTACTTATTTATTTGACACAGAGAGTGAGAGTAAAGCAGGGGGAGCAGCAGGAGAGGGAAAAGCAGGCTCCTGCTGAGCAGAGAGCCTGATGTGGGGCTGGATCCCAGGACCCTGGGATCATGATCTGAGCTAAAGGCAGAAGCCTAACTGACTGAGCCACCCAGGTGCCCTCACTCTAGTACTTTTTACACAAAGAAGTATAGATCAAAGTTATATTCAGACCCACATTGAAGGGCCAATGTCCCTGATGTTTTGGGGTGTATTATATAGAAAAAGGGAAGGTGAAGTTCATCTGATGCTCACATTGCTTTATTACTGTGAGGAAAGTTTTAAAGAATAATGTGAGTTTTTTGAACACCTGGAGACACGGGTTCCTTCTCTCCGTCTTCACCTCGTGAATCCCCATCAGTGCTCAGCACCACAAGGCACCATAATCTTAACATACATATGTCACTCACATCATATGTGACCAGCACTAAATCTTCTACTCGGGGTTTCAAGTCCCAGTAATCTGCTAGGGGATACACCTCCCTTTATCTCTCACCTCAACTGACTACTCTTATTTCTCATCCCATGCCTGTAGCCTTAGTGTATTCTGATTACAAGTCTGCCATTTTCCTGATCCAAAATGTTCTCTTAAAGACTCTTATCTATTATGAGCTACTTTCTTCTTCACAACTCCAACTGGCTTCAAATCAAGACTCTACAACATCCCAAATGACTTTATTTGGAATTAAAAAGCAATACCTTTGGCATTTTTGCCTTTTCGTTACTGATTATAGCAACCTTGAAGGAGACCTGGTGCAAAAGTTGGAGAACCACAAGGTCAAATCTGACTCTGCCAGCATGTGACAGTGAGCAAAATGAGATGGCCACTCTCTGAGCTATAGACTCCTCATGTGAAACATTAGGGGTGCTAATAATATAATCCACAGGTAATACAAGAGGTAAATGCAATGATGTTTGTGAAGTGTCTGGAAGGAGTGATTATTTGATTCAGAGCTGTTACTATTTGAAGGGTCTTTTTAGGTTTTAGTTTAAACTTTTAATATGTGCTTTCCCTCTTCCCCTCATTCTGTTGTGGTCTTTCCAAGGGCAGATTAGTCATCTAATTCTTCATATCTTCCCAGGGCACAGAGGAAAGAATTCTCCATTCAGTGGGCACTGTACCAATATTGACTGACTTTTCAAAGAAGTTTGAACTGCTCATTTATCTGAGTAGTTGATTTACTTTGCTATCTTAGAGTGTCATAAAAATGTGGCAGTATGAAATCTGGTGAGATTATGATAGTTGCTGACACAAAGATTTATTGTCTAGATGAAATATTTAATGCATGTTTAATTCAAGAAAACCTCTTTGTAAAAATATTTAATATTTTTCTGGGAGAGAGAGAGAACTGATCTTAAATTAAGCATACTGAATTCAACAGTATTTAGGGACACATACTTAATAGTGTTCACTGTCCATCTAAACATACAGATACTTGAATCCAGTCCCTAACAGGCTGTACCAGTGCTGCCGTCACATCAGCACACATTGCTAAATCAAACCCCACCTCTCATCTCTCTTTTGGCAAAGGACAATCTTGAGCTTTCAGAAAAACAAATACAAAAACAAAAACCAATATTATCAACCAGAATCTCTGGTTGTAAAACCAGAAGGGAATGGCAGATAATATAAACATAACTGTCTCACAACTGGAAAGTATTCAAACCAGGATCCCTGACCCCAGCCCTTCTCTGCTCCGATCTACCTTCCATACTTTAACCGTACTATTCTTGCCAAAATATGCTTTTAACAGGCCAACTATACTAAAAAATTCACTGATTTCCTAATCTCTGTGGGATATTACTTAGCCTGGCATTCAAGTTCCTCAGGGATCAGACTCCTATCTACCTAACCCTGTTTCCTATTACCATAAAAACATATCCTCAGTCTTTCTCAGTTCAACTCCTTCTTGGATTCAAGTGTTTGTTCATTCTGCAATAATATACACCCCCACCATGCACAAGAGTCCCCAAACACACAGACCTATGTACACTCCCATGCTCATACACAATGCCCCCCTCCCATACCCCTTTAAAACGTGCCTCCCACCATAAATCATGCCAGGTCATACTAATCTCCCTTTTTCTAACATACGTAGGCGTTGCTGACACCAGTTATCTGACATTTAACCTGACAGGGCTTATGATGTTAACTTTTTTTAGTATGTATGTCCTATGACATACACACCAGATTATGAGCTTCTAAAAGGAAAAGTTGCAGCCTTCATTTCAATTTCCATGCCTGCCTCAGTGTTCATCGGAAAGATACAGTAAATCCTTTGATGAAAAATCAAGCTATTTTGCACAAATATGTTTAACACACTGCTGACTAGCAACACAATAATAGGTGACTTATTTCAAAGTGAAAACAAAGAAGAGGCAAAGAAAACCAAATATACAAACATCTAGAAGGCTACTGGGGTCAATAAATAGGTACGTCAATAAAGTTTTGGCTTTTAGCTCTAGGAGTATTGGATATCTAGGTCACTCATAGACAGTTATTATTTAGAAATGATTCATTCTTCAGTTTTCTTTTTAGTAGGAATACTCCTGGGATATGACTTGAAAGTTATTTTGCTTTATCTAAATTTAAAACTACTGAATATGGAGGTGTAGCAGAAGGATATAAGAAATAAAATTTATTTTCCATGGAAGACAGTATCCTTGCATTATCACAAAACCACATTTGACATGCTTCATTCAATAACCACGTAGGCAAACCTGAAAAGATTTATGTGCTAGGTAGTTGATCACACTTGGCCTTCAATGCTATTTGATTAACAGGTTTCCCCTTGAGCCTGTTTTCCTGAAAAGGAACTCAAGGTTTAATTCCCCAGTCCTAAATAAATATGCCTTTTTAAAATGTAAAATGTGAATTGTAGAAAAAGGAGAATGAACCTCACACATGAATAGACCGCCCTCTCCACTTTACAAGGAGACTTTATTAAAAGATGAAAATCTACCTCAAGACTTCCAGATAGGCAAGGAGGCCCATTTGCCCCAGCTGCCCGGAGACATTTTAACAGCAGGCACTTCAAGCTTTTAATGAAAATCGGGTTGAACAGTGTGGTATCAGGAAGCTGCCCAACCTGCCTGTCTGCCCGAATGAACTGCTCGACTTCATAGCACCCTCCTCTTCTAATCAAGAGCTGAAACACCCCCACCAAGTCTCAGAACTGTTCTTAAAACCAGTGCTGATCCTTAAGAAGAAGGTTTTAAAAACATCAATACAGCCACTGCTTAATTATTCAATTCTGTTCATAGGGCAAAGGAGATTCTTTTCTGTCCCCTGCAGTGATTAATTTATGCCCTGAAGCATAAGATTTGATTACCCCTCTCTTAGCATATATAATGTGCGAGCTGTACTACTGGTCATAAAATTATTCAGCCACCATAGTTGGTTCAATGGCCTCCTGAGGCAGTAAGTTCAACTATTTGGCTGCCTGCTGGTAAAGATATATAGCCTGACATTAACTCGGAATTTACCTGCTATTTGTTTTATCAGTACATGTTTGATGTAAATGATTCCTGAATTCTTAGAAAATTATTAGATACCCAGTTTTTTAAAAAAGTAGAAAAATAATTTGTCCATAAAAGACTTAAAGACTGATATTCACCAGTGTGCTCATGAAATGAGATGTTTTAATTGAAGTGAATGTTCTGATTTAGTCAGAAGTCTTTTGGGTTTTCTACTCTTGTTTAAAATCTTTATAAAACATATTAGTTCATGTTTCTGGCTCAGTAAGTACAGTATAGTGTACTGAGCATAATTAATACTTCTCTGATAACTGTAACCCCCAGAGTGCCTTCAAGATCTTCATAGTGAACATTAATTATGATGCTCAAAAGGGTAGGTGGTGAAGAGGGAGTGGTCTAGGCTTGCAATGCTCAAGTCATATGACAAATCCTAGAAATATTTACGCTGCTGGTGTTGATTTTATTTCTTTATACTTTACCTCATTCCACAAAATACTTGAGGCATCCGATATACCACATAACAATTTTTTAAATTTAAATAATCGAGGCAAAAGGAAAATGTGGACAACATACAAATGAACAAGCAAAAGATTTCTAAGAAAGTTACTTTCAAAAAAGCTTGCCATATAGTGCTCAACGAATGTAACAGGAGCTGTAGGATGCGGCTAAGGCAAAGAGAGAAATGGGATAAATGGGATAAACCACAGCATTCATGGTGTTCAAAAATTTGAAAAACAGCTATAACAAAAAAAACTTGCTTTGAAGAAATAGTTTTTCCCCTTGATTATGAGTACTCATCATAATAATTTTATTATTTTATAATAAATTTTATGATAAAATAATTTTATGAGAAATCTCAGATTAAGGACACTACTGGCTGATGTTGTCCAGTGCTTCTCATGTTTTAGTTTGCATAAGAATCATCCAGGGATCTGACCTAAAGGCAGATTCTGATAGTGTATCTATAGTTAGGGCCTGTTATTCTGAATTTTTAATAAGTTCTTGAGTAATGTCAATGGTGCTGGTCCATGGACAATATGTTGAGTAGCAGGATATACAGAAGATCAAGGATATTCCTGGTACCAATCTATCAATAATGAACTTAATTTCCTATAGCATCCCTCATGGTATGTTGATAGCATAACATCAGCGCAATAAGTGAAATTCTGCAAAAGTAATTTTTGGGGGTGGCGTATAAAAACATGCATTGAGGCACACATATCTCTTAATATCTACTTTGGCCCGAAGGCAAAATTTAAAACACCTTGACAAGCAAAGGGTGAATCAGGTATCTTTCTTCATGTCAGTGGAATGAATAAATTAAGTTCCTCATACCAGATGATTTTTTCTGAGTGAAGAAAAGAATTAAGAATTCTTCGTAGACTATGATTTGGTTCTTGTCACTATATATATGAGTCAAAATTTAGGACAAATTCTTTGTAATAGCGTGTTATAAATATTTTCAGTTTTAAATTAATCCCATGTAAAATTTGCATATTCATATATACAAATAACGTAATAAATTATTTAAAGATTTATGTTTTCTTTCCAAGCAAAGTTTCAAGCATTGATCATCTTCAAAAGAAAAACAAAAAAGCTTTTATCTGCAATATTTAAGCAATTATTTTAAACTATGTACAAATAAAGAATATGAAAGAAAAAATTTCAAGTTAACTGATTCTGTATTATAATTTATTTCTTTTTTGATTTAACTCATGAAACAGTAGAATTACAAAGCTAAAAGTAGCCTGCTTTTAGGAAACAAGGAATTGGAGCTCAGGGAGGTTAAATAAATGACTGTGTCAAAGTCATACAGCTAATAAATTCCAGAGTTAGACCTTTGATTATAAGACCAATGTTTGTCTCTTATATGTCACACTGCTTTACTATCATTAATTAAGTTGACCTATAGATCCCAATATCATTGTGACTCAATATAGTGGTAAAGAGAGAAAAAAATGGAAAGAGAAGCATATTCCATTCACTCCCTAAATATGTACTGAGAACCATTAACATGAAAGCCATTGAATTGGAAGCAAAAGGGCAATATGCAATAATGTATAGGGTTGCTGACTCCTTATTGAATACACAGTTTAGTAAAGGCAAACTTGCATTTATAATGTGTTCTTACAATACAGCCTGAGGAATACTATGCTACAAAGGCATATAAAACATTGTCACAAATTAAAGGAGGTGATACTTGAGATGGATTTTAAATGTTAGATATATTTTGGTTGGTAGAACAGAGAAGTTGGGTCTTCCAGAGACACAAAGGTATGGAAAAGCATATTGTTAAGTTCCTTCTAACAATAAGAAATATGGGATGGGGAAAGATCCATGCAGGTTTCTAGCTTTAATAGTAATAATCAATCTAACAGAGTCAATAACTTATTAAAACACCTTAATTTTTAGGTAATTTTAAAAGATTTAACATAATCAACCTGCCCTTAGATGACGCTCCCTCTCTCCAAATAGGTATGGTGCCATATTGAGGACATAGTGTTGACCTTTGCAGTTATCACGTTAGTCACTCAGGACTGGCAGGAATCAGACCAGTCTTGGTAAGGGGACATCCATGTTGTTGAGCCCAACAATAGTCTCTACTTCTGTGGCCCTGGTCACTGTCTACAGGCCCACTAAGAAAGAATAAGAAAGGCTGAAAAAAGAAGCAAACTGACAATCAGAATAAAGGTCATCTTATCCACGTGATTACTCACAGCTGGTTCTCTGGTAGATGCCCTTTGTTGAACATTCACATAAAACACAAACATCTTCACACTCTGACCAGTCTAAGAAGATCATGAATTTACCTCAACCAAGTTGAACACTCTTTAGCACTCAAACAGGTATAAGAAATTCCCCCATAAGGCCTTAGTTATGCAGTTAAGGGGGAGGGGTAATACAGTAGAAATATGTGCAGTGAAAGTCTGAGACGCCTGCTCATGCCTTTTGTATCTGCTTAAGCCTGGCCTCAAACTTAGGATTTGTTAATGATAAATCATAATGGTTCATGCCTAACTAAATGCCCAGCTCATGATGGAAGCTAAATTTACATGATCATCTGATGGTCCAAGATCAAGCATTCCAACTGTACCACAGCCTGATCATCTTGCAAGAACTCTTTTTCAGAAAGATATCTGTAGAAGTAGAAGCTGCTTTGTTCCAAACCCTGGAAACCATAACTGCAATTCTCCTATAGAGGTTTGTCAGGAGTTCCACAAACACCTCTGTTTTCCAGATACAACCAATATTATTGGATCTGATGGCTCATTAAGCACAAGCAGGAGAGCATTTTGCACTGTTGTGCTACTAACTGCAGGGCCTTTTCTTGATTCATTTTGAGTTACTCCATAAATATGGTAGAGCAGTATGTATGTGGTGTATGCTGTCTCCCAAGTCCAAATTAGCCAACCAAACTTTGTACCACCATAATCTCTGAGAATTAAATTAAGGCAGAGAGAAGGAGTGTTGACACAACCCTAAGGCAAGATTACAAAGATGCATCGTTGATCGTATTAAGTAAAAGCACACTGCTGCTGGTGATCGTCACAAATTGTTACACAGAAAAAAGCACTTTTTAGATCAATAGCTGTGTACCAGGTCCAATGGATTGTGCTGATTTGCTTCAGTAAAGAAACCACATCTGGAACCACAGCTGCAAGTGGAATCACTGGCTGATTGCATTTAAGATAATCTATAGTAATTCCCTAAAATGCATCCATCTTCTTCAAAGTCCAACCAAGTGAATTAAATGAGGACACAATGGAAATCACCATCACTGCATATTTCAAGTTTTTGATATTGGCACTGATCTACAGTCTTCCTAGGGGTGTAGTACTACTTTAGGTTCACCATCTTGGCAGAGATGGAAGGTTCCAGAAACTTAAGCATGCCCTTTCTGTCAGAAAGGGGTACCTTGATGGTTTAGTCAGTTAAGCAGCTGACTCCTGATTTTGGCTTGGGTCATGATCTCAGGGTTGAGGGATCAAGCTCCCCATCAGGCTTCAAACTCAGCGTGGAGTCTGCTTATTCTCCCACTGTTCCTCCCCATGCTCTCTCTTTCTCTTTCTCTCAAGTAAATATAAATATATAAATATATATAAATATAAATATAGATAGATAAAAATCTTAAAGAACAACACTCACTTCATGAGTCAGGCCCAATGTGTAGAACTTGATAGTTTCCATATAAGTGTGTTTCAATTATACACACAGATATTAAGGCAATACTCACAGGGCGATTTTATGAACCCACTGAGGGAAGAAGAGTTGTCTAAAACTATCTTTTTTCCTGCAGATTGAGACTTCAGGCAGTTTTGCATAAACTTGCAGGTACATCCTAAAATCTTGTGCCCTAAATACCTTGTTTGCTTCACCCAAGTCCATCTCTGTGTCACTTGACCCATATCTCCACTTTGACTGCTGGACTGCAATATCATTTTGGGACCCCATGAATCAGCATACATTTAGAGAATATATTTAATAAACTCTAAAAATTCTGGGTATTTTCCTCTCCCGAGTACACATTTGCCCTGGTTGGTGGCTTCAGGTCCCTTTGAGAAAAGCTTGGGAAAAGATTAAGCATATACTCGTGGCAATATTTCAGGGTTCATTTTTAGGAGGACTTGGCCTCTAGATCTGTGAACTGGCTTAGTCTGGAATCTTGGTGACAGACCAGGACCTTCTCTTGTGGTGACTTAAGTCAAGTTTCTGGCCACCAGACCTAGAGTTTTATCTTCTTACAACTTAAACAACATTTAATAAGGTGCCCATTATCTTCTACTCCTATGGATACCATAATAATTATTTATAATCAAAATATCTATGCAGGAAAAAACAATACTCAATACCACTTTGCCTCTGTTGCCTTTCACTAATCCTGTCAAAGGCATTACCACTTGGGCCTTTCCCCTCCAGGATTCTAATATCCCCAGTGAGTTCAGGAAGTCTATCTCAATGCTAACATCTCCCATGACCATCTCTGGCTTATAGAAGACAATGATCTCTAGAGTTTCTACCTGTTAGTATATTCTCAATGCCTAAATTAAGGAATATCTTTTGGACTTTCTCTGGGAATACAGTGTACATGTACGGTGGTGGTGGCAGGGAGAGATTAACTGTGACAATCACAAAGGAAAATCTACTGCAAAATATCTACTTCCATACACCTTTTGATTCCTTCCTTGTTACTGTGTCACAATACTTCTGGAATTTTGACTTCACTGAATACAGACTACCATTAACTCAAAGTTTCAGTCAGTTAACCAAATTTGTAAATCACTTACAACTATATAAATTAAATGACTACATCATGAATTTCTACCAAGTTTATCATATCAATAAATTCAGCCTTATCCAGTTTTAAGCTTTCCCCTCTCAGTCTAAAACTCTTAGGAACTATTCAATATAAATTTGCAAAATCTTACAATTACTCTGGAATATAAGCTATCTCATCCTGGATGAGACTTTATACTTGCTCTCATCCAGTATTCTGAAAGCTGATTCTAATGATGGGTCTAGAAACAATAGGAGATGTTTGGGATGGATCTGGGAAGAATGGACATCCTCATATGTGGCAAGTAACCTGAGCTAACTAATTATAGGAACATCAAGCATAAGAAGCCTACTATAATACTGGGTTTGCTTTTAATGAGGTTAACTCTAAAGCAAAAAAGAAATAAAGGAATCTTTTTAGGACTCTTTTGAGAGCCCTGGTTCTCTTTAATGGTGATTTGAAACAAGAGTTTAAAGACATGGGTTTGTTGTTTTCTTCCTTTAGGCTTCCCAGTATAGCCATAAAAAGCCATCCCACTCCTACAGTCTTTGTACTCATTATCATTGCCATACAAGTGAAATTCAGTATCCATTTGATCCCCTCAATACTTTACTTCACTAGATACTTCATCACAGGTAATAGTTCATTTAACTGTGTGCCACTGCATTCCATAAGCAAGGTCAGTACTACTTTCAAGACGAATGTATAAATAAGCCAATGTCCAAATATCATCTTTGAGAGTGTGTTTCCAGGACCACTTCTGGTACTAAGTATGCTGTCATGCAGCATGCTGTCAGGAAAACCAAACCAAACAAAGTATTTCAACAGAGAGCAGATAGCATGGGAAACTCATTTCACAGGTATGGAAGGGCTGAAAAAGCATTAAAGAACTCTAAAGTAGCATGGATATAATTACAAAGAACAGCTACCACCTCTAAGGCTAGAAAAACAGAGGGGAGGGGTTGTGGCTATCAGGATCTAGAAGCTGATAGAAGGCACTGGGGCCCAGAGCTCTGAACAGAGAGAGGCACTACACCGCTGGTGCTGGTAGTTCTGGGGGAGATACAATGGATAAGTTTGGTCTAAGAAGGCCAAAAGAAGCTTCTACTCAATTGTTGCTAGGTGTGTGCTGACAGGAACAGCAGGTACAATATTACCCTCCTAATATCCACCTACTGGCAGAACCTCACAAGAAGCCAGTTGGTAAAGAAGAGGACTCTGCAGTCCTAGCCCTCTTATCACAAATCAGAGTATGGGAAGGTAGCTTTAGAGCCAAGAGACAACAGCTTGATAACCAATATATTTTTATAGGAAGAAAACAAAACCACAGAAAAATTTCATGGGGTCAGGAACTAGCTTTTAATCTCAGCCACAGCTCTAATGAACTGTAAGAATTTTAGCAGGTAATTTCACCTTTCCAAGCCTTAGTTTTACTTAAAAAAATCACTATCACAATACCATCCATTCCTTCCTGGCAGGAGGCATAATGTAGGTGCAAGCACTCTGAATAAGTATAGAGTACTATATAATCATAAGCTTGTCTCACTATTATTATCCATACTAAATGGAGCCAGGAAAATAATAGATGAGTAAAACTCATAGATAATCTTAAAATCTTCTTTGAGACGGCTTTATATTCTTTTCCATCTAACCAGTCTTTACAGGACACAGGTAAAATAGCTCAATAAGCTCCATGTCTAGCCCTCTACAGAGTTGCTAACAAGCGGTAATGTGAATCCAAGGACAGTACCAGGGGAGAATGAGAGAAAATCAGGAGCTTAGCTAATTCTCAATGAATGGCCAGTTTGAGGAACTGAAACATGTTCACAAGCTATTTATACATGACATGCTCCTCTTGAAAACTGCATTTAAAAACTTAGCTACTGCTTCCACGATTAGTAAAAATTATAGTAAATAGTAGGCCAACATAAAACAAACAAGAAAAATCTAAATAGAAAAGGTTTTGCTTTTGTTTTTATTTTACACTGAGATCATGAATAATTACTTGGAAAGGAAAAAGTTAGTAGATAAATTCGTACATTTGATTCAATAATGTTGGAACTTAGAAACACCACAAAATTTGGGGCACCTGGGTGGTGCAGTTGGTTAAGCATCCAGCTCGTGGTTTCAGCTCAGGTTGTGATCTCTGGGTCTTGAGATCGAACGCCCTGTTGGGCTCTGCGCTCAGCATGGAGTCTGCTTAAGACTTTTTCTCCCTCTCCCTCTGCCTCTCTGCCCCATCCTGATCTTCCCCTCTCTCTAAAATAAATAAATAAATCTTAAAAAAAAAAGAGGAAAAAGAAAACCACAAAATTAAATAATGAATACTATAGTGCTTATAGATGCCTATCTGAGACTTGAGACTTTAGGGTAATTGCCCACAAATCAGAGTTTCATTCTAGACTAGACAGAATTAACAGAATTGATGGTTATTATTTTAGAATTTTGAATGAAAATGAATTCAAAATTTAATGAAGAATCTCTTTAAAAGTATATGAGCCCTTATTCGGTCAACAAATATTTACTATCTTCTTCGTGACAAATGCCAGGTTCTAAGGATACAAAAATGAGCAAGTGCTCCGATATCTACACAAGTGCTGAGATGCAGTGTGAGAACAATGAACTTTACCTGAAGGTTCTAGGAAAAGATTCTCAAATATGACCTTTAAGCTGAATCTCAAAAAAAACTGGAGTTTGCAATTTAGAAGGCAGTAAAAGAGCAGTAAAGATAAAGGCAGCCACGTTGCAAAGGCAGAGAGTCAATGAAAGGCAGCCTAGGTGGACAGTAAGAAGTACTGCATTGCAGGACTTGGGGAGGCAAGGGTGGGAGCACAGGGTACAGCAGCCAGAGGGATAGAACTGGAAAAGCCAGGACCAATGCATGAAGGGTTGTACTACAATGTTGAGGAGTTTGGGCTTGATTCTGTTGGAAACAGGATCCTGATGATATCTTTAATAGGGGATTGAAATGATCTTATTTATTAATTTGCACATGGCAGCTTCAATACTCAAAAAGAATGTGAATTTGAATGGAGACAAACTGGAGTAGAGGAGAACTATTGCAATTGTCCAGGCAATAGACAGCAAGGACCCATGGGCAAAGCTGTGGAAATGAGAATAAAGGAGAGGAGCCTGGTCTGGAGATGTTTGTTATCTACACAAATAGGAGATGCTTGTTAAAGAGGAGAGGCTGGAAGAGAATTCTGAGGTTTTGATATTGGGAGATTAAGAGTATAGAGAGTGGCAAAAGCTTCCATTCAAATAGAGCAGGAGTCAGCAAATTTTTCTGTAAAGGGCCAGATAGCTCAGGCTATTTTAAGCCTCTGAAAGCCAGACAGTCTTCATCACAACTACTCAGTCCTGCTTTTGTGGCACAAAAGCAGCCATAGGCAACACATGAACAAGTAAGTGTGGCTGTGTTCCAGTAAGACATTTTTATGGACACTGAAATTTGAATTTCATCTAATTTTCACATGTCATGAAATATTTTTTTCATTTTCTCCTAAAGATGGAAAAACTATTCTTACCTTTCTGTAAGGCCATCTAAGAACAGTCAGTAGGCTAGATTTGGCCCAAGGACCATAATTTGTCAACCTCTTCAACACAGAAAACATGGGCAGGAATAGTAGTCAGGTCAAGTTTAAGGTGCTGTGGGACATCTCCATGAGGATGTCCAGCGGTAGGTGTTCAAGTATGGGCCTCAGTAAAGGGAACTTTCCCAAATGCTCTAAAAACACTGCTCTTCAGGGTCGTAAAGAACCAAAACTGTGTCAGAAGGCAAATACAATAGAGAAATGAAAGACCATATCCTACCCTAATGCTGCTTGTAAAGTACTTTTTAATTACAGGTAAAGCAACATTTGAGGATTTTATGTTATCAAACCCAGACACTTATCTCTATAATAGGCAGTTAGAAGCCAAGGCCAAAGAGCTAAAGCATATATGACAGAACTTATAAAAGTAATGGAAGATGATAGAGTACAGGAACTGTCCAAGAAGCAAATAATGTTTCATCCTTTATAGATGAAAGACAGAAATGAAGCTGGATTTAATTTTAGAAGAGGAATTTCATTTGTTACTTGTCAAAAACACTGATGCAAAAGATAAATAGGAGTCATAGAAACCTCCTTCTTTGACAGTATGTAACACTACTCTGCAACATAATGCTTGTTAAGTAACATTCAAAGCACTCATAAATGATCCTAAATAGGAATGGTTTACAATTCAATTTGATAAAGAAAGGATGACAGTGTCTCTGGTGCCTTACAGGGACAGCTTCTGGACACGTGCTGCCCTGCCTTTCACAGCCACAGTGATGAAAAGTAAATTTATCTTGAGGTTGCAACTCTTACTTGGTTGAGGCGCAGTATCTCTGGTCCACACTGGATTTTTAACAGATGAAATATTTCCTAAACCAAGTAATTTGATTCTGCGGAGATAGTAACCACAGGCAATGTAATTAATTTCTTTTATATCTTCGACACAGTGAGAAAGTAAATCTTCCCTTTCTATCCATAAGACAAAGACAGACACAAATCACCATGAAGAGCAAGGTGCAATGTGAAGATTAAAAAATCTCCTATGATGTTGTGGATCCAAGCTATTCTTTGCCTCACAATAAAAGTGAAATGTTAAAAATCAATCCATGTCAATTTCCAGTACAAAGTGGACCAAACAAAAGAAGACATATTTAGTGTTTAACTTACATTTCCCCATTGTCAAAACCCTATCAAAAAATCCCTTGATATAGTAACAAAATATTGGTGATATATTCCTAGCAACTACTTTTCTAAAATGTTGCAAATCCTTACATTAAAATTAAAATGCTTTGATGATAGTCCCTAGATCTATGGCTCACACAACTGTCATGTCTGTTCAAAATTACTTTTCTACATGAGAATTACTGCCAAGTTAATTCCTTCTCCGTATTCTTCTACAGAGTAATAATATTGTTGATATTGACACTTTTTTAAAAAGAACATTTTACCAGGTGAATTTCTACAAAGGGGAATCAGAGATAAAAACTGAACAGATTTTCTAGTAAACAAGTATTAGTTCTAAAATCTTAAGGTAAAAATCTGTACATATTTTCTATTTGTAATAGTCATGAAGCATTTACCTAACCAATAGGAGATAAGCTTGTGATAAGAGGAAGATAATTAAAAACAAACAGAAACTATTTTCAAGTTTAAATTAGAAACCATGATAAAAACCCAGCCTTTTGTACAAGATATCCCAACAACTAGAAGTGAAAATAAAAGCCAAAATCAGGATTATTCTTCATATAATAGACCAAATAATTATTATATCTATTCTTACCATCTAAATTTAATACTTTTAATCACTAAATTGGCTGAATTAACAACTTTATTACTGGTAGAGGGATAGCTTTAAAATACTTTCCTTGGGCTAAGAATACAAGCAGGATATTCTACCACAGGAAGTAAACTTCTGAAAATAAATCCTTACATTGATGGATATGAGTAATGAATACGGGCTTTGGAACAGCCTGAGCTGGGTTCAAAATCAGTATTTGTGGCCAAGAAGCTATCTGTTCTTGGTAAAATTGCATTACTCTAAGAGATTATCAGATCTAAGTCTATCTAGCTTAATATCGGTCATCACCAGAAACCTATGTTATTTATCATTACCTAGATCTGTGGTTCTCAACTTATCACATTAGTGGTTCCCTTTATATAACAATAGCTCAGCACTCTGAAATAAAATTCATCAGTATTTTAACCTACACATTTTTCAAAAAGTCAGTATAGTGTTCCATAAGATATATTTCAATATGTAAATGTATGGATACTACTACTCTCCAAGAGATATTGGTATTAATGCTTGTACCTATACAAAGAACCATCAGTAAGATGACACAAATGCAGGTAGATATAGATCTGAGTTACTGGCCACTTAAATACTGTGGAGGCACTGCCATCGATGACTTGATTTTCCAAACTAGTGAATGGCTATTGGCAGAATTCTAAACAAAACAAGGACAGTAATTCCTTAAATATACACAATACTTACATTCCTAAAAAACTTAGTATAGACTAAAACTATGCACAAATGACTTATGTAAATATATAAATTTATGTTTCTGTAATTGTAAGTAGATCCTTCAGCTCTATGATCTAGTTGGATGTTCAAAGATCTTATGGAACATGGGTGGGAAAACATGTGACTGTGCAGAACTCACTCACACATTGCAAGATATCTCACATCCCTGGCTTCAATCGCCTTCTAGTAATTTTGTCCCTCCTCTTCTACTCTTTCTCCCTACACCACACTCTCCCCATCAATTCTTTCTATAACAGGCAGAGTAATCCTTTTAAAAATGTTAATCACACTGTTTACTTGGGCTAAACCCGCCAATGACTTTCTGTCACACTCAGAATACAGTTCAAACTCTTCTGCATGATCTTTAGACCCTGAATGGTCCTGCCTGAGGCCAACCTCTGTGACTCCATTTCTACTGGTGTCTTTCTTGATTCATGCTCCAGACACACTAGTTCTCTTGCTAGTCTTAAAATTCATCAGACTTAGTCCAGACAACTTCACCTGGATGGTGAATTTCCCAAAATGGAGATTTGGTTCACTCTTTCAGATCATCATCCTCTATCCCTAGTTGCTCAGGCTAAAATCTCTGACAATTATCTTCTTCTTACCCCAATGTTCTGTTTACCTAATAAATAAGTCCTTTTGATTTTACCTCTAAAATATATCCCAAATTTATCACAGCTGCTGCTACTATACCTTTCTGAGCCACTATCATCTCTCACCTGCACCATTTCTGAGCCCACCTAACCGCTCATTTATGCTTCCATTCTTACCCTCTATAATCCTTTCTCCACACAGCATCCAGAGTGATCTTCAAAAAGATAAAACATATCATGTCACTCCTCCTTTCAAGATTTCCACTGACATCTTTCATGCTTAGAATAGAACCCAAACTCTGGGCATCATAATCTATAAAGGCTTTGACAACCTGATGGCCTTGCCTCACCATTCACTTCTCTTTCACTCACTCTTTATGCCACTGGCTTTCTTTCTGATAAAAGAACAAGTCATACTCATTCCCACCCTAGGCTTTTGCTCTATCATGGAATTATATGCCTGGAAATTAGTGCAACATATATTTATATGGCTGGCTTATTCTTATCATACAGGTGTCATTTAAATGTCACACCCCCAGAGAGATCTTTCTTGACCTACCAGGTCTAAAGAAATGCCCATTTATGGGGCGTCTGGGTGGCTCAGTGGGTTAAGCCTCTGCCTACGGCTCGGGTCATGATTTCAGGGTGCTGGGATTGAGCCCCGCATCGGACCCTCTGCTCAGCGGGGAGTCTGCTTCCCCCCCCCTCTGCCTACCTCTCTGCCTACTTTGATCTCTCTCTGTGTCAAATAAATAAAAATGAAAAAAAAACCTTAAAATTTTTTTTTAAAAAAAAGAAATGCCCGTTTACTCCATCTCACAACATCTTTATTTTAATTATGAAATTGATCAATTTGTGACATTTTTAGTTTACCCGGTTATTTATTTATTATTATCATTTAATGTTAAAGGTGGCACCATGAAAGCAAGGACCTTGATGAAATTAGTTGTAAGTCTGTACACAATGCTTGAATAGTCATTCATCAGAGTGAACACTGAAAAAAGAAACTGTTGAATAAATAAATTAATGAGTAGCTCAGTACTCCAAACAAATCTTCCTGAAGAAAATTTTTTGACTTTATGATTTTCAAACTATAGGACATGCATCACCAGAAAACATGAGTTTGTTTGCCAAATAGCTCAAACCACTGAAAAATGTGGCATATCTTCCTGAAACATCAGTTTTATGTGAAAGTAATTTAAAACAATATTTATATGAAAACAGATAAGAATATGTAATGGTTTAGAGTATACTACTTCTATGAATTTTTAATATAAAAGAAAAATTCTGTGAAACTTCATGATTCTAGCAACTGCTAAACAGTGTGATTCTAAATCCCCTGATACATGATGCTATTCTATCCAGTTTTAAGGAGTACACTGATTTTTACAAAAAAGAAAAAAAGAAAAAAATTAAAAGCAAAGGAATGACTCCATGAACAATAATTAGAGCAAACAGTTGGGAATGGAGATTTTAATTTAGGCTCCTTTTTAATGTTCTATTCTTAAAATATCACCAGAGAGATAAGCAAAGTTTCCTATATGTTAGATAATTTTCATTGTTCTGAATCCTAGATTTCTGAGGGCTTTAAAATATCACCAGAGAGATAAGCAAAGTTTTCTATATGTTGGATAATTTTCATTGTTCTGAATCTTAGATTTGTGAGGGCTTTTTCCTTTACAGAAAAGCTTTGAGTGCTGCTGCTTTCTGTCAATGGCAGTAAATGTTAACTATGGTACCAAGTGCTTGGTATATTTTAGATCAAGCCAGAAGACCAGGACCAAGACATATCCAAAACTTCTTAGCAAAGAAAGCCAAAGTGGCCTCACATCTACCTACTCCAAGGAAACTAAGAGGTAAGGGGGTCATCAAACAGCAAAGCAGTTAAGTCTGATGATGACAATCTGGCAAGTAAGAATAAATAGGTGTTCAACAAACATTTAGATCAGCAGTAAATTGTGACTTCCAGTAAAGTAATGATGACATGTAGGAAGAAAAATCACAATAATAACCTTGCTCCAGAAACTGCAACCTGTGATGTAATAAGAACAAAGCCTGGAATTGAAAACTATTGCTCTCAACATCTAACAGTGTGACTTTGACCAAAGCACTGACCTCAGTTTCATCATCTGTGATTTAGAGATAATAATACCTGGTGCCTTTTTTAAAGATTTTATTAATTTATTTGACACAGAGAGAGAGAGAGATCGCAAGCAGGCAGAGAGGCAGGCAGAGAGAGAGGGGGACACAGGCTCCCTGCTGAGCAGAGAGCCCGATGTGGGGCTCGGACCCAGGACCCTGAGACCATGACCCAAGGTGAAGGCAGAGGCTTAACCCACTGAGCCACCCAGGCGCCCCTAATACCTGGCTTTTAAGAATATTGAGAGGATAACATAAGACAGTTACAGCACAGACCTAGCACCCACCAAGCCCTTAAATTGCAGCTATTATTGTTATAAATTAATGCACCTACTGTTAAAAAAATTAAAAGTATCCTATTCTAATTCTAGATTTAATATAAAAGGAAGTTTGGTTTAATATTAGCAATGAATATTTCATGTTTTTTTAGAAGAAATTGTTTTAATAAAAGTTGATACCCTAGTTCTGCCAGACATCCAAAATTATATCCAATACTTTAAAAAGTCTAAGCCATCTAATACTTGGTTTTAAAGCAGAAATGTCTTCAGAGATTTTCTTTGCCAAGCAGACTGAATAATTAACACAATCCCAAATCCTGTCCTAAAGTATTCATTTTTAACTTAATTTAGCATTTATTTTATACTGTATTCTCATTTTCTTCAACTTTTTTTTCATGTGTATATCTCTAAAAAGTTAGCAAGCTACCTGAAGGCAGAGGCTAGTCTGTGTGACTGCTTTACATGAGTTTCGAGTTACACTATGGTGAGGTACAGGTTGGCATATGGAGGGGAGTGAGATGAATTTTAAAAGTATCTAACAAACACTAATCAATCATAACATTATGACTTCTTTTCCTTTTTCTTGATAGAATGTACAATAATCAAATTATGAATCAAATATCACCCTCTGAAGAAAATACACAAGTATTACTATAACTTGTTTAAGCAGGAATGAAATATTAAGGATTCAAAGTTTCATGGTTTCTCCAATTTGACATGGTGCTAGGGCTAGGTCCAGACTAAAATTTTAGTGGAGAAAAAAGCTCCACTATATTACAGGTTGAGAAAAGAAATCACCATTCCAAAAAATGTCATCCAGTAGGCCCCCAGCACCATCCTTCTGTATTTTCTTTTGGGACACATGAAACTCATTTTCCCAAAGAAAGCTGTGATTCTTTGACAAGCTCACATGACATGGATGACAAAGGAGAATTCAAACTTCCCCCATGTGAGAGTAATTGGCACCTGAATCACAGAGACGACCCTACACCTATGCTTCGGAGAGAGTGGAGCCATGAATGGTTTTCAACAGCATGGGCATTTTCATAACCTGCAGCTTGAGGAAATGACCTATAGGAGTGCATTTGGTTTGCCCCAGAAAGTTCCAAGAGTGACAAGGCATCATAAGTGTCCCCATTAATCAGAGCTTGCTGGTAGAGTCACTGCATATTTGGTAAACAAGATAATGCTTTTTTCAGGAAATCATTTTTATGAACTTAATCTTGACTTGTACCTTCTTTCATAGAGTACTGAGTTTTCCAAAGATATACATTTCCAATTACATATTGAATGATTTCATTTGTAACAGGAACCATAAAAGGGGTGACCATGTATTTTGTTATCCAAATTGGGACACTTTTGAGAGCAAAAAGGGAAACTATTAATAATTATTCCAAACAGAAAGAAAGAAGTCACGCATTTATCTTGGGAGAAAAATAGTTTAAAGCGGGCATATACTCATTTATGCAAATTTGAAGACTAAAACTTGAATATTACAGGAAGAAAAAGATTTTCTGTGATGGAGGAAGAGTGATAATGAGATACAAGAGTTGAAGGGAAGAAAATAGCAGAAAGAAAATAATATTTATCCATGGCTCACTTTGGGTCAAGCTTTTAAAAAATAAAACTCCAGGGGTGCCTGGGTGGCTCAGTGGGTTAAAGCCTCTGCCTTCTGCTCAGGTCATGATCCCAGGATCCTGGGATCCAGCCCTGCATCGGACCCTCTGCTCAGCAGGGAGCCTGCTTCCTCCTCTCTCTCTGCATGCCTCTCTGCCTACTTGTGATCTCTGTCAAATAAATAAAATAAATAAATAAATCTTTCAAAAAGAAAACTCCAATAACAATAATATATAAAGTAGTGATAATACGTTAGACAACAATCTGTGACATAGTTATTAGTCCCATTTTTCAGATAAGGAAACCGATATTAAAAAGGTTAACTCTCTTGCCAAAGACACTTAGATAAAAAGCCAGGACTTGGATTCAAACAATGTGCCAGCTCATTCAATTTTTTTCCAAGGTCACTCTGATTTTAGCATTACATTTCCATTTTACAAATGAGGAAACTGAGACTCGGAGACAGTGCCCTGTTTGCAGATTCACTAAATAAGGAATGTGGATTCAAACTCAGGCCTGCCAGATTCTAAAGCCAGTGTGTTTCTACCAAAGTATTGACTGGGCTTTTGTTCTGAGACTAAGGTTTTGTTCGGTTAGCTTTGATTTTTGGTGGTGGTTGTTGCTTGCTTGCTTGTTTTCAAGCGGACTGGGAAATGGAACTCTCCCCCTCTTCTTGCTTTGACTCTGCTAAGCTCATTTCAACTCTGAACTTTTCTCTCCTTGCCTCTCACTTGCCTTTTTTTTTTTTTAATATCACTCTTTCTCAGAGTTCCCTCTAAATATTTAATCAAGATGCCTGAGCTGGGCTTGTTGGAAACCTTAGCTTCCTGGTAAGGAGCTTCAGTGACATCCCTCACATCACTTACAGGCTGTGTTTTGTCCAAGGGTGGTTTGTTCAAATCCCCTTCTTTTCTATCCAACTCATTCAGCCTGAGTCGTCTCATCCTCCAAAGCAACGTATGCCCCCAGCATCCCTTTCTTCCATACTCGTCCTTCTTTCAACTTGGCTTGAGAGGTTATCATCACTCTTTTCAAAACAGCATGAAAGTCTATAAACTACACATGTACACAAATGATGCAGGGAGTCGAGCTAACACAAAGCACTCCTTCAAAAGGAGCAGACTGAGAGGCAACTATGGGGGATTTTCCTACAGTATTACACAAGAAAGTTCAAGTGGCAGTATTCTAGACGAGAGGCCAAGAAAACTAAGGAAAGAGGAGGTTGAATAGCAAAGGCACATATAAATCCCTCTTGAGTCCTTTCCCAGGAAGTCCTGTTCTAATAATCAGAATGAAACAATCTTCTGATGCTAGCCACTGACCATTATGTTCATGTAGGCCATATTCTAAAGGCAAATACCCACAAAACGAGACTTTTCTCCATTTCGCTTACTTCCCTCCATCCCTGTCACCAGCATCCTAGTGCAAGCCACTGCCATCTCTCACTGTGGCACACAACTTTTCAGTGGTCTCCGGGCTTCCACTCTTGCTTCCTTATGGGGGCTAATTCTCTACTCAGCAGCCAGAGCGTTTTTAAAATATGCTCATCAGATCATGTCACTCTCCTATGTAACCCCTCCAATATATCCCATAGCAACTTAGTATAAAATCTGAACTCCTCTTACTTGTTTACATGCACCAACAGGACATCGCAAGCCCCTTCCTAACAACTTCTCATACTCTCCTTCTTGCCCACTCGAGCTCCAGCTGCCCTTCTTCCAGTGCCTGGAATGTGCCAGTCTAGTTCTGGCCTCAGGGCCTGGGTGCTCACTATTCCTGTTGACTGGAATGTTATATCCCCAGATCTTTGCCTTGCTGATGCACCTTGTTATTCAAACCTAGATTTGAAAGTAACAGCCATCCTTAACCTAAAGAGCAGCCACTCTGTTACTCGAGCATAGTAATCTTGACATAGCACTGATACTTTCTGTTGGTTTATTTGTTTACTTGTTTTGTAGTTGTTTGCTGCCTGTCTCCCCTACTAAAAATGTAAACTCCACTAGATTAGAGACTGTGCCCATCTTACTCGCCATTGTACTCCTTGTGTCTAGAAGAACACTGGTGTGTAATAGGACTCAGAAAGCATTTGGTAACCAAAGAAATAAATTAGTCAACCGATTTATTTATGAGTTTTTGCTTTACCTTTATGTGATAATTGTAGTGGATAATTTTTTTTAATTTCTACTTTTCAACTTAAAAACATGTATTTTGGCAGCAAATATCTTTTTCTTATAATTACATATGATTTTTAAAAAGTGTGGTCAAGTTGTGAAAATTCCTTGGTTCTTTTTTGTTGGGATGATCTTGAAAAAGTTCCAGAACAAACTCACAGAAACTACAGTCCCTTGCATAAACATATCATAAAAACAAACAAACAAACAAACAAACAAACAAATTAGTGAGGCCTGTAATCTAGGTTTGGCCCTTCACTGAGGCTGTGACCAACCTTGGTTTATTTAGGAAGCTTTCTGATAACATGGTGTCAGTTATGGGATACAAAATCCTGCCTCTAGAAGGTTGTTGCATGTGGCCCCAATTGAACAATTTTGTATAATGCAAGGCCAGGACACCTTTAGAGAATTAAGACTTCATTGATGGCACAGAACAGGTGGGATGACACGACTGAACATTTGCTTACCAATAACATGTTTGTTCCATTAAAAAAAAAACTCACTGAAAAGTTAGGAGTCATTTTCCTTAAGGAATATACTGTATCTTCCAATAGGGGTGGAAAAACACTCGGGCTGAGCAAGCCAGATGCCACCCCAATCCATTAGTGTCATAGTCAAGTGGCTCTCCCAATTGTTAACTAAAAAGATGCCTCTAGAAAAAGGAATAAGTCACTGCTTGAGGAGACCTTATTCAAATATGGATACATGGCAAAGAAGCAAGCAAGAGCTTATGAGGACAGGGACTCACCCAAGCTGGACAAAGGTAATGTTTTCAAGAAAGTCAGTAAGCCAAGAACAAGAGCACCAGAGGTGGGTTCAAGCCCATTGCACATGACCCCCGGAAACCTCAAAGGGAAGCATCAGGTCACTGATGTTGACATAGCTGTCACAAACAGGGCAGTAAAAAAAATAAGTATAAAAGGTGAATTATTGATAAGCAGAATTAGCAAGGTTGTTTATTTCTCAGGTATGTTGTCAAAAAGTCCAGCATATAGGAGATAAACCACACACAATTTTCACAATTAGAGCTTCTTTTGTTCCAAATCTACTCCCTCATATTTGATCATTGACATTTCTTGGCTTAACTAAAACTATTTTTGTCTGAACTTATATGTACCTATCAGCATATGCTGAAATGTTTGTTGATCTCCTTAATTCCCTGCACTCATTAGTATTCTCCTTTTTCTTGTTCTATGTTATGCATAATGACATTGAAAACCACTCCTGTTCAATCACCAATAGTTACTCCTTCTAAAAATATTAATCACAGGTGTCTTCCAAACCAAAGCAACCAACATGTAGAGTAATTGGTTTTAAGATGTAAGTAAGACAGCAATATTGTGCCAGAGAAGAATAAATAGCTCACCGAATTCCCCTGTGCATAGTATGTATATTCCATTTATTGAGTAATAGACTCTGTTGCCTCTACTGTCTTTAGTGTTCAAACAAGGTTTCTAAGCTGGGAGAAACTACTAAACAAGTTAATCAGGTTTTAGGTTTAAAGAATAACCTAAATCCTTCTCATTCTTCTGGCAGATGTTAGCAAGGGACTCAGTAATAATTACCAACTTTGGAAAGCCTGCCACAGGGAGATGAGTCTAGATTGCTTTATTAAAATAATCCAATCTTCTTTCTCAAAATGCCCACATTACTCTACTACAGGAGGAAAGAATCTGAAAAAGCATTAAAGGAAGGGAAGGGAATTCACATTTACCTAAGCTTATTATGCTCTGTTAGTAAGGTGACAATAAGCACTGATTTGCCTGGCACAAATCGTTTTTATGCCAGTTGTCCCAGTGCAATTATTAATAGTATTATCCCTTTTTGCTCTCAAAAATATTATTGCAACTTAGGCAGTAACTTATATGGTTACTCTGTGTGTTATGTAGCAAGCACTATGTTCATGATGGATCCATAGATCAAAAGAGAGAGAATGGGGACAGGGAGAGAGTAGAAAGATCTTTCTTTCTACCTTGCTCTGTGCCCCAGAGCAGACCGGTATGAACTAACGTGTATTAGCAGTGTGTTCCTTCTGAATGGAGTTGGCCAAATCAGAGGCACTAGCGGGAAATGCGAGGGTTGGGATGGGAATAAAGAGAGGTCAGGATATTTATTCCCTGATCTCACTCCCTGCCTGGCTATGGTCTAGCTACATCTCTCTACCACAGGCCACAGCTCCCTCTCCCCTACAGCACAACATGGTTTCTGGGTTCTGCAAACTCTTCACTCTCCTTGTTCCTTCAGACCTAGGTATAGCAATGCATCCCCCTTGTTGCTAGCCCCAGGATGCTTCATTAGACCTTATAGATAGCCTTTAACCTTGTAAAATAGTCTCTTCCCTCATTTTCCCATTAGAGTGTACCCTGTATTTTCCTCTAGGAAGCTGATGGGGAGAATTTTTTTTCTCTCTCTCTTCATCTACACAGAAATCCTATGTGATAGAAAGCACATGGATTTTATTTGGAAAAAAAAAAAGAAAAGAAAACATTAAAGCTCAGAGAAGCTACTTTATTTTTCTAGCTAGTACAGGATAGAAGAGATTAAAATCTGGGTGCCCCTGATTCTGAAAGCATCCTCCTATATCAAGTTAGTCAAGCTACGTCCTCCCTTCCTAGATTAGATAATGAAAGATTCAATAAGCTCATTAGAATTACAATGATATATAAACATACATTTATTCAACAAATACTTTTTGAAAAAGTGACCAGTATGAATTAGGTAATGTGCTAATTGGGGAAAGCACTAGAAGAAGTAAAAAGAAAGGCAATGGGGGAAAAAAAAGGTACCCTGAACTATTAACTGGTGTGAGTTTTTAAAATGTGGCAATACAGCAGATAGCTTCTTTAGAAGGATGTGCCTGAAGCAATAATCCTGTTTTGTAATATTTATCGATTACATTCTAATAAACTGAAATCTTGGTTGTTAGCTGTGTCCTAACAAGGAAAATGTATATGCAATTTCAAGTTAGTTTCTCCATAAGACTGTCAGATGATAAGTTGGATAAGAACAGGACCCATATTTCCCCTTCTCTAGCATGGGTTCCTTCCATTATAAGAATGACTCGCCTCTTGATAAGTGCCAAAATCTTAAAGTTAAAAGAAGATAAATCCAGTGGGGGCCTGGGTGGCTCAGTCGGTTGGGCATCTGACTCTTGGTTTTGGCTCAGGTCATGATCTCATAGGTTGTAGGATTGACCCCAGGTCAGGCTCCATGCTCAGCAGGGAGTCTGCTTGAAGATTCTCTTCCTCTGTCCCTCCCCCAAATCTCCCTCTCTCTCTCAAAAACATTTTTTTAAAAAAGTCCATTTATCCAATTTGAACACAATACACTAAGGTCAAATAGCACATACTTTCTATCATACCTTTTGCCTGCTGTGCCTAGACCAATGATTTATGACCTTTAACTATGCTTCCCAGTTCTGTTGGGAAACTTCAGATTTGAGAAATGTACAGTTGGGCTTGAATTAAGGAGAGGAGGACATGCAAAATAAGAGTGAACACATCAACTTAGGATATTGTGGTAATTGCAAAAAAAAAAATGGGAATCACATTTACTGAGATACATAATAGGAAGGACCACACTTACTGAAAAGATTGAGTTATCCCTAAGATATGCAAAGGAATTTATGACATATAATGAATCATTAGGATTACTGGGGTTATTAATTATGTTAATATAATTTAAAAGTTTATATTTCTATTTTTAAGTTTCTGAATAACGAGTTTTATCCATTTTGAAAATGTCAGTTCCCAGAGCATCTATCAGCTCAGCATGCTCTATATTTCAAAAATACCGTTTCACACATAGAGCTCTGCCAAAGTAAGCAAGGGTCCCTATCCAAGATGCCAGGAAGAAACAAGACTAGCGTGCATTTCATACACTTCATAATGAGTACAAAGAGCCATATAAGTTCTCAAACACAGAATCTTTAAATTTCTTGACATAAAAAAAGTTAGACTAAGATTCTCTAAACCCACTTATTTGACATCAAGTTAACAATGCACATATTTGTACCTTTTGGAGGGAAAAGGTGACACAGCCCAATGATTCTGATTTTACAGTTGTAGAGAAATGAAATTTCATTTATGTGTGTTAAATCTAACCAATTGGCTTACTTCCAGAAAGAATTGTCAGAATATGTCAGCAGAGAGGTACCTGTATCCATAATAATGATACTAGTTAATACTGAACATTTACCATGTGCCAGCACTTGGCCAGATGAGATACAGATATCACCAGGTTTCTCCTCAAAAATTTCATCAAGGTTATTATCTCCTTTTCACAAAGGAGAAATGGATGGTCAATGAAGTTATTTCACTTGCCCAAGACTGCCCAAGATCACTTTATTCCCAAGTAGCAATGCCAGTATTTAAACTCATTTCTCTGATTCTGCATTCATGCATTTTGAGGGAAAGAAATACCCAGAGACATAAATTTGACAGAAAGAAGAACCATATATTGAAATATCATTTTTCCCAACCAAAAGTCTTCATGGCAACTTTTGACAAGTTAAAATCAAATGGGATATATGAATAACATTAGATATAAAATTAATATCCCTCAATATGAAAAGATTTGATGAAATTTGGATTCCCCATCTCTCCATTCTAACAATCCTCTTCCTTGGAGTCCTTTTCTCCTTGTTTTTCCCCTGGCTGCATAAATGCCTCTATTGGCATCTCTATTGGCCCACTCTGGCAGTGCTCAATCCTCTGAAATCCAGACCTAACCTTATGATCCCAACACACTACCATCCAAGCCCTACCTCCTCATAGTTTGCCTGTCTGGTGTCCTCAGTTCTTGAGCACTGATGGATCACTCACATATTATGAAATCTACCTGAAGGAGCACTAGTGTGAGGGATAATTCAGAACACAGTATAACTTTAAGTCAAAGAGGGGGGCTCTTTTTTGAGATGGAGAGATCTTAGCACTTCCCAAACCTTATCATTTTGCTAGTGATTTACTTTGTCTTCATGGAATACCTTGCCAAAGAGTGCAACTTCTTGCCTGCTTTTTTTCTTTCTTTAAAGATTATTTATTTGTTTATTTACAGCCAGAGATCACAAGTAGGCAGAGAGGCAGGCAGAGAGAGGAGGAAGCAGGCTCCCTGCTGAGGAGAGAGCTGGATGCGGGGCTCACTCCCAGGACCCTGGGATCATGACCTGAGCCAAAGGCAAAGTTTTTAACCCACTGAGCCACCCAGTGCCCCATGCTTTTTTTTGTTTCAAACAACTTCTTATAGACAGCAAAATCAGCATAATGTATTTAGCATAACATGTAAGTCAGGATAAAGTGCAGCATTATTGGCCGGAAGTACAATAATTACATGAATGAAATAAGTAAGCTCAAGTTTATCATAAAATTAAGTTGCATGTGGTATCAAACACAAAGCTGTTCCCATTATTCTCTTCTGTTCTTCGACTTAACAAGATTAACACTAAAGGCAGGTGAATGAGAGAAATGAGTTTAAACACTAAAGGCAGGTAATACCACTTGTCCCTTTGCCATTAGCACATTCATGGGGCTAACCTTTGGTTTTCCTCTTACTTACTTATCAGAGCAGGAATCCAATTCTCATATGATCAACCGCATAAAGAAATTATAGTTTTTCTATGTGCAGATGACCATCTATTCTGCCAGATCTCTCCAATGGTCGTACGATACGGCCAGGCACTTTTCTAATATTATTTTCTCAAAGGTCATATCCAAGTGTAACAAGTACACCTGATATTTTCTACATTATTTGCATGTAATTTGCTTATGCCTAAACAGACTATGATTCTGAAGAGTACAAATCCAATTTAAATTTTCCTGACCTACCACAGTGAATGATAACTGTGCTTTCTGAATTTTGACAGCAGCACAGAATTTGCATTAGATGTAAGTAGAAAACACCAAACACTTGAGAAATGAAATATATTCTAAATGCAAACTAGAAGCAGGAAGCTTGTAGGCATAAGATATCAGACATATTCACTAAACTTAACATAATACCTAACAAGGAGCTTTAGAAGCATCTAAACAAATAATTAAACAATGGCTCTTCTTGATTGAGATGGGAGAGGGTAAAGGGTACATTATTTATTTTAAGAAGCTAGGAATGCCTCACTACCCCTAACATACCCAATTAAAAAAATAATTTCTTTGACTTAGGATAATATGAGCTGTTAAAAGCAAATATGCATGATAAAGGAAGCCCACTGAGAGTTTTCAGTTTATTAAACCTTTTGGTGAATGAGTTTAATGGAGCATTACCAAAGCACAGGATTTGAAGGAAACGGGCAAAAACTACTCCTGAGAGAAAACCCAGGGCCACTGGCCAGAGAAGAAAGGGACAAGAGAAAAGGCTAAGGAACCAGAAGATAAAGTCCCCCCCTTCAGTCCTGCCCAGAACAAGCCCCAAGTACACTTAATGCTGTTAGACAAAGCAACGTAGTGAATTTGAGTCTTTTAAAACTCACAGTCTAGATTACCCACACTCCAAATCAAACCCACTTATTAGTTTCGTTGGAAGATATTTAAATAACATAGCAAATACTTCCCATGGAAGATCCAAATGTCATTGAGGGGGCAAAACTAACAGATTTCAAAGAGGGAGGCAAAATGGTTCCAGAGGAATATAATAAACAGCATAGGAGACACTGGATATTGAAAGAAGTGATTTGGAATTTTCTTCTCACGGTAACAAAAGTAGGTTTTAAACTATAATTAATGATTAGCTCTGGTTTGTTCTTTAATGTGAAACTTCTTCAAACACATGCAGTCTTTTCACACAGTCACAGATCTTTAAGTGTGCTAGGTTGTTAGTTAAGACAAAAATGAAGCTCTGAACACCTAGGATCTCTAGTGCTTCTTACTAGGAAGCCTAGATTTTCTCTTGTAGCGTGAGTCTCTTTTTCCAACATACAAACCATCTTGAGACATACTGAAGGGATAAGATTAAGAATTAATAAAATCAGAGTATAGCCTGAGAGAAAACAGTCAAAAAAGCAGAAAGACTGAAACTAACCTTTGGCATCCCAGTCCTACATATCAAAGGCCAAGTTTCAAAGCCAGGATACCAGTCAAATGTCTTCCTGAAAATAAGTCCCGATGTGAGGAAACACAGACACACTATCATGGTGATCACAACTAATGGCAAAGGTGTCCTGAAGGCAGAAATAAGAAATTAACAAGCCCAGACATGGCCTGATCTGTAGGAAATTGCTTCCTGAAAAGTCAAACCTGTGGGCCTCACTAGAGCCACTTCAGCATTACTAATCCAGCCCATGTTTTCAGCTCATTTCCCAGGGATCTCCCTCACACGTCTGGTAACCAAGCTAAACTATTCACTGTTCTTTATATATGATCTAGTTCTTTCATCTCTCTTTGCTTGAAAGGCTGCTCCCCACCAAATTCCTACTTCCAAACCCTATCTGAACTTTAGGATATCACTCACATGCCATCTCTATAAATATGAATCACATCAGAAATAAGCTCTCTTAGCTGAATTCCTAGGATAATCATTTTCTACTATAGTGTTTCTTCTTTTCTGGAACACTATACTTCTCATTATCTCCACTAATCTTTAAATTCCTTTGGAGTAGATTTTTCATACTAAGTGCCCTGCACACAATACATGTCAATAAATATTTGTTAAATGAATAAGTAAATGAATGAATGACAAGTTAGGATGGTCTAAGGGAAGAAAAGAGATCAAGGAGCCAGGAAAACACAGGTTGTCATTTTGTTTCCTAATTAAAAGAGCTTTAAGGATTTAGGGAATATAAAAGGCAAATCCAGAAATGATCTTGTTAGTTGTAGCCTCTTATTGGAAGAATATAAGCCGTATTGATGTACTTTTTTTTCTGCCAATCGCTATAATACTGCAGTCATCTGACCCATTTCTGTCTGAGAATCTTAAATTACAATGACAAATATCATAGAATATTAGATCTTGGAAAGCTTTGCACATGTAGCCCCCGCTCCTTTCTTCAGGGACACTGGGTTAGTAGATGAACGAGGAGTAGGGCCCAGATTCCTTGAATTGAAATCAAGAGCTCTTTTTGCTCTAACAAGCTGCCTCATGGTAAATCCATCTTTTCTGATGTCTGAAAATATTCAACAACACATTCTAATGATTTGAACTATAAAAAGGTTAATACTGTGTGCATTCCTTCAAATGGCATATTTTGTGCTACATTTCTGAAGAGGCATCACTCATCCTTTATAAATGCTACAATGATTTCTTCTGACTACTGGTCAATTCTTCTATTTGCTCCTGCCCGGAGTCTAGTCCGTGGGTACTCATTTCCATTAAGCACCAGGGCATGAGATTATGTTTCAATTTTTTATCTGTATGTTGATCCCACAGATGTTTATTTCAAATGAAAATTTTTTTCCAACGCTGTAAAAGAATAGGAAAGAAAAGACTTGCTTCTTGTTTTTATGATCTCATGTAGACAAAAGACATTTTCTAAAGTGAAAGTAATCTCTTATAAGTATTCCAAAGTCTTTATTAAACACTGAAACTTAAACATAGAATCACTTTGTCAGTACTATAAATAATTTCCAGAGGAATGTAACCTCAAATCCAGTTGTAGATCAGTCTCCCAGGATTCTTTCTCAAAACACAGATTCTGGGGTATCTGAGTGGCTCAGTCAGTTAAATGTTTGACTCTTGACTTTGGCTCAGGTCTAGATCTCAGGGTCCTGGGATTGAGCCCCCAGTCGGGCTCTGCGCTGGACACAGTCTGCTTGGGATTCTCTCTCTCCCTCTCTCTGCTCCGCCCCATACTCACACTCTCTCTCTCCAAAATAAATAAATAAAATCTTATAAATAAATAAATACACACGCAGATTCCTGATCTCAACTAAAACTGATAAAGTCAGAATGTATTTCCTAACCACCAACCTAGGAACCTAATCCCAAGAAGTTTCTGATGCAAAGTCAGGTTAGAGAATTGCTACTCCCAAGACCTGAACCTCTTATAGAAGTCTAAATTTTCTTTCCACCTGTGCATTTCCACTCAGATTTTGCTCTTGTTGCACCAGCCATCCTGGCTGGGAGCTGTGTATTCTCACATGCCTACAGCGAGTATCCAAGGGGATTTTAATGTCCCTGTGTTTGGTTTAGGCCTTAGACTCTAATCTCTGCCTCTCCCCAGGATCCTGAGCAACCACACTCCATCCTCATTACCTGCTCTTCCCTTTGCTGCCCTTTCAAGTCTGTGGCTGAAGGTAATCGTCACCTTTACCCCAGGACTCATCCAGATGACCCTTCTGCTGGCCTATTCATTCATCCCTCCCACTCTCCTCCTTCTGCTTCTCCCCTCTAGCTCCTGTTAACTATCTCCAGGATTCTTCCTGGTTTGGGATATCAACTTCCAGGTTTCTAGAAAAGCCACACAGCTTCTACCAGTCTCACTGCAATGAATGAAGCACATAGCTGGATAAGCTCCTCCAGTCTGCCAGTAGTAGGAGATGGAGCAGAAGTGGGTGGGGTGGACCAAGCAGGGAATATCTCCAAACCATCTAGGACCCAGCCTGACACAGTACTGATGTTTCTCAAGGACTGCAACCTCTCTGAAGTAACATTCACAAACTGCTTGACCTAGTAAGATAATTAAGATTGCATGTTTCCATACATTTTATATTGTGACATTAAAATCCTTAGATATGGCCATTAATACTGAAATTTGAAATGTCTCATCTGATGTAATTGCCCTTCACAAGCCACATTCCTCTCAGAATCCTGTGATCTTACTGTCTAGTCATGGATACTCATGGTCTGCTGATCCAGTGGAGGTGAGAACAACAGCACTACCCGACCTGATGAGCTTTCTCCACCTGAGTAGTTTTATTAAATGTCATATTAAAACATATGTCATACATACACATTATAACAAATATAAGGTCCCTTTGATCTCTGAGAAGCTAAAGTAATTCACATCACTAGTCGTGTTATCTCAAAATATCTCAAAGTCACTTAATTTTCACAGAAAGAAATACGAATCACTTCTAGTTGAAATTCGATGTTTCTGGATCATATTATCACCTTGATCAAAAAATATATATTTATTCACAAAAGGGGATATAATATGATAGAAAGATTGTAAACCTTAAAGTAAAGGACCATATTGTTATTATTATTCATTATTACTCTGAAACTAAGTGACTTGGAAAGGCCACATAATTCTCCCACAAATACCTATTTATCGAACTACCTTCTATTTATGTGATACAATAAGAAATATATACTTTTTCTTCATCCCTGGTTCCTGGCACAGAGCTGCTCATAACCTTGGGATTTCCTGAATGATAGAGGCGATAAGAGTCTTTTGTTATTCATAGCAAGTCCTTTTCAACAATATCTGCCTCTATATTATAGAGGTGACTTTTGGAGGATGAAGGCTGGTTGCCAGAGAAATCAACCGAATGATTAGGGTTTTGGAACTTTTAGCACCTCCCAGACCCCCCAGAACAGGAGAAAGCCTGCCCACCACCAATGGCCAGTGATTTAATCAATCATGTCTATGTAATGGAACCTCCACAAAAACCCTAAACGAAGGGACTCAGAAAGCTACCGGGTTGATGAACATATGGATGATTTCAAGAGAGAGCATGGAAACTCTGCACGCCCCCCTTCCCTATACCCTGTCCTATGCTTCTCTTCCACTTGGCTGTTCCTGAGTTGTATCCCTTTTAGTAAGCCAAAAATAGTAAGGATAGCACTTTTCTTAAATTCTGTGAACCATTTTAGCAAATTAACAAGCCTGAAGAGGGGCTTATGGAAACTCCTGATTTACAGCTTATTGATTAGAAGTACCTGTGACAACCTGGGGCTTGTGAATGGCATGTGACATGGGGATAGGTCTTATAGGACTGAACACTTAGCCTGTGGAGCCCGTGCTAACTCCAGGTACTTTGTGTCAGAACTGCAATGTGTGGATAACTCAGAAGTTTTGAGAGTACATAAAGAGGGTTTTGTTTCGTTCGCTAATATAAAGGGGTGGATAGGGAGAGCAAAAACTGTAAGACAAGCACTATACATAAGAGCCATCTCTGTTACTAATCAGCTGTGTGACTTTGAGCAACCTGCTTTACCTCTCTGAACCCTAGTTTATTTATCTATAAAATAAGGGATGGAACTGGATAGATACTCTCTAAAAGCAGTCCCAGCTGAAATATTCATAAGGTTTCTGATAGCTTCAGATCACCGTGATCCTTTCTCAGCACTAATGTTCCGTTAATAGAAATTTCCCTCATGGATTATGTGGGAGCTGTTTTAGCACTTCTTTGCTCATAAAAGATGCTGATAGCAGGTATTTTCAACTGACGCTACATCGTTACCAGTGGCAGCTCCAGGTGTCACATTCGTATCAATAATTCTTACAATGATCTCGTATTATGTGAATTCCCTGCTTTGATTATTGCATGATAATTCTACAATTTCCTCAGTCACTATAAGTCTCTTGACAAACTACTTCACTTTTTGAAATCTACCTACACTATCTTCCTAATATCAGAATATATTTTTGTTTTTGTTTGGTCTTAAAATGCTTTCCTGTCATCAAACGAGTTTTACTTAAGCATCTGTGTATACCACCTAGAATTTGCTCTTGAATCATTTGAAAAAATCATCTATAAGACATGAGACTTGGTTTGTGCAATGTAATCGCCAATCTTAGATTATATTGTTTGGAGTAAAAAACTCCCTATTTCTGTAACTTTAGCTGGGCTGACCATTCACCTGACGTCACACGGCCCATGTATTTTCCACTCACGATGCTCTCTGCACATGCCATTCCCTCCATCTGAAACAAACTCTCCCTTTCCCCTCCCCTTCACCACCTGCATACCTTTATCGTTTTAACACATCTCCAAATCCCCAGTACCCATCATAGGACCTTATGCATGAAATATCTGAACTGAATGTAACTTCTTTTATACAATTAGCAACACAGATAAACCCACAAATAACACTGAATGAAAGATTTCTCATGCTAATGATTTTAACCATACCATGAGTGATTAAAAATCTCATATCTGAAAAAATAATAGATTTTCAAATAGCTGAATTAGCTTAAATCTTAAGAGACTGTAACAAGTAGAGCATGATTATGTCCACAAAGAAACAATCCTTCACCCAATTCTGACGCATCTGATAGAATATATATTTATTTTAACCAAAGGACTTTCGACTCATAGCAAAAATAATGAGAATTAATTTATGACAAAAATTAAAAGAGAAAACTGAAAATAAGACTTTAACTAATAACAATTCTTCTGTGACTGAAGTGTCTCTTACCTTACCTGATAACTGTTTCTCAAACACATTAAACTGATTAAGATAAAATTCTGGCCAACACAATTTAAGATGGAATGCTGGCCAATATATGACATACACTGATAAATAAAATGCAGCTTCTATTTCATAAAGATTCCTAGTACTTTGGTACTTTGAAAATGTATTTGTCTAGCCTGTAAAGGTGAAAATTATAGTGAAATACACTGAAATGTAAATATTTCTTAACGTGTTAGGGGACACTGTGATATCACAGTGAATTGAGTCAAGGAAAAATAAATCTAGAAAGGTGAACTAAATTAAAGGAGGAGAGGACTGTAAGAAAGAAATAGATGTAATACTAGAGTCCCAGGAACTCTGCCGTGGGGCTGCTCTAAAGGAAGAAAATGACAAGAACAAAACGAGAAAATTATTTAATACAAGTTGCTCACGTGCAGACCACAAACCTGGAAGCAGCAGTGACACTGCTCAGTTGCAAACAGTAGAGGCAGCAACCAGTGCAATGTGACCCACTACCCAGCAGGAGGCCCCATGGAACCTGTGAGAGTCTGATTCAGCCAGAGCAGTGGGATGAGAACAACGAGATGGCAATGAGAGCCATCCCTGCCCCTGAACGTGAGCAGAGCTGCCTACTAGTGCAAGCCATTCCAGGGCAGGCTTCAGTAAACAATAGCTGGGGGCAGTCCTGATGCAACTGGAGAAACCCCACAATGAAAAACAAAGACTGCTTATAAGAAATTCCCAGAGACTCCCAGAGATATTCTGAGGTTTTTTCTTTCTTTTTTAAGATTTATTTATTTATTGACAGAGAGAGGGGGAGAGAGAGAGAGAGAGACAGCACAAGCAGGGAGAGCCAGCGGGATAGGGATAGGGAGAAGCAGCCTCCCCAATAAGCAGGGAGCCCAGTGTGGGGCCTGAGCCCAGGACCCTGGGATCAAGACCTGAGCAGAAGGCAGAGGCTTAACCAATTGAGCTACCCAGGCACCCCTCCCAGAGATATTCTGGAATATGGGAGGGTTTCTCAGAGAAACAAAAGGCAAAATCGAAGGTCCTAAGCAGAATACAGGAGAAAGGAAATTTTTCTCTACTCAGGAGAAGGGATATAAATTCAGTATTGGCAAATTAGACCAAGCAGCCAGTGGTGGGTTTTACTGAGCCTTTGGTATAACTGCCAGCCTCACTTTCTTGTGCATCCATAACCTGGTTAGCCCTGTGTTTCCTTGGGTTACTAGACAACAGTACCAGCAATCTGAGAAACTTAGGAAAACACCTTCTGTAGAGAGTGTTTGAAATAGGGATAAATTTCCTCCTCCTGTTCAATAGAGGATCTCAGAAATTTCCTCCGGTTCCGTCATACTTCCACTTACTCTCCCACTTATTCTTCATTTTTCATTAGAGCCATATAAAATACATTCTGATGTATATAATAAATTATATATGTAATAAATAATATGTAATAAAATTATATATGTAAATAAATTCTGATGCTAACAATTTTTTTATAACCTAATATAAGCTATATCTGTTCTGCACTAATTCTTTGGGCAACTGATTGGTACTATAATCACACCGATGACATAATAAACTGGACTGAAAGTCTACTTTACCACTTTGTTTTATAAGTTTCAAATAAACATTAACTAATTTATTGCCTGGAAAGAGCATGGTTTTATTATCAATACAAATTATCTGGTTTTCATAGCTAATTTATCTTTGACTTTCTTGTTCTAAATTAAATATATTTGAGCACTTCAATGTGAGGTCTTGTTTCTTTGGAAACCAAGGATGGAGAGATACGTTTATCTCTTCCTTTTTCCATGTCACAATTATGGGATGGGATCCATATGGCCTGGAGCTTTTGTCAGACTTCACATTCTAATACCTTGATCATATGGTTTTGTGCTATCATAGTTCCTCTTTTCCTCTCTGGGGAACTTCAAGTCTGTTGCTGGCATCTGTCCCCTGCTTTTCCCTGCAAATGTCTTCGCAAATAATTCATCTAATATCTACTGTTAGTAGATAGTTAGTTAGTGATAGTGTACTATCACTTTCTCTTTGGTCTGCCATTTCTTAAATGTACTTCTAAATGTCTTTTAATATCTTGTCTTAAACATCTGTGCAGTTTCCATGTTAACACTCTGATAACTTTATATTAAATGGAATCCAACTAAGACATTTAGTCTCTCAAAAGTCAAAAATTCTGACATAAATATAATAACTTTGGAAAATTTTTAGTTTTAATTTTGTTCCCTAATTCTGCCATCACCAATGTGGTTAAATGCAGCGATTGGAGTTTTTTCAAAAAATTGACCCTTCCTAATTGTTCTCTTAGTTTCGTTAAGTCTCAACACCAGATTAGGAAAAATAAAGTACATCTATAAATTCATGCTCTCTGTTTTCAAGACAAATCTAATCTATTAGAACACTGCAGATGAATACCACATTCAACCTGTAACACTCTTTCAGAGACTAAAACTTAAATGAGGCTCTTGAAATAAACAAAATATAAACATCCAATATTTGCCCAAGAACATACAGTTACACCAGGGTTAGCTTTTCTGCATTGATCCTTATACTTAAGAATAATAAGGAAATATTTTTGGTTCAAAGCCTCTTTCCCCCATAATCACTTTGGTTGGCTTTTTCCAGTTTTGGATAAATAATAAGGCTTGAAACAACAGAGTAGAAAACTATACAGGTATGCTTCTGGCCTCTAAGTCCCATATCATGAAGTGTTAGATTTATTGAAATCAATACTCTTATACACAGTTAAGCAACTAACCAGTATGTCAGAAGCACTGAGAACTATATAGACATAACCAAGCTCTGTATAGATAAATAAGCAACCCCTTGTCATCTTGAGTCACCAGCCATCAGTTATTTTCTAGTAATGTAAATGATATATTCATAATTTTCTCTATATATCATGCATTTCCCTGTACTTAGGCAAAAGAAAGCCAAAGCAATATTTTGAAGATGACTATTATATTCAATAATATACAAACAAAAAGATCTTTTTGTCCCAAAGGTCTTTTCCAACATGTTTTTTTTTTTTTTTTCTTAGCTAAAATAAGAATCACAGTGTCTAGGTGAAGACTGATTTGGGGCTCAGGTGGATCACTCTGAAAATGACTTCAGTTTATTGCTACATATCTTAGCACACACACTCCAACTTAAGTACAGAGATACAGAACTCTGTCCTTTGTTCTGATGGAATATTTTGAACAAAATCCAAACAATGTTTTAAGCTAGTTCTTTTGTGCTAGAACACAACAGAAGCTTAGGATAACATGCATTTTAAGACAGTCATAATCCTTTTTGGTTATTCAATCTATAACACTCTCAAGGCCATATGCAAAGTATAGAAGCAACTGCTTTGAAATGTTAATATCCAATAAAACTTTATTCATGATTTTTTTTTAACTAGCACAGATGTTAGTTAAAAATCTGTGTCAGTGCAACACTGACCACAATAGCTAAATCGTTAAATTGGTTAGAAAAACATCTAAGACTGTGCCTGCAGTTGTAAGGCCTAGCCCTGGGGCTTGGTTAGTTTACACAGCCAAGCAGCACAGAAATCTTTTGATAATCAGAAGTAGAAGGAGCCAAGACTGGGGGGCAATGAGTGACAAAAAAGATATTAGATGGAAATACGTGTCCTTGACTAGAGTTGAAATAACTAATTTACTGGAAGCCATTTAAACCTTATTAGTGACCTTTAAAATACAAGAAAGACACCCATCCATGGTTGTCTACATAAGACCTTTTTTTTTTTTAAGTTTTTTTACTTATTTGACAGAGAGAGAGAGAGCACAAGTAGGCAGAATGGCAGACAGAGAGAGAGGGGGAAGCAGGCTCCCTGCTGAGCAGAGAGCCTGATGTGGGGCTCGATCCTAGGATCCCGGGACCATGACCTGAGCTGAAGGCAGAGGCTTAACCCACTGAGCCACCCAGGCACCCCAGACCTTCATATTTTTGTATTCAATCCCCTTTTTAGGGAATGTACCCTACCCTCACCTCCTTTACCTGGTTAACTCATAGTCATACTGCAAAAGACTCCACAGATGACCCATCACCATCACATGCCCAGGTGCTCCCTTAGAATCCTATACTCATCACGCTGTACTGAAGTCATTCCTTAGCTCTTCAGTGATCAGTGGACAACACAGAAGCAGAGGTGGTACTCTCTATCTATAATCCCAGTAGCTGGCTCAGTTGCTGACACACTGTATATGTTCAACATCTGATTGCTGAAGGAATGAATAAATCTAAAACTTTAAGAAGGGAGCAAGAATTATGAGTAAGTTATAATCAGGAAAATATAGACAGCACATTATCTATTGATTCTTGTCCCTTACTAGAAGGGGCCTGGTAGAATCAAAATTTATTAAATACATGTTGTATGTCAAGCTATTGCCTATGTCATCTTAGTCATTTTGAAGTAAGTACTCTCAGTGCCATTTTACAGATGAAGAAAATTTACCATGAGAGTAAATAACTTACGCAGTTCTACAACAACCGAATGGAAGAGCTAGAATTTGAATCTAGGTCTCCCTGACTCCAGAGTTCCTATTTCCTCCCCTATACCCAAGACCAGGAAGATATAGCGTACCTTTGCTTTGTTCTATTTTAGGACTTACCCAAGCACTCCATGTCCAAAAAATGCTGTTAGCAATGGCAGGAAAAATGTCAGGGCTGCTCTGTCACCTAGTTGGCTTAGAAAAATCACATACTTCATCTGGAGCTGAAAATACTGGTAGAGGCTTGGCTGTAAGATACCCCTTGAAATACTGGCATCAGTTTCTAGGTCAGTTGTTCCTGATGAGCATTGGTTCATACCTCATCAGAGTGATGCATGGAATCTCATTAGTTGCATCCCTTCTGTGATAGGCCTCCAGAGAGTATGATTTACTCTTTGGTGCATGCTGCTGGCTGTCAGCATGATTCACCTAAAATTGACAAGAACCTGCTTCATTAACGCAGCTACAATCCCACCTCTCTGTCACTATGGTCACATTTTACCAGTTTGTCTACTGATCAGTTTCTCATGTGCTTCTCATCTCTGGCCTTCTACCTTTTTGAATGCCCAGAGCCCTAAATTCCTTTAGAGTGAGTTTACTTCGCTTTCTGCTTCCAAAGCTTTGCTTGTCAAGCCTCAGACTTTCAGTGGCTCTCCATCTGAACACACCCTTGTTTCTTAATAGAGATTGATTGACAAGAATGGACTTTCTTTTCAAATACGATACATTTCCTGAACATAACAAAATATAGAAGAGGGCCACAGAGTGGAATAACAGCAATCCTCTCAGGAAATGAATATAAACTTAGAGAGACAAAGTACCACAATGAAGAATCAAGAAATCACCCCTCCCCACCAACTCAGTTTGTGTCTTAGGCAAGTCACAAAATCTTTCTAATATACAGTTTTCCCATTTATAAAATAGAAATATTAGTATCTGCCTTGCAGATTTGCAGAAAGGATTGAACTGAGTGTGTGTATGTGTGTGTGTGTGTGTGTGTGTGTGTGTGTGTCCCAGGGAGTTAGAGTTACATCTTACAACAAAGTAAAGATATGATCTGTGTTTTCACAAAACATTTATACCTCCTTGAAAAAAAAATTTTTTTTCCTAAATTTAGGCACAACCCAATACTTACTCTCTCTTCTTACTCTGTCATGTGGAGTAGCTCTTTCAAATACAGATCTCTATAATATCTTTGTCAATGAATAAAGTACTGGTAATATTAATCTCCTTATTTTAGGGGCAAATAGTGGCCTTTTCTAATCTCTGAAGATATTCAATGTTTAATCAATGTTAACCGTAAAATATTTCTGGGAAGATTACCAAACACAATCATTTCAAGTAGCACTATCATCCCATAGCTACTACTAATAATAACAATAAAAATAGCTCCTAATAAATATAGAATACTTATCTTTTGCCAAGCACCCCTATAATCCCTTTACATGTATTACTAACTTAGTTATCATGCATGCACACAAACTATATTGCATAAATGATTATAATCTCAAATGTATACATGAAGGCATGAAGTACAAAGCAGTTAGGCAGCTTTCTCACAGTAATACAGCTAAAAACTGAGGAAACTGGAATAGAAAGCCAGACACTCAGCTCCAGGACTCATGGTCTTAACCGCATGCTACACAAGCTTCCCTGACATGGAAAACACCACAGGCAGAAATGATACTTGGCTTTTATAAATAAACATACAAGTTCAACCTCTACTTGCATTTTTAAGAATATATCCAAAATATTTTTCTCCATGGCAGCCTCCAATTCAGGAAGATTTACTGATTACCAGAGGCATCAAATTATATCTAAGAACTTAATGCTATTGTATTTATTTGTTTTAAAACATATATCTCAGTTGAAACTATGTTAATAATCCTTGTGTTTTTTTTAATTTTTGCCTATCTCTTTCAAATATCTTTTGCTTTTATTTATCATGTATTCCTTTTTCAATAGCCAATTTGTATCCTTTTTATCAGGCTTAAAATAATTATGTTCAAATTGGCAGTAATATACTGACACAACATATGAAAATAGAATACTGCCTAATAATTACTGACCATTCATTCTGTGTCAGCAACTATTCTGAGGTGTTTTCCAGATATCACCTCATTTTTGTACCAACTTTGAGAGGTGAAAGTTATTCCAGGGTTTTCACAGGAGGAATTGTAACTTGACGAAGGCAATCCCTATGCTCAGTGGCAAAGCAAGACACAAACCCAGGTCAGTCTGATACTACCAAATCCATGCACTTTTCACTCTGCCACCTGCCTCTTCCCTTAATAGCACACAAGGGAAAGAACTGATGGTGGGGCTTGGAAAAGCAATACAGAAAGGGATAGCAGAGGGGACCACGGGGCATGAAAGGAACAAAATCCTCAACACTGGAAAGAGGAAAAAGACCCTTGTTGTAACCCACAGCAGTTAGCACAGAATGGTGGTGTCATGTCTTCATACATAAAGTTGATGACCAAGGTCACCTCTATGAAACAATGTTTCTTCCCCGACTTTGTTCCTCACTTTTTATTTTTTCAAAATACAAACCTCTTTTACTAATTGCCTCAACCATCACAACAGCTGAGCCGTACAGAGATTAGAAAGCAGTTGGATAAGACAATTTTGAATTTCTCTTTCAAGTTCTTTTCTAAAGAGGCAACAGAATGTTTGCAGCATTTATTATTTCTTTTTTCCTTAAACACCCTCTTCAGAAATGATGAAAGAATTAAGATTTACACAACAACTTTATGATAGAGCCAATACCAGATCCACTTTCCTGAACAGGAGTGTTTTTCTGAACCAAATTTATCTAAGACATTAGAACTATTCAAAATGAGACCCAGAATGACCCAGAATGACATCACAGAATCATTCCTTCACTGTAGAGAAGAGATTCATTAAGAACTCCAGGAATATAAATAGCCATTCTGTTTTTAAAGGCCTTAATGGGAGGTAATTATACGACCTTCCACAGTCCCACATTCCAATGCTCTAAAATGTTTTTCTCCCTGAAACTGAGGGAAAGCATTGGTATTTTCATTCTTTCTGGCAAATATATGAGAGATAGTCCCTGAAGCCAAACTTTATATTGGCAATCAGAAAAGTGCTTTCAGAATACTCAGGCACATATCTGTCCAAGAAAGCTTCAATGGCTGAAGACAGCTGGGTGCTTAATATGACAAAATCCTTAGTCAAACATATGGTCGTCTCCACATGAAAGTACTTTCCTATAATAGCTCTCCCAATTTTTTTTTCTTTTTCACACAGAAATCACACTGTTTTTTTAAGTAACACAACACACATAAATAGTAGGTGCTATTTATTTAACATTTCCACAGAAATATTTTTGTTGTTATAATGAGGGATCTAAAACTTGTACATCCTTTACTAGAGCTGAATGACACACACCTGGAGTTCCTGACTTGACTTTGCCCACAGACCATGGTAGGCTGATGTTTTTAGGAATTTCTTGTTAAAGAGCATGATGATGATTCAGTGAGACGGGCATATCACAGGTAAGCCAGACTATGTCAGAGGTGCCATCAGTTCGGGCTCACCTAACACACTATATGTTGAACTAAAGGATCGGAAAGCAATCTCAGGAGGGGTGCACATAGTAAACAACCCTACAGGTCAGAAATCCTTGGAGAAACGGGAAGGGAACAAAGGTTCCCATGTATCCATCCTCCTATGTTGAAAAAGAAAACTCTTTTATGATGCATGTACTTCAAGTATCAACAGTTGTTCAAGTGTTTTAATACTGTGATATATTACATATCAGACCCTGTTTTATCACTGACTTGCATTTCTGAGACTACTTTATCTATTTTTAATGAGGACATCAGGCACTGTAAAGGTGAAGTGAACAGAAGTAATGTTCAATTTGAAACCATGAAGGATGAATTTCAGTGGAAAGGAAAGGGGGAAAAAGAAAGGGCACACATGCCTGGTAGAAAAGATGAATAAGAATGAGTTTACATGAGAAACTTTGCATTGACCAATTCAATTAAAGAAATCTGGAGGTCACATAAAGTCCTGAATTTGGGTTAGTGAAGTTCTATCTTATATGAGCTTAGGTAAGTCCAATTTGATTTTAAACATTGGATTAGGGTAGAAATTTTTAGTAAGGAAAGAGGTGATAGAACTTGTGAGAGATTTCAAGACTGAACATGTAGATTTGAGAAAGGTGAATTTTCCAGAGAAGAGCCTATTGAAATAAGAGAGCCAAGGACAGGGCCTTGAGGACCATCTACATTTAGGGAGAAGGAGAGGAATGAAAAGTTAAGAGTGAAAGAAAGATCAAAGGCAGAGAAGGAAGTTCCATTTCAGAAGATGGAGCAGCCATTTCCAATGCCAGAAGTCACTGCTAACTCTGAAGAGAGCAATTCCAGTACTTGTTTATAATGAAAAACATCCTAAATGCCTAATGACCAAAGATTGGGTCCTGAGGCTACAGTACACACAAAATACTAAGCAACCATTTAAAATCGCATGATGTACTGTATGATGACTAACATAACATAATAAGAAAAATAAAAAATAAAATAAAAAAGCACTTCCAAATAACAAATGAGCTGAGAAAGTTCCATGCTACAGAAATATGCAAAAGGTATAATACAATATCTATTAATAATGAGACAATTTCACAACAGTATATCTATATCTATATCTATATCTATATATATCATAGTGTACAGGCATATATGAATATATGCTTGCATATATGACATATATCTATGAACACCCCTACATTCATAAGCATTATATATATATATATATATATATATATATATATATAACTACAGATAAAAACTTAAAGAAATTATTGTTAACACATAAGTTGAAATGTTATCAAATATTAGCTGTGACTATATCCATCTCTGGAGAATGATTAAAGGGGTTGTTGTTTTTCTTTCTTTCTTTCTTTTTTAATCTTTTCACGTTTCTACAATGAATAAATATCACTTTAAAAAACAGAAAGAATACAGTAAATGCCCATCAAGGCAAGGAAGAACCAATTTCAAATGGGCAGTGAGAGACAACCAATTGCAAGAGATTAGGGAGTGAGTAGTTTAGGTGTACGTGAAGTAAATGTACTCTTTTCTCAAGTTCAGCAATGGAAGGCAGAAGGAAAGAGGGCACCATGAAAGGAGGTTTTCTTGGTACTGACAGTGTGAGAGGAGATAAAAAAGAGGAAGATAAAAAAGAGAGAAGACCTTGAGGGACAAGATGGAATGGAATTAGCCTTGTCTTCCTCCAGCAGACAAAATGAAGAGAAACACTAAAAACACTGAGAACTGAGATAAAGAGAATGTGTTAGGGATGGAAGGAAGGCATCATACAGAGTGTCCCAAATTCAGTAACAAAAATTTCCTTTTAAAAGGAAATCAGGATCATGAGGAGCGGCTAACAGATCCAGATACAAAGACACAATCAGAAATAAAAAGGAGAGGACTACTCTTTAAGAGAGGGAATTTATATCTAAGAATCAAGACCATGAGACATTGGAAACTTGGTTGTTTCTGTGTACCACAGGATCAGACTTCCTTCAACTCAGTTAGGTTTGAGAAAGCTAACTGTGGCTCCCCTGGCTGGTGAGCCCAGTCATTAATGAACTTTTTAAGAATTTCCATAAGTTAGAATATAAGAAATATAAGATTAACATAATTTCTTGAGGAGTACTTTGTCAATTGAGGAACATGGAACAAATTTAGAACAGGTATTTTAATGGCTAAAATCAACAACACAAGAAGTATTGGCAAGAATGCAGAGAAAAAGGAACACTCTTGGTTCACAGAAAAAGGAACACTCTTGCAAAAGCAAACGTGTAGTCACTGTGGAAAACGGTATGGAGTTTCCTCAAAACGTTAAAAATGGGGGTGCCTGGGTGGCTCAGTGGGTTAAAGCCTCTGCCTTTGGCTCAGGTCATGATCTCAGGGTCCTGGGATTGAGCCCCACATCGGGCTATCTGCTCAGCAGGAAGCCTGCTTCCTCCTCTCTCTCTGCCTGCCTCTCTGCCTGTGATCTCCGTCTGTCAAATAAATAAATAAATCTTAAAAAAAAAAAAAAAGTTAAGAATAGAGCTACCTTATGATCCATGGGCACCTGGGTGGCTCAGTTGGTTGAGCGTCTGACTCTTGGTTTTAGTTCAGGTCATGCTCTCAAGAGTCCTGGGATGGAGCCCTGCCTGGGGCTCCCCACTCAGCAGTCTGCTTTGAAGACTCTCTCCTTCTGTCCCTCACCCGTCTCATGCTCTCTCTCATCTCTCTCTCTCACTCAAATAAATAAATTAATTAATTTTTTAAAAACTACCTTATGATCCTGCAGTCACACTACTGGGTATTTACCCAAAGAATACAAGAATACTAATTCAAAGGGATACAAGTACCGCTATGATTATAGCAGAATTATTTATAAGAGCCAAATTACAGAAGCTGCCATCGATTGATAAATGGATAAAGAAGATGTGAGATAGATATATATAGATACAGATTATAGATATAGATAAATATTCATCTGTAAGAAAGAATGAAATCTTTCCACTTGCAATGGCATAGTGATAGGACCCCTAGTAAAATGTTAAGTATGCGTTCCTCCTAAAGGGTTTAAAAAGAAAAATTGTGTACATCATGCCTGCCAAAAGGATGAGAAGGAAGAATCAGCCAAATGACACCATGGGGAACCCTGACCTCTACCAATCCCCTCTTTTTTACGAGTTAAGTACATTTGATACTCATGTATATTAACTAACTCCTTGTATATTAAATTACTCCTAGGTCCCGATTTTCTAGCCCAGAGCTCTCTGTGGGATGGCACTCTGATCTTGTCAAACTTTGTAGGCAGCCATTTTACCATTCAATGCACTGAAATATTACACCCATAGAAGATGATAGTATTTCACTCATTCCTTCCATTCTCTAACATTTACTGTATTATAACCACCAATCATCTTGATAGAGATAAAAAAGGATAACATGAATGATCTTATTTCAAAATGCCTTCACTTGTCAAAAGATGTACAAGCTGGATGGAGTTTCCTCAAAAAGTTAAAAATAAAACTACCATATGATCCAGCAATCCCACTACTGGACGTACATCCAAAAGATATGAAATTGGGATCTGCAGAAGAGACATCTGCACCTTTATGTTCATTGTAGCATTGTTCATAATTCCCAGGATATAAGAATAACCTAAGTGTCCATCAACCAATGAATGGACAAAAAAACTGACATAAACATGAAATGGAATATTATTCAGCCATAAAAAATCCCGCCATTTGTGACAACATGGATGAAACTTGAAGACACTATGCCAAATGAAATAAGTCAGAGAAATACAAATGCCATATGATCTCACTTATATGTGGAATCTACAGAAGTCAAATTCACAGAACCAAGGAGTAGAACAGTGGTTACCAGGGGCTGGGGAATGGGCAAAATGGGGAGATAGTGGTCAAATGGTACAAATTCTAGTTGTAAGATGAATAAGTTCTATACAGCATGGTGGTTATATTTGATAATATTGTACTTTATACTTGATATGCATTAAGAGAGTAGACCTTAAGTGTTCTCATCACACCAAAAAATAATAATAATAATAACTATGTGAGGTGGTGGATGTGTATGGTAATCATTTCACAATGTATAATGTATGTCAAGTCAACACCTTAAATATATACAATTTTTATTTATCAATTATACTCCAATAAAGCTGGTATAAGCTTAATGTATAAGCTTTTTTGCCACATCTTCCAGATATTTAATAATTACATATATTTATGAATATTTAGGTAACAGCACTGGCAGTAGCACACACATCACAAATTGTGGCTTGAAGATAATACTGCAATACTGAATAGATTCAAAACATTAGCTGTGATTCAATGGGAAAATTATTGAACCTGAAGTCAGACAGCCCTAACTCTGACACTTACTTTCTGTCTGACATTAGATGAGTAACTTTATTTCCCATTTTTTTTATTTGCAAAAGGGCAATGCAATAACACTGACCTGTCACTCAGAGTTGAAGAATTAAAAACCTTTCCTTCACAGACTTTACAAATACATCTATACACAGGTAAAATTTTTAATTTTGCACAATTTCCATTTAAGAAATAAAATTATAATTACATTTGAAATTGTCATAGTGGACTTTCTCATTCTGGTATAAATAAGAACTCTTGAACAAGTTTTAGCACACCTACACCAAAGTTGAGGGAAACTGTTCTGTTATGGACTAAATTAAATGACAAGCAACTGCCTGCCTTTCTTACTTATGGGAATCACAAAGCATTAACATCCTTTAGTGCCAGTAACCAGTTTATACAGCAGTATTGAGTCAAATACAGAAAACAGATACAAATTGCATCTCCACTTGATATAAATATACCCATATATATTCAAATAAACATACACACACATATTCTATGCAATATTTCAAAAAATATGCAATAATCATTGAAACCAGAAATATGAGCCAAAGTGTAAGGCATTTATAAAGTTGTTTTCAAGCTCCTGAGCAAGTGTTTGGTTGGAAGCTACCTAAAAAGTCTTTATATTTTTATTTACTTAATATATGTTATTTAATTTACAACCTATTTTTTTAAGTAATTTATTTATTTGAAAGAGAGCAAGCGAGCACGTGTGAGTGAGCAGGAGGAGGGGCAGAAGAAGAGAGAGAATCCTGAAGCAGACTCCATGTTGAGCAGAGGCCAACATGGGGCTCAATCCCAGAACTCTGAGACCATGACCTGAGCTGAAAACCAAAAGTCAGCTGCCCAACGGACTGTGCCACCCAGGTGTCCCTAATTTATAACTTTAAATTAATTGTTTATTATATTGTACTTGGAATGTTTCAAATACTTGTAACTTTTCCTGTTTCAGAATGCATAATTCCATGTATCAGTCATACTTCGTAATTCATTATTTGGAAACATGAGCAATGGATTGTTTTAATATTATCAAAACCTAGGGTTTCTCATCATTTAGGAAACTGAAAACTTTTAGCAATAGCCTTACACCTGAATAAGTTTTATCTCCATTTGGTTATTTCTTGTGGTTACTGCATATTTTAGGTACAGTTGAACCAAGTCATTAATTCCATTTACATTGTGTTTTCTCTTTGTTTTACAGTACCTTTTTAATATCTCCCCTCTTTGTTAATGATTGCTCTAGGCAGTTGTTAGATCCAACTAAATTGAGTTCCTTTGATAAATCTTGATGAGCCAAAATGTTATTTAAGAATCAGTAGATGCAGGAGATGATTACTTTGATATTACTCAGGATTAAAAAAAAATATCTTTTTATACCTCATCCTCAGTCCCAGCTGCTCTCCATCGCTATCATTTTGCGCGCTGTAACTTGCAGACAACTAAGTTTCAAATTTATATAGTGAGGATAAAACAAGTGATGAAATGTTCTGAGGTTACAAAATGAAGACACCTCAATATTCCAAGTTATTCTTGCTTTGGCTACTTATTATTCAGACATGATTTGGAGAGAAAGCAATCACTCTGCTGTCCTTTTCTATGCCACTGAGCAGCTTCTTAATCAAAAGAGATTACCTGAGGAAAAGATCATTCCATCTAAGGCTATGCTATGTATAATGGTGTTAGCCACTTTTTTTTTAATAAGGGAATGATATATAAATGATGTTCTCTGATTTTCATGTAATTGGAATTTCTCTTCATTTGTAAAATTAACCGTTTTTAAACTGGAAAATTTTGACATCAGAAGACAAATAGGAAAGCTAAAAATTGAATGTTTAACCTTCAAAACTAACCTAAAACTGGTTCCTACATTGCATTAAAAAATGTTTGCCTACTTCCAAACCTATTATAGGAAGGGTTATGAATCTTTTCCTAGTCTAGTACTGCTGCTTCACTCATACATAAATATTTTATAATTATTCTTGTGCCAAAGTCTTCAGCTGTTATTACTGAAAGGATTTCTGTTCCAGTGAGTGGCTTCGCTGCTGCCCAATTCATTTTACATTTACATTTCTTGTCTTCAGATGCCAAAAAGTGAGTTTTACATTTGAGCCTTATTGATCTAAAAAGTTCAACAAGTTGGGGGCAAGATGGGCTTGTAATTTTAAAAATTTAATAGCCACTCAAATGGGGGAGGGTTTCTTTTTAATTTTGAGTAGTTGCACACACTCTGTTCTACTTACTGTCTCCTTTCAAAAGTCTTGCATGTCTGTTTAAGAAAGTTAAAGTTGGGGTGCCTGGGTGGCTCAGTAGGTTAAGCCTCTGTCTTCAACTCAGGTCATGATCTCAGGGTCCTGGGATCGAGCCCCGCATCCTGGGATTGAGCCCCACATCGGGCTCTCTGCTCAGCGGGGAGCCTGCTTCCTCCTCTCTCTCTCTGCCTGCCTCTCTGCCTGCTTGTGATCTCTGTCTGTCAAATAAATAAATAAAATCTTAAAAAAAAGAAAGTTAAAATATAGTTTTAGTTTGTGCCCATATCTACTCCTGACTAGTTTTGTAACCATCAGATAGCTACCCAACATTTTTAAAGCTCACTTCCTTTCTCTGTAAAATAGTTAACAACAACAAAACAAATTAGTGCCTATCTGGTGGGGTAGTTTTGAGGATTAAAATGAGAAGATGTACATAAAACATGTTTACAAAATGGGCACAAAAGAAGATACTGGATATATGTTCTGTCATTATCATTATTATTAGCAAATTAATATTATATTATTATATTAGCAAATTAATTTATTATATTATATATATAATATATTATATTATATTATATTAGCAAATTAATTTTTAAAAAATGAAACAAGATGGGACCGGGGAGGGAGACAAACCATAAGAGACTCTTAATCTCAGGAAACAAACCAGGGGTTGCTGGGGGTTGGGCATTGGGGAGGGTATATACTTTGGGGAGGGTTATGGGCACTGGGGAGGGTATATGCTCTGAGTGCTTGGAATTGTGTAAGACTGATGATTCACAGACCTGTACCCCTGAAGCAAATAATACATTATATATCAATAAAAGAAAAAAAAATTTAAATAAAGTAAGGTGAAGAAAGGTGAAGAAAGTCAGGCTGGGTTGTTGTTGTTTTTTTTCCACAAAAATGATTATGCTGCATGTACATGCTCTCAGAAGGCCCTCCACCAATCCCATCCCAGAACTTCTCTCTATAGCCCAGAATGTCTGAATCACATGTCTGTGCAACCACTCACACATCTCTAGCACAGGATGATGGGTTGCATCACAGCTGACACTATACAGTTTCCTGTGTGGCCCCAGGCAACTTCACAATAAACAATAATGTTGAGTTGAATAAGAAAATAAATCAATGAATTTATTGCTAACTCATATTAATTCATTCCTCTTAAAGGCTTCTCCTAATAGTTTTTAATTTAAAAAAAATTCTAAGAAATAACCTTCAGTACTGGGACACCCAAAGTTTCTCTAAATAGTAATGTTTCCTGGATTGATAAACCTTTTTAAGTTCCTTTTTATACTCTACTTAGTTATTGTCAGTAGCACTGTGGTGATTTTTTTTTAATAAAGATTTATTTATTTATTTGAGAGAGAGAGAGAGCATGAGCAGGAGGGACAGAGGGAGAGGGAGAGAGAATCTCAAGCAGACTCCATGCTAAGCACGAGCTTAACGCAGAGCATGGAACCCAACATGGAGCTCAATCTTGGGACACAGATCCCAACCTGAGTCAAAACGAAGAGTTAGAGCTTAACCAACTCTGCCACCCAGGCGACCTTGCTGATATTCCTTTTTAACTAGATTGATTAGCCTCCAAAATTTTCAGGTTTCTCCTATAACCTAATAAGCAGGGCTCAAAACCATAGCTACACAAAGCCCTCCTGTCACTTGACTTGAAGTCAATTTTTTTGCCATTTTATCCAATTTATCCAGTTCATACTTTTCTATTTCAGCCAAAAAAACTTATTCTCCTATCAACTTACCTTTATCAGCCTTCTATGAGTCACAGTATTCAAGTATTAAAGATATAATACAAATCTTGCACAATAATTTTAGACTGTACAAAACTAATATACCTTATCTGAAAATATTCTCATGTAATTCAAACTATTCTGCTGCCTCAAATTATTTTATAGATATATTATTTATATTATCTTCTCATATGTAAACTAATTTGGTTGCCCATTTTTCTTATACTACAGTTTAAGCACCTGAAGAGCAGTACCATATATGATATTATAAAATTATAGATACTTCAGTGAGAGTTGGATATAAATAAATTGTTATAAACAAGTGGCAATGTAGGGACCAGGATGGATTTCAAACAACAGTTTTAATCTTACTTGATTGCATATTGTACTAATCAATGACAGATAGACAAGGAGCTTTTTCTTTTTTTTAATGTTTGAATGTGGCTACATTTAATCCACATTTTTTTTAAATCTCAAATCAGCTCATAACCAGCAACGAGAATAAAACAAAGTTCTCTGGTGCCATTTGCTTCATAAGCACAGTAGGTTTATTGTAGCTGGAGTTGATATATATTGATATCAGTACATTGCTATAAACAAACTAAAACACAAGAAAGAATTTCTTTTTTAAAGATTTATTTATTTTAGAGAGGGGGAAGGGGCAGAAGGAGATGGAGAGAGAGAGAATCTTGGCAGACTCCCCACAGGGAGCCTGACGCAGGGCTCGATCTCCCAATCTTGAGATTATGAACTGTGCTGAAATCAAGAGTCAGATGTTTAACTGACTGAGCCACCCAGGCAGCACACAAGAAAAAAGTTCTTAAGTACTCAGCACCACTAATACACTAAATGTAAATCTGTTCATTAAGAAAACACCTATTGAGCACTTACTATAAATTAGACACTATGGCAAGTACCAAATATAAAAGGATGAATAAAACATAGCATTAGGGCAGCAACCTCTTCCACCTCAGCCACAGCAACTTCTTCCTAGCAACATCATCAAAGGCAAGGGAATCAAGGGCAAAAATGAACTATTGGGACTTCATCAAGATCAAAAGCTTTTGCACAGCAAAGGAAATGGTCAACAAAATCAAAAGACAACTGACAGAATGGGAGAAGATACTTGCAAATGATATACCAGATAAAGGGCCGGTATCCAAAATCTATAAAGAACTTATCAAACTTAACACCCAAAGAACAAATAATCCAATCAAGAAATGGGCAGAAGACATGAACAGACATTTCTGCAAAGAAGACATCCAGATGGCCAACAGACACATGAAAAAGTGTTCCACATCACTCGGCATCAGGGAAATACATATCAAAACCACTATGAGATACCACCTCACACCATGAGAATGGCTATAATTAACAAGTCAGGAAATGACAGATGTTGGAGAGGATGTGGAGAAAGGGGAACCCTCCTATACTTTTGTTGGTGGGAATGCAAACTGGTGCAGCCACTCTGGAAAACAGCATGGAGGTTCCTCAAAACGTTGAAAATAGAGCTCCTCTATGACCCAGCAATTGCACTCCTGAGTACTTACCCTAAAGATACAAATGTAGTGATCCAAAGGGGCACATGCACCTGGATGTTTATAGCAGCATGTCCACAATAGCCAAACTATGAAAAGAACCTAGATGTCCATCAACAGATGAATGGATAAAGAAGATGTGGTATATATATACACAATGGAATACTACGGAGCCATCAAAAGAAGTGAAATCTTGCCATTTGCAATGATGTGGATGGAACTAGAAAGTATTACGCTGAGCAAAATAAGTCAATTAGAGAAAGACAATTATCATATGATCTCTCTGATATGAGGAATTTGAGAGGCAGGGTGGGGGGTTGTGGGAGTAGGGAAGGAAAAAATGAAACAAGATGGAATCGGGAGGAAGACAAACCATAAGAGATTCTTAATCTCACAAAACAAACTGGGTATGTTTTGTGAGGGTATGTGCTATGGTGAGTGCTGCGAAATGTGTAAGCCTGATTATTCAGAGACCTGTACCCCTGGAACAAATAATACATTATATGTTAATAAAAGTAATTTTTTTAAAAAATAGCATTAAGAATTCACCAAATATGTACTTAGATAATGCAGACATACGTAAATACTAGGACTGTTTTGATTTAAAACTACATGGAAAGTATTTAGGATATACCTACTAAAAATACTGTATTTCCAAAGTCATCAAATATATGTCTGAAAAAGGATGTGTAGAGTGAAATTAATTTTGAATTGTTTCATTTTACTGAATTTGTATTCTCCAGAAAACTACTGCTTTCCCAACATTCCCATGATTATTGAAGCCAAGAAACTTACTTTCTGAAGCTTATGATGCTGGAGTTATCTCTGATGTCTCTTGCTGCTAGACTGATGATTGTAAGTGATACCTGAGTCTTTCACTCCAGCCTGCTATCCACTTCCCTTTTGGCTGCCATGACATCATCTCTCATTTGGAACTGGTCTGTACCCCTTCCTTCCCAAACCCGCCTCTACCCTCTGCCTGAGAATAGAACAGGGTTTGTCCACTCTCGTCTTCCTTGTTGTTCCCAAGACAAATGCTCACACCCTTTTGATGTAAGGAAATTTCCTGCAAATCACTGTTGAAAGCAGTTAAGGACTATCTAACTGTCTAACAATCTAACTGGGGAATTTTCAAAATATTTAAGAAAGTTATCAAATCCAAATACCCTGAGTTTTTGTACCAACAATGCTTTCTCTCACTTCTCAATTCATAGCTCACTTTAGCTTATAATTTGTTTGCTTATTTTGCTTATTTGGTATTTATACTACCTTATGAAATTTATGGTACTGGTTCTTGTACTGTTTTGTTTTGGTTTAATTTAGAATTGCATATTCAATGTTTGTATGCTTTTATAAGTAAAGTGCTGCATCAGGTAGACACTATGAGACTAAGAAATGAGTGAAACACAGCTCCTGCCTTTAAGTAGCCAAAACTATATGTCAGTTAAGGCAACATCATGTACATAAAAGTTCAATATACATTTATTGAATCAAAGAGGCACCAACTGTAGAAACTCAATACTTACTCTGTCATACATAATTAGAATGAGGTTCAAAATAAAAACTCCATTAATGAAGAACTATAAATTCATGGACAACATGGAGAGTGGTTAAGAGCATAATGAGAAAGTGAATCAGACAGACCTCAATCAAATACTGTCTCTACTGTTTACCAGCTATCTGATCTTAGTAAAGTTACTTAATTTCTTTGATTCCATTTCTTTATCCCTGTAATGGAGATTATAATACCTCACTTACAGAAAAATAAAAGTAAAATGAGATAATGTAAATAAGGTAATTTACTCAGTGTCTAGCATATATTAAGTGTTTAAGACAAACAAGTTTTTATTGATTATTCATTTATTCTACAAATATTACTAAGGACCTGCTATGTGTTTTTGTAATATAAAAGCAAATAGTATTTTAAAATTCACTGTCAATCACTCCTACCACTCACACTATCAGAAGTGAACTAGAAGAGTCTATTTTGCTACATTTCCTGCATAGACAGACTGATAGATAGATCTGCCTTGTATAAGCAACCAAGACATACACCAAAACTGAAGACAATGATATACATCATTTAGGTGAAAAGCATTCATTCAATAAAATTTTATCCTGTATCTAATTTGTGCCAGCAAATTGCTATGCACTAGAGATACTAGAGGTCAGATATGACCATCTCCTACATTTTTTTCATGTATTCAGAAATTGGTCAATTTCCAAAAGAAAAAAAAAGACACAGTGGAAAGTCTTGCCTTCGTGGATAACTGAGTTTCTCTGATTATGCAATAAGCAATATGGATAATTATGGTATATTGCCCTTGGGTCTTCTATATAGCTCCATTTGCCTTTCATTCCCCTGGGATCATTAGACCAACTGAATCCCCCTCCTACCCCCAGGAGGAATTTGTCAAAATCATCCAGCTGATACTGTCCCAAATTCTTCTTTCCTGTTCCCAACCTGAATATCCCAAACTCCAGCTCAGAGACACAGAGTGAACCATCATAGATGTCCATAGAATTGACTTGGAATAGACAGAGGCATCACACCTACATCCTCTCTCCCAAAACACAAAGTCTATGGCTGAGCAAAGAAGTGAAGGATTGGCAAGGATGAAATGAGTGGCAAGGATGAGACCACAATAACTGTGGCAACTGCCACATGACTCATGGGATGTTTTATGGGCCACCCAAATCATTCTATCAACACCTGAAGATGGGATGATTTTCAAAGGAGTGAGTTTTCCCTTTGCACCCTCAATGTGATACTATATCATAATGAACATGTATTATGTGTTCCTTTAGTAGAATGTGGTTTTAAGGGTTATGTTTGATTAGGAATAATAAAATAATCAAATTCATTTTTTGGCCTTTAAAAAATCAGGTCATTTTCAGAACAGTTGAGCTATAAGTGCTTGTCCCTCTTCAACTCTGGCTAAAAATACTTCCTGAATGTCAATTAAAAATGTAAATACTAGTTGGAATTCTGACCTTATGAAATCGGTGGTAAGTGACTCACTTGAAAGAATCTAATAGAGTTTTGTTTTTGCCAAGAAGAAAAAAAAAATTCAACACTAATTCTGAATTCTCCCAGGAGAAACGGCAGAAGAAATTGAGACTATCCAAAAGTAACTTGAAGACTTTGCCAAGAGTTAAGGGCCAGAGAGATCTTTGATTTCTGCTGTCTACTGGCATTGCATCCTCTGAAAATAGATTTATACATTAAGAGAGATGCAAAAAAGCAAAACTGCAATGAAAGCCAATTAATTACTGACCAAACACATTGAATCCAAACAAGGTTAACTAACTGTTAATATTATCTATTAACTAAATGTTAATATTAACATTTCTAATCTACATTTTCCTAATAATAATAGTTGACCCTGGCCATGTAAAAGTATATAGAATGAGAAATATTCTCCGGTATATTATAAGAAATGAAAGCAAGATAATAAATGAAGTCCAATGGTACATCATTTCTCTGATAAAATAAAAAATTCTCTGAAAATTTCATCTATCACCTTATAAGCTGACATAGCAGTTAAGAAAATTCCTCGAGGAGGTAGATGGGCTGCCTTCTGCCTGTGAGAAGGCAAATGTTTACCAGAACTGAGAGAAGAGAAATCAAACTTAAGTTTAGGTTGCTGTATACACCATACTTACTTGAAAATACTGCCATTCCTATAGTTGAGAAAAACAGTATAACATATTTAAGAAAAATCAACCAAAAGCTGAGAGAGTATATGAATATGTGCATTACCAAAAAGGTTTGAAGTTATTTGAGCTAACGTATTAAGAACTATTTTCTGATAGTGCAATGCTTCCTTGTCCAGAGCGGGCAAACACTGTAGATATAATTTAGTCAGACTCTTTGTTTTATGGTTGAGGATACAAAACAATGTTACAAAGAGCAACGCTAGAGTGCAAAGTAGCTTTTTAAAATTCCACCACCAAACAACTACTAAAATTAAAAAAAAAATGTATACAGCCTATAAACTCAGATAAAAATATATTGTAAATTCATATATATTCAAATGTGTTCAGTTAGGAGCATTTATTTTTAATGAGTGACATTAGAGATGACTCCAAAGTCACTAAATACTAATATTTCCAGCAATGCATTTAGATTTCTACAAGAACACTAATCTCTCTGTACCATCAAAGTGTCTAAACAAAAGCATCGAAACCTAACAGTTACTTATATAGTAGAGGATAGAGGAATAGAGAAGTACACCGATTCTGCCCTTAAGTTGTATAAAAAGCATCATCTGTAGACAACAAACTAAAGTACCTATGTAATCATGAGGGGGAGTAGTTCCCCTAAAGAGGGACTATTTGAATGCTCTAACAATAAGCTCCATATTGGTAGAGATTTACCTGTTTTGTTTACTATGAAACCCCAAGGCCTAGACTAGGGCCTGGCACAAAGCAAAAGTTCAAACCATATGTTTAATAAATTGATGTTATTAGAACCCTCTTGAGTTTCTAATAATTGGGAATTAATTGAGTAAATCTTGGTACATCCATGTAATTGAATTTGGGCAGATATAAAATACAAATTCTAGAGGTATATTTATTGACAGGGAAAGACACCTATGATGTAAATTGTTCTCTATGCTGAATGAATAAAATGAGATCTTAAAATCATAGGTCAAGTATGATCCCACTCATATTTTCTATAAGATAGAAAAAATAATGGCTATATCACACATAAATAATTTAAGAAGTATATATCAAAATGTAACATTTATTATTTCTTGGGAAGTGAAAATATAGATAATTTCATTACAGTTTTTTCTTATGTTGTATGTTCTATAATAACTTTTTGCTTATGGAAATATTAAGTCATTTTTAAGAGGACATCTGGCCCATTGTATGCTTACATGGGAGACTGATTAGGTCAAGCAAAGGTGAAAACTGAAGATAAGAGCTCCAGAAAGTGAAAAGATCCTTCATAGATTGGTGAAAGCTTAAAAAGGGATTTTTAAAAAGTAAAAATCTCCTGGGATTAAAAAAAAGACAGAAAGAAAGAGCAGGGAATACAGAGGGGTATGTGAGGATTGTTCTGCATGCCAGAAAATAATATCAAAAAAAAAGAAAGAAAGAAAAAAGAGCCAAATTAGAAAAGAGTATCCAAAAGAAAATTATTCTCATTTTCAATAATTTATAGAGTATGCCAAAAAAAGAGGATGAGATAAATATTTTAACCATGAATTAACCAATATAACCATTTGTGAAAGTGGTACTGAAAAACACTTCTAACATGCTGATAATTATCAGAGAGTTGATGACACTCTGATTTGGAACTATTTTGAAACATTTTTCTTCAAGTGTTACATGTGTTAAAGAGAAAATATAAACTTAAAATGATGAATATCCTAAATATCCTAAAGTCAGTCATCTAAGAGGCTTGTAGATACAGAGGAATTCTATTTGACAGCTTAAAGTTACAATGTCCTAAATTAAGTCTCATCTTTTGGATAAGTCTTCAATGATATATTTCTAACACTGTATTCATGCAGTTTAATTTTGTTCATTTTCTTCACAATTGAACTCATAATCAGTATAATGATGTCTGATTAAGGCTAAATATTTGCTGCTTTGGTCCATCTTAATGACTTCCACCTTGTCACCACAGCATTGTCATTTACTTTTTTCTAGTCATTGCTTATACACTAATGACTAATGACAGACATGTTGTTAAAACTGAAATA